>JAOTON010000157.1:0-303028 GCA_034440635.1 Lepas anatifera
AACTACATCAATATTTTCCAAATTAAACCTCGGCCCACCGGGGGCCATCGATGGCCCCCCTAAGGTTTTTCCGGGATAGCAGAAAAACGAAGAGGCGCAGCGCCGTGGTTGAGGGCTCTACCTCTCGCTGCATCATTTTCCCACCATCCCTGAAATTTTTTACCCCGGGTCACCCAAGGTCAGGTCACCAGACGAGGTCAACCAAGGTCACCTCACTTCAACTTTAGAGCTCTGTAAGAGCTACATTTCGAAGTCGATCAATTTGAAACTTCCTACACTTCATGACCCTTCCAGGGTCTACAACGTGTATATCCGGGATTTTTCGATTTCGTGTCCTGAGGTCAGGTCACGAGGTGACCTCTCCCATTGAAAAAGCATGTGGAAAAGCTGTCTTATGATCTAAAATTCACAAAAGCGATCGAAAATGCTCAGCTTGATCAGAAAAGCGTTCTTAGACACCCTTTCACGGATTCCAGGGGCCATATTTGCCCTTTGACCTCTCCAAGGTCATCCAAGGTCACCAGGGGTCAAAAACAGTATTAAGCTAGGGCGCTGAATCAAACACCATCGTGTATGTCTCTCTACTAGCTTTTATTTGATATACGGCAAGGTCACTTTTTGACCTTTCGTGACCTCAGGTCATCTTAGGTCACGAGGTGACCTCTGGAGGTCAAACCACTGACGGGAGGTCTTTACGTTTCACATATCGGAAAAAGGACTGACAATTTCCTATCAAATTTACTTTACCAGATCTCAATAGCTCTAATGGCATAAGAGTTATGCTCAGTTTGCTTAAGCATTACATATTTGAGTGAAAATAGCCGATCTTGACCTAATTTGACCTCTGGAGGTCAAACCATTGGCCTGAGCACTAAAACATGTGATGTAATTTCTTACTGAATTCACGCGAGCTTTCTATTGCACTTTGCAGATTTGCGCTAACGCCTATATTGTCGGAGTTAGAGGGGGGCCATCGATGCCCCCGGTGGGGCGAAGGTGGCGCTGGACCCCCGGTGGGGCGCGGGTTAAAACTTCCGTTAACGCTCTGATTCTAAAAGCATCCGCAAGGACTTGTTTACAAGGATCAAAACCAGGACATGCAAACGAATATTGCATGCCAGATATCAGTGGACACAAGCAACAAAAGTAATCACGTTTCTACATTGTTCTCTCATCAAATCATAGCTTGTCAAATCGGAAATTGTGTTATCCACTCAGCGACATCGCTGATTCTGTTGTAAGAGCTTCTATCAAACACAAACATCTCGGTGGACAAAGTCAGAGCTGACGGTTTTGGTTACCTGGCCAAAGCGGACAAGGTCAGAGCTGACGGTTACCTGGCCAGTGTTTGGACAAGGTCAGAGCTGACGGTTACCTGGCCACTGTATGGACAAGGTCAGAGCTCACAGTTACCTGACCAGTGTGGACAAGGTAAGAGTTGACGGTTACCTGGCCAGTGTGGACAAGATCAGAGCTGACGGTTACCTAGCCAGTGTATGGACAAGGTCAGAGCTGACGGTTACCTGGCCACTGTATGGACAAGGTCAGAGCTGACGGTTACCTAGCCACTGTATGGACAAGGTCAGCACTGACGGTTACCTGGCCAGTGTGGACAAGGTTAGAGCTGACGGTTACCTGGCCACTGTACGGACAAGGTCAGAGCTGACGGTTACCTGGCCAGTGTGGACAAGGTCAGAGCTGACGGTTACCTGGCCACTGTATGGACAAGGTCAGAGCTGACGGTTACCTGGCCAGTGTGGACAAGGTTAGAGCTGACGGTTACCTGGCCAGTGTGGAACACGCCGGAGAGCTGCAGCATGTACTCCTGGTTGGGCAGCATCATGCCTGTGAAACAAAGAAAAACAGGTGAGAAATGGCACCCCGCATTCAGCACAATCTACCCGCTGTCTGAGAGTTTCATTTCAGGATTTCTTACCTTTGTGTGAAACATCACCACACTTTTGAACTGAATAAGAAGGTTTTTTGCCGTGTTCTGGTCTTAGCCGCTAACGTCTAAGAATAAACCAGTGCCGGAAGGTATTGACTTACCTATTTGTTTAATCAACTAGTATGCATTCCAAATGTTTAATTTCGATCAGTAGTATGTGGTACTATCATTTTCATCTCCAATAAAACATGTGATTTTCCCACACAATACCTCATCCGTGGCAGAGAAAATTGGTACACATCCATGGCAGAGAAATTTGGTACAGGTATCGGATAAATGTTCCCACACAATCATCTAAGCCTTCAAAGTGCGATGTTACCGTGTTTTATTTCATAAGACCAACAACACAACAGTCATTTTAAGATGGTGGCTTGTCAGATGAACTCTCTCCATAATACATTACCTAATACTGTCGATTGGAGATTGCATCAACATATATAGAACCCTGACGTGTCTCACGACACGAGTTGCTTCTCAAAATTAGAACTTCAATGACGTTATCCGGAAATGAAGTTAACCCCTGATTCGAATGAATGTTGAACATGTTCTGTTGGCGATTTACTTGAACTAGACAAATAAACAAACTTACGAATAAAAACACAAATTGTACATAATTTACGTACTTGTATGTGATTTACTCTGCCTTGCACTGCAGGTGCCTTACTGCCTTGCACTGCCTTACACCTGAAGATTTTTTAGGACCAAAGCGTCGTGTTATACCTTTCCAAGACCATTTTAGCTCATTTTCATTCTTATCCGCATTTTTTATTAGCCTTTTTGTGTTCTTCGTTACAGGTTTCGTTGATACATTGAGTTTTAGTTCACACACACACACGCTCACGCACATGCACATAATTTTAGTTTATGCACGGAGTTTCAGTTTATACAACGAGTTTGGTTTTTTAGTAGCGTTTCAGCTCATGTTTTTATCAGATTGACTTCATCTGTAATGGGCACTATTTCAGTTGATGATTCGAACGTAATAATCAATAAACAATAAATAACCTGCCTAAGTAGCCGCAGATGACCTCTCAGGAAGTCACAGGTTCAAACTTACACCATGAACATATAAAGGGGCCTAGGATTCTATGATTTGGAGCATGGGTGGAAATCCCTGCGGAAGGATCCCCCTGGATTTTGAGTCTCCCATAGGCTTTGTATGGGACTTGTATTGCGTGCCAGAATTAACCCACCCAGGACCCCCCCTCCCTGGATCGAGAAGATATCTCCAGCCATGATTTGGAGAACACAAAGATATGTCAAGTGGTATCTACAGGAATAAAGTACTTTTCGGTCAAGTTTCGTTTTTTTATAAATTTTGTTCAAGTTGTTCCTGGTAAGGCTGCTGGAGTCGGAGTCTCACTAAAGTCATCAAGGGACTTGTCACGGAGACCCCGACCCCACCACCCGAACGAGCAACTCCCTCGATGGAGGGTTAATTTAGAAGCCAAAGTTTAACGTCCCACAAAGCACAGGGACGGCCGCCCCGCTCAGGTCACCCTCTCACCAGTCAGTTGCCAGCCGACCTGTACGTCGGGTAAACTATTGAGCGCCGGAGCGTCTCAGGGGAACCGATCCCAAGCCTGGACATGCACTGCCACTGCATGCTTCTGAGCAGCGGGCCGGAGCCCAACGCTCTACCAACTGAGCTACCGGGGCGGCATTTCCAATGGTTTTCCCCATGCATTTCCAATGGAGAGTTCATGATCCGTACCTGACCCTAGGCCATCGATATGAAAAATTCCGGAACAATTTGTGTAGTGCTCGGTGGGCCCATTGTGTGCTTTGAGTTTCAATTCGATAGATTTGCACTTTTCTTACTTATGCCACTTTAAGCATTTTTGGAGGACAAGTCACTTGATCCGCACTGGTAACCTCACCGGAGATGACCCAGCCTCAAAATTTTGGGGAAATTTGCGGAATTGAACAAGGATAAGGTGTATAAGTTTGGTGGCACCTCACACCGCCGTTTGTTTTTCGTGCCGTCGGAAAAACCCGAGAACACTCACTCCTCCACCACGCCCAGCTGTCATGTATGAGAGTAACTGCGGCGACTTTAACGAAGGCAAGGGAACGAACACCAAGATCAGTCCCGAGTGTGGTGAGTTTGATTTACGTTAGAAGGCTAGCACCAAGCGTAGCATGTGTCCCTGCCCCTTGCACTTGTAC
Organism: Lepas anatifera; assembly: GCA_034440635.1. NCBI lineage: Eukaryota > Metazoa > Arthropoda > Thecostraca > Lepadidae > Lepas > Lepas anatifera. Next base: position 4,118 of record JAOTON010000157.1, read on the forward strand.
CACGGTGGCATTGAACCTGTCCCGTGCACGCGCCGCAACTGTAATTCTCGTGCACTGGGAAAGCTTGTTCGTCCTCTGCCTTCCTAAATGGAGAACTAACCAGCCGATTTCGTTCCTTTAAACTCCAATCCATAGCGCCATATAAAAAAAACTAAAAAAAAGATTTTTATTATTATTTAAAGTCGGTAGTGACATAATTATTGAGGTAAATGCGTGTTCACTCGTAATGCACTTAAAATTTCATAATGTTCTTATATACCCATGACAATTTAGAACATTTTTTATGAATGCAAATTCATTAAAAAAAGCCTGTGATACCTTTGTTTCCATATCGATCTTAAGTTGTTGATTCCGGCAATAGACCTTATTTTACGCTGTCTGGTTAACACCTTTGCCAAAGTACTATACTTATCAGAAACATAATTAAGAAGATAAATTTAAGAACACATTTTACACCAAGCAACCCTGATGACGCCGACCAAAATTGAACACCAGCGTTGAGGGAACTGATCCTTTCCAGCCGGGCGAAGTTTCAGCCCAGAACAGCTGACAGCACCCACACCCCACTGAGCGTCATTATTTCACTTGGTGGGACCGCCCGACGCGCGACGGGCGGCATCCCGGACAGCGTTTCCTCCCTCTACCGGGCTGCTGAATGTGTTGCGGATGGCTGCACTTGCCAACATCCGCTGCGGCGTTGTAGCGTACCTCTGGGGCGTACCCACAACTGTCCAGGAATGTTCGCAGCGACTAAGCTGCGTTATTTGAAGGCGCAGGATGCCGTATCACGGAAAATGTTGACTTATCACCTTACTATATCAAGCGGTTGATTCCTTATCGAAAAAGAAAACTCTTAAGCAACATAGCATCGAATCATCCCGATAGACAAAGGCATGCTCAAAACTATACACTGACGTCCATAGGTACCTATTTGTGCTGGTATCTGAAGGTTTCACAATTCACTCACCGGTTTGTTCTGAAAGCTGGTGCAGCTACAGCACCGACGCAGCACTCCGTTCTCTCTCCCGGCGCTGGCTGCAGCTCGGGCTGCGTCGCTACCTGGCTGAGAAAACGACAACACCAAGCGGGCGACGTCACCCCGGCTCCGGGCCGCCATTGGCTGTCAGGCCGGTGGTTGACCCGCACAGCGCGACGCAGGTACGCCGCCACCGCTCCACCGCCCGCCGCCAGCCAATCAGCGGCCGATGAACGGCCTCCACCGGGATCCACCGACGCGGCGGGAGTCTACTCTCGCGAGGATCTCGCGCGGCGGCCGGCTGTGTCGACGGCAGGGGCAGCGGCAGCGGCGGGGGCGCAGAGGCCTGTGTCGGTGGTGTGCGAGGACACTGTAGGGCAGCAGACGAGAGGACCCGCTCACACAGGAGAGTGTAGCATCATCTGTGTCACTGGGTGGTGAGGTGTAGCAGTATTTCTTCTGGGTAACGAGTGATTAACTATTGGGGATACTGCAGTTAAATCGAAGACCCAGAATGGATCAATAAGCTCTGCAGATCAAGTTCTGCATAGTATGAAAGAAAGAAGGTAGGTGTCCTCCGATATTTTTGTCTTAGAAGTTGCGCATTTATTGCTGTGTCAAATGTTCCAGCGCAGAGAAGATACCTTTATTTCTAATTTGCAAAACATCTCAGCTGAGGCGTCTGCTTAAAAGCCTCGGTGACAGTGTTATGAGGCTGGTGGACAGACCATTGAGCATCGCGCAGCTGCTGGGGACCATTGAGGTGTGACGCGGAGCCCACGGCGGTCAGCGCTGGTGAGACTTTAACGGTGCTGCTGCCGTCCTGACATCGGTCCTCACGCAGGTGTGACGACCGCGTCTCCTTAGCACTAACTGGCTGCAGCAGCAGGCGAAACGTTACCAACCTAACAATTTCGAAACATATTCAAATGGCTCCCAGATCACGCTGCTGGTGCATACGAAGATTGGAGACGACTTCAAAAGTAGCCCATGATCCAGTCATTTTCCCCAGCAAAAATGCATGCATAATTTTTAATCGTATCCTTCTTTCTCTAATTCTATTCAGCTTCAACGACCACCTTGACTCATGGGAGTTTTTAGCGTACGAACAGTTGCTCATGGGCATGTTCTGTAGTGATGCATTTGTCACAAGGGTGAGGTAGCTATTGTCCGTCACGGAGGAGTCTCCATTCACAGCCGTGCGGGACATTGACCCTCGAACGCCGCCCATCTCAGACGGAGACCGTTTAAGTGGCCGCGCGAGTACCTGGAGGAAGGGAAAAGATCCACTGCATCGCACCACCGCACTGCTCAGTCACCGAGGCCTTGTGTGGGCAGTGGAGCCGCAGTGATAGAGCATTGGCTAATATCCCACTCGCAATAAGGTTCAGTGAAGTGAAACGATGGAATAGCGTCATTAACTGTGTATTCTACTCACTCGCTTCGGCATTAATCTGTTGTAGATTTGGATGGCTCGTTTGTGGTTAAAAAATACTCTGGTAAAGAAGATGTAGCTGTAAGGCTATCCCTTTCGATCAGCTGATGCGCAGAATAGTTGCAGGTGTATGAGAAGGGGTTAGGAGCTTTGATGAAATTACCCACCCATAAAAGTTAGCAATATTATAAAGATTATTACAATAACTTTCAATAATAAGATTATTTTCTCTGACTTTTTTGGCTTTCCTTTTAAAAAGCCGTACCTTCTGCGGCAAAAAAACACATTTCCTGGTGCTTTTTGTCATGGTGGAAGACGTGATTACCGACTGGATTGACATCATTGATATTGATTATAGCCTATTTGCATTGCCACAGCCATTCGCTGGCTTTATAAATCAAGCCAATCATTTTTGCACACTTTTTCTGGGGCACAAAAAAGGAAATAAAATATTGAACGACCCCATGTGGCACATTTCAACACTCGATAAGGCACTCTTGTGATCTCTATCAGTTTTTTTTATTTCCTGTTTTGCGTAATAAACCTAGTTACGAGGTTACAACTTCCCTCATTGAAAGACACAATAGCCATTTTCGAACGTTTATACATACTATATATATATATATATATATATATATATATATATATATATATATATATATATATATATATATATATATATATATATATATATTATTCATGAATTTATTTATTTGTATTCATGACTAGGAGCGCACAAGTCCACACTGAATGAAAATTAAAAGGGCTTGGAATGAGCAGGAGGGGCTAAGAACCAAAAACAATTCCTTGTTTGTATGTAAAACATACCCTGAATTAAATGGTCAACGATTGCTAGCTAGGTGCTAAGTTTCAGTCGGTGACGTAAATTAACAAAGCTGTTGACTCTTTCCATCATTAACACATATTAAATGTAAATTCTCACAATGCCAAGCTTTTAGCTTAGTGTAAAAAGAGAGGTATGCAGTTGAATGTGTAGGGGAAGTCTCTGCATTGCCCCCTCCCTCCCCTAATACCAGATAAAGACACAAGTGACAGATGCTTTTGCGCACGACCATATAATTTTGACATCCTATCCAGACATTCGTCCGGTGTTGCAAAGTACCTACTGGTGCGAAGGGAAGAATTTAAGTCAGCTAGAGAAATTAATTGAGACCTTCCTTAATTTTTTCAGCATAATGAACTCGGAACATGAGAAGACTCCTGGCACAGTCCAAAATTAATGGTCGTAATTTCAGCTTTAGAAATGTTTCACATATTCTGAAAACAGCGGCTATGAATTCTCCCTAGTGGTATATTTTTAGGCAGGCGTGTTTGGTTTGGGTTCAAAAGAGCAATTGCGCCCTGGTTAATTGCGCCCTATCCAAAATTATGCTAAGAAATTAAATTCATTCCGTTTCCGTATGAGTGTGATCTTATTATTACAAGGCATTTTTAATGCAAGAGTACCACCTTGAAATGACTTGCAGACGCTGCAGACGAAAAGCCGTGAAGATAGCCTCGCCTCATTTCTTCTTATACTAATGATTATTTCTGCCATGTCATTTACTCAGCATAAAAAGTGAGAAAGGCGCATATAAAGATAAATGCCCCCCCCGGCGCAATTACTCTTTCTCGTACCTCTTTGCTCATACTCTAGATAATTTTCGCAAACATTCTGTCAAACCTCGACCGAGATAGGACAAATTGTGGATAGGAACTGTAGGGAGACTTCCCCCACAATGATTTACCCCCAAATGATTTCCCGGAGGGGGCACACTACAGATACGTTCCCCTAATTGTCAAAGCTAAGGTCAAACTTAAAATGTCCTCACAAAGCTTTAACATGCACTTTCTTGTTATACCAATACACAAGATGAGACTAATAAGGATCGACTAACTTAAACTAAGTTTAAACAACTGAAAATTGTCCATCTACCACGTTCTAAAGTTTCAACAAGCGCTCTGATGTCCTGAGGTGCTGGAATGATTGAATGAAAGGTCAATTTGAAAGAGTCACTTATGCGGAGCGAACAGATAGATCAAGGTTTTTTATATTCTATGCACATAATCATCATCCACGCTCAGCATAATCTTAACCCTCGCCCCACCGGGGGGCATCGATGGCCCCCTAAGGTTTTTCCGGGATAGCAGAAAAACGACGAGGCGCAGCACCGCGGTTGAGGGCTCTACCTCTCACTGCATCATTTTCCCATCATCCCTGAAATTTTTTACCCCGGGTCACCCAAGGTCAGGTCACAAGACGAGGTCAACCAAGGTCACCTCACTTCACCTTTAGAGCTCTGTAAGAGCTACATTTCAAAGTCGATCGATTTGAAACTTCCTACACTTCATGACCCCTCCAGGGTCTACAAGGTGTATATCCGGGATTTTTCGATTTCGTGCCCTGAGGTCAGGTCACGAGGCGACCTCTCCCATTGACAAAGCATGGGGAAAAGCTATTTCATGATATAAAAGCCACAAAAATGATTGCAAATACTCAGACTGCTCAGAACAACGTTTTTGGACACCCTTTCACGGATCCCAGGGGTCATATTTGCCCTTTGACTTTTCCAAGGTCATCCAAGGTCACCAGAGGTCAAAAACAGTATTTTGACAATAACGTTTGACCTAATTGAGCTAGAGCAGTGAAACAAACACCATCGTGTTTGTCTTGTCACTGGCTTTCATTTGATATACGGCAAGGTCACTTTTTGACCTTTCGTGACCTCAGGTCATATTAGGTCACGAGGTGACCTCTGGCGGTCAAACCACTGGCGGGAGGTCTTAACGTTCCACATAGCGGTAAAAGTACTGGCAATTTGCTATCAAATGTACTTTACCAGGCCTCAATAGCTCTAATGACATAAGAGTTATGCCCAGTTTGCTTAATCATTGCATATTTGAGTGAAAATAGCCGATCTTGACCTAATTTGACCTCTGGAGGTCAAACCATTGACCTGAGCACTAAAACATGCGAAGTAATTTCTTACTGAATTCACGCGAGCTTTCTATTGCACTTTGCAGATTTGCGCTAACGCCCATATTTTTGGAGTTAGAGGGGGCCATCGATGGCCCCCCGGTGGGGCGAAGGTGGCGCCGGACCTTCGGTGGGGCGCGGGTTAAGACTCTCGTTAATATTCCTGTTCGATTACCTGGCCTCCTCTTCTTCTTTGGGCAGTTCCTTGTCTTTCGGTCCAACTTCGGGCACCGGTGTTGCCATTAGGGATCACGGATGCCATGATAGTGCTCAGGTGCTGCTGCAGTCGTGACACTAGGCTCAGCAGGAGCAGGCTTGTCTGCCCGACGGCATATTTATTCTTCAGCTGTTAACACGCGCATTGACGGGGGCGGGTACCCGCCCCCCTCGGGTTTTTCGGAGATAGTAGAAAAACGGCGGCGCGTAGCGCCGCCGTACTTGGTATACCTTTTCCCTCATCATTTTTACAACTTCTGTGAAAATTTTAAGGTTAGGTCATCTCAGGTCAGGTCACCAGTACAGGTCAAGTGACCCGACCTCAAAAAAAGTTTAAGATAGCATAAGTCGGAGCAGGGTGAACTTATCCGATTGAAACTCATATCACATAATGGCCCCACCGAGTTCTCTAAAATATGTTCCGGTATTTTTGATATCGATGACCTAAGGTCAGGTACGACGCATGACCTCTCCATTGGAAATACATGGGAAAAATGGTTTTTACCGAATAACTCAGTAACGGATAGTGATAGAGCATTTATGTTAGCTGCATTAGACTCGCCTGGGCTTTGCGGTTCTAATGATATGCATTTTATATAATTTGACCCTGACCTGACCTCAGGTCAGGTCAAATCCTTGATTTGACCTAGCAAGGTCAAATTATATATCATTCGATTCGGCTTGCTAAGAGGATTCATATAGTTTAAGTCGTTTTGCTCTATCTTTACTTGTTCAGATGTAATGCCCGAAAAACTGAATTTTACATGTTATCCCTATGACGGGCATGTTTTGACCTCTCGTGACCTTAAATGTGGCCTGACAAAAAAATGGTTCAAATGTTTTCGATGGAGAAGTGGATGGGCAGCCCAACGCCGTTTACCGTTTTTCGCTACCTACCGTGGTTCTCGAGATCTTAGGGGGCGGGTACCCGCCCCCCGTCAATGCGAAGGTGGCTCAGACCCCCGTCAATGCGCGTGTTAAGCTACCAGGCGAGCACACGTTAAGATCCTAGAATGGGTGTTTGAGTGTGACAAGCATGGGTGTCGCCCCCAGGAGGGGTAGGGTAAGTCTCCTCGCAAATCATATCCACAATTTGTCCTATTTCAGTCGAGTTTTGACAAATGTATAGGAGAGTTATCCAGATTATGAGCGGAAAGGCATGAAGCGCCAAAGTCGGAATTTGTGTGACATAGAGGGGGTAATTTCAAGTTTTTCTCCCCCATCTTGTACTCTTTTACGTATTTCTCCTGGGTGACATTTTGTGATAACTATTTGCTGGTTTGCTGATTTTCTGCTGTTTTTTGTACATAACAACATTGGACGAAGCGCCGCAATGCCATGAGCTGGGAACACAAGGGATATTCCGATGCTTTTAAAGTGGCAGTGACAACATGACCAGCTTACGATAAAATGTCATGTTTTTACAGATATCAGCTAGAATACGCTATGTTTCAGATATACAAACCGCCTTCTGCGACCTCATACGATATGCTTCGGTCAGAAACGTAGTGTCAAAATACTTTCGTTGTTTTCATAAAGGACTTGTTTGTAAATGGGAGATATGGATTCGTCATTATCACCTGTTTAAGACACAGAGTTATTTTTGTTATTTCTGCGTGTCGTATGTCGGCGTTTGTCCTCGCCGGTCTGATCAGGTTCGGACAGGTGGTCCTGTTTACGCCCAGGTGTGATGTATTTTGTTCACCTCCTGCTGCCCCCGGGGAGTCAGGCCTGTCGGTCTGAGCCGGATGCTGCCCCGCCCTCACGGCGCCGCTGCAACAAACAACGTCGCCTCCTGCGGCCCGTGAATCCTGCTCAGCTCCCAGCCGGAATGGGAGCGGACTAACCTCAGCAGATTCCAATCAAGTGACCCGAAAAGAAGAAAACAGCTCACAGCTCGCTCAGGGTCTCGCTATGCGTCGAGAAGCCCCGGGTATTGTGCATTCCAGGCTTGCCTCATAGCAAAAACAGCTCAGGGTCGTTGTGGAGTCTTGGCCGCGGGTTGGTTTACACTCAACACCCTTACCTAAATCACGGCTGCCTGAGCAGGGATGGAGCGCAGACGCGTTGCGGGTGGATGAGGAGGCGCACCAATGCCACACAAAAGCCCGCCCGCGCCTGTCAAGGTCGGTCTACTCCAGAAAAACAGCGGGACTTGGCCGCAGGCGGTCGCCCGCGGGCCGTCTCCGCAAAGGAGGCAATGACACGGACGGCAGCGCGCCGCCGGGGTCAGCGCGCGCGGACCACACTCACGAGCTACTGCCAGACGCGCAGCCAGGGTTTGTGAAGAAAGGGGAAGGTCGAGTGATGCTTCCACACAAAAATAATGCCCAGTGGATAAATGAAAGCATCCTGTATTGAATGTCATCACAAGCGTGATACCCACTGGTTTAAGCTGATCATACGTGAGAGCCATCCGGGTATCTACCCCGCCTGCTCAGTCCGCCTGAGGGCGCCTCTGGTGTGCCGCGGCGCCCGGCGGCGGCGGCTTTTTCCGCAGGGGTGCGGCGTGACCAGGCGCCGCCGCCGCCGCCGCGTGCCCGGTGAAACGCCTGGCACCGCTGAAACAGCGCCGCGGCGGCCTCCAACTGCACGACTCTGACACTGACTCCGGTCAGCCGTGTACCCCGACCAGCGCATCCGTGTAAACGTGCACTCCCACGCCGTGTAAACCGTTAGAAAATACTTCACCGAGCGCCAGTTTTGTTTTCAAGCGTGACCACTCACTTGGTCATGCTGACCAGTATAATTGGTCATAGTATTGCTAGTCAAATGGAACCACTATGCTTTGCGCGGAAGATGATAAGTTTCGTAATGATTTTCTGAATTATCTTTGCAATTAATACCGGCAAATGTATGAGCTGAAAATATTTCGGCCTTAGACTGAATTTTCAACACTTTTATTTGTTATCAGCATAGCAGGCAAATATCGTTCACCAGCTAATTCAGGCCGAATGAGCTTGCTAGCAATGAATGGCAAGTAAGCAAACACAGTTATACAGGCGAAAAATTCAGGTTTCCTGTTTCACAGCTATATGTTGTTTTTTGTTGTTTGTAGATATACCTGCATCCTTGCAAGTGAGCATATATCTATGTCATGAAGATTGATCGTGATTTCAACGGGTCTATTGAGTCAATGGCAACAACTACATCATTAGATTTATTTTTCAACATTGTTGCATACGTATGAAGTGTTCTCGACATGGGTCAACATGCAAGATATTCCCATAAAGTTTTATTTTTTAATATTACCGTCGAAGTCAGTTTCAAAAACAGAGCAAGCACAAAGTCTTGTTTTATTTTTTTCCTCATCGAAGTTTTTTTTGCAAAAGTTCCGTGACATTTTGATCAGTTGCCATATTTTTTTAAGGTTGCCATCTTCACTCTATTTGTGACATCAGCCGAGGTTGTCAGAGGGTAATCAACAGAGGGCAATCTCAACCAGTCTGCAGCGTCATGACAAGCATAAGTGTCGTGAGAGAGCACGTAACCGTGACGTGACGGTTACGGCACCAGTGGGACATGACATTCTTGTTTTCATGTTGCCATGCTTGCTGCAGAGTGGAAATAAGTGACAATGGCACTGGCAAATTGTTGTTCTCCTTCCTGACTCATGTCGCTCATCAAAAACAGAAATCGTTTTTGTTTTAGTGTGCGATATGCAAGTACGCACTCGTGGTCGCGAATAAGGAATCAAAGTTCTCACTTTGACCAAATGATGCATGGAAAAATAGGCCGGTGCTGATTGAAGCATCTCAGTACGTAGGAGGGAATTTCGCCTGATTATAGAATCATGTTTCCAAATAACATTTTTTTCAAACTTTTAGCCAAACATATCGGTATGTAGATCCCAAAATGGTAATATTGCAGCATCAGGTACGCGTTTTTATGAAACTGGGAGACATAGTTGAATACCCTTCGCATATGTCCAAAATCTAGATTTCGGTAAAAATTAGTCTCACAAGCATAACATATAGAAAACACCACGAAACCCAAGCGCCTGGTCAGAATCTTGTGTAATTTCTGTCTCACTCCGTCATGTCCTGCTATGCATGTTATGCCAGTACTGATCAGACAGCTGAACCGCGGGCCATTAGACTCCGGGGCCTTCTGACTCCGGGAGTCCTGGGCACACACAATATTTTGAAGTGATCCCGAGAAATCCTCAGCTGGGAGGGTAAGGCGGCGACAAAAAATGTATCTATCCTGAGTGGGGATGCGTGTAGATTGTTTCTGGAATCATGGACCTGATGCCGGAATGGATCCTCAGAACGACACTGGATTGGATTATGAAATATTGACTATCTTAGAACCGGATCCGAATTTTTATTTCCATTTTTTGCGAGTTTTGGTCGTATTTTCGTGTGTGGAGTGAGTTCAGATTGATTATCCAGGCTTTTAAATAGACCTGTCCGAGCTGGCCGGCAGACATCTGGGTCTCCCGGACTGGACTGGAGCTGTCTTGGTCGTAACGTAACGCTCTCTAGTTCCCTGACAAAAACTGCCTCCGACACTGGCGTCCAAGGGGCAAAAAAGTGTTCAGTGTGTCACCATTGAAAATTTCAAACTATAAATGTGTAACCAGTCCAGGCTGAAAAATTTGGCTGACGGTATTGACGGTAGGTTGGGTCCCATGATGGGGAGGCTCCTGGATCACCCCAGTTGTTGAAAAATATTGCGAGCTCAAATTACAGGTGCCAATTTTGGCAATTTGTTCCGTTATTGGCCTAAAGGAAACATGTCGGCTAGGTTTTGTCACCTTGCCCACCTAGGTTTGTCACCATATAGAATGCCAAAATGGTAGGTTTTTCGACCCCTGCTGGCGTCAGAGCTGTGGTGTCGACTCCCACGGAAAGGCTGCCGGTCTCACTGACGGGGAGGCTGCCGGTCCCACTGACGGGGAGGCTGCCGGTCCCGCTGACGGGGAGGCTGCTGGTCCCACTAACGGGGAGGCTGCCGGTCTCACTGACGGGAGGCTGCCGGTCCTACAGACGGGGAGGCTGTCAGTCCCACTGACGGGGAGGCTGCCGGTCCCACTGACGGGGAGGCTGCCGGTCCCACTGATGGGGAGGCTGCTGGTCCCTCAGGGAGGTTGCCGGTCCCGCTGACGGGGAGGCTGCCGGTCCCGCTGACGGGGACGCTGCCGGTCCCACTGACGGGGAGGCAGCCGGTCCCGCTCACGGTCACACTAAAACGGCGCTCATGGCTCAGCGGCGTTTGAAGCGACACGGATGGGAGCGTTCCCAGCCTTGAATTTCTGTGTGCACGTATGTATGTACGTGAGTGTTTCGGCTTAGCCGCATACCCGGACCTAAGCAACGAGTTTGGGCTGAAACGAGAGTTGTATGGTAACGCTGCCTGAGGGATGTTGAGGGTGTCTGGCTAGGTTTGCCTGAGGGGTGTCGAGGGTGTCTGGTTACTGTTGCCTGAGAGAATGTGGTTCCATTCCGATGAAATCTACTAATTGAATTCGGCTGGCAATTCATTACACGTTGATACATTGTACCTAATTGTACAATTACATCCGCTACTTATAGAAGGATGTGTGTAGATTCTACGCAAAAATCCACAGAATATGTAAGAATGTGTGTTGATGGGTTTTGTGGAGTTTGTGGATAGCACACATTTGTGGGACCTGCCTCCGTGTGGTAGAACTTTAATGACACTGTGTATATTCTTCACAACAGTACCAGCCTATGCGGCTGTGACATCTTTTACATTTGTGGCACTGGAATGGTTAAAGTAGCATAAAACAGTGAAGAAAATTAATTAGTGCTGTGTAGCACTTCTTGTTTTATGCTCCATTCATCTGAATAAGTGCAGGAAAACCCTGCTCGACGGGTGCAGGAGTGGGAAACGACCCCTAGTGAAGTTTATCGAAGTGGAGGCACCATGTTAGCTAGAAAGGTTTCCACCAACTGCGTTTCCGCGTCAGCCTTTTACAACATCTGAACGCAGGTCCAGGTAACATGGACATATTCAGGGTCTACGGCAGATTATCATTTCCACCTACATCTACGGCAGAGTAGCGTTGCCTTATTCGCGTATGATGAAGTTGAAAACAATCAGACTGTCATTATTTATTCAAGGTCTCGCTATCCTTCCCGCTCAGTCAGCGTGGAATGATCCCGTAAATTCGTGCCTCGGAAACAAGCTACACCCACCGAGCTTGTGCGGCATCGGCGATAGGAGGCTGAGGCGTGGCTCGCGTCTGCGGCTCTCGGAATTTGAAAGCGTGAGTGTGAGTGTATAATTGGTGCTGGTGGCTGGCCCGCAACAGAGCGGTGCTAAATGTGAAAGGGTCACAACCGGCGGAAGAGAAACCTTGCCACGGTGCGCTCTTTACGGAGGTGGTATTCTTGTGACTGGTGAAGATCCTCTGGACTTAATTTACTGACCTTTCGCTTATCTCATTGCAAAGGCACTCTTGGAATTATATGTGGTTTTCTTATAGTTTAGCAGCAGCTAGGTAGGGACTTTCTTCCGCACATACCATTCAAACTTTCTGAATAGAGCATCAGAAAATCGTAGAAGGAAAAGGGCAAGCAAAAAGTTTCGTTCTTTAGCCAGTCTTTGGCCGGGTTTTAGACTTTGAACTTTTTAATCGTTAGACACGCAAATAACAGATGGGAGAGATCTGCCGACCCTTGAGGGTTCCGCGAAATCTGGTAAACATTAACGACGCATTTAGGAGCGGCAGGCTTGGTGTCCCTGTGTACGAATCCACAGTGCATCTCTTGGGGATGATTGGTTGTATAAGAAGGTAATATAATTCAGAACTTGAAGCTGACGGTGGAGGCTACTCTGGCTCCAAGGGTCCTTTCACCTCCACTGGCTGTGAATATCGGTTGACTGGCTGCAAACTTGCACTGAAGCAGGCCATGCACTTCCTGACTGCCACCGAGGTGGCTGTGCCCGGGCAGGGTGTGGGTGCATCTGAGTCTCCAGTCCAGGAACTGTGTTTGGGAAAGACCGTATGTTCAACAACTCCTGACCAATGAATGGAACTACTGGTGCTCTGTTTAAGACTCCGTCCAAGCTGAATAAATTCGCACAAGGGTCCCAAGATAGCAATCAGACTACCATGTAGCCATCACGAGCACGCGCCTACGACGGCGTACTTACGTGGAGCAGTGTCTGTGTAGACGGAGGATGGCTCTGGAGGAGAAGGAGCCTAAAAACGAAAAGGAAATTCAGAAACAGATCTGGACCGATATACGGCAACAGACCAAAACCAACTGGGCCAATATTTGTAGTCGTAGCGCCATTACAGCTGCTATATGTCTGCAGGCATTGGGTGCAATATATGCTAAAAGCTGCTGTTGAGCATTAAACCGGACTGAAAACCAATCCGTAGATAAGTTTATTCAAAAGTTTCGCCTTCTTGCCATATCCTGCGCAATTCGATAACACGTGGTCATCGCTGGCCTTACCATGGTACCAACTCGTGATCATTTTTCTTGCCATCACACGCGAATGCGGAAAGAGTCTGACATAATTTCCACGAAGCTGGCGAGCCGTCCTATTTTACGTCGGCGTACATGCCGACCGGTTTCCCAAGAACCAGCCGCCAGCACGGCCACGGTGGAATCTTGCAAGCGCGATAAGCCATCAACGTAAATCCTCACAACTCGGTCAACGCCGGCATCTGGTCGGACCAGTTGAGCGCAAACACCAGCAAGCTCTGGTACATGTCCGGCAGCAGATCAGCCAGGGTCAGCCGCCCAGAGGTGACCCAGATGTCAAGAAAGTTCCAGCTATCCTAAAACTCCGCATTTTCCAGATTCGCTGCATATCGCGCCGGCTACGAACCCTGGCCACTTTGTTAACTAGGTTAGATCTCGCGCTGTGTATAAGCTGTGACTGGCCCGGGTCGGTATATCACATTTTATCCGTCAATGAATCTGGAGCAGTGGTGCAAACGGGAGATTATTTTGTTGGATGGACCGGCAGAGCCGGCAGCGTGCACAGCCACGGGTCATCGCTTTGATGAAATCTGGGGCACGTGCGACGGTGCATTGTGCGAGGCCTGCGAAGCGGCAGAAATGCCAGGGGGCGGGGCTGAGGGGTGCGGGAGGGGAGGTGACAATTGGGGACGGGGAGCGGACGGAAATGACTGGGATTCGGCGTGACGTGACGCCAAATATGATCTCCCTTCAACTTGACAAGAGTTGAATTTATCAACGTTGATAGATTGTGCAGTGTCTAGCCAAGGGGCATGATTATAAGTCCCTTTGTTTCCTTTCCTTTGTTCTCTTATGAGGCCTTTCTTTTACTCGGCCTGTGCTCATGTTTGATCTTAGGAGTTTCGTGCGGCGCCTGCGTCTGGACTTAAACGCTGATGTTTTAATCTCCTGTCGTGCATTTTAACCATACTTGTATGTGTGTGTGTGTGTGCGCAAATACAGGTCATGATTATAAGTCGATAAGACGTTTAATTGCCTGTCTCCTAGAATCCAGGATCTAAAGTGAAGTAAATACACTATGATTGTATGTTCGAGCTCGACCCGTCATCAGCATCTTCAAAATACAATATGTGAACACAAAATCTTGATCCACCTTACATGCAGGATTGGAGGAGAGTTAAACGTCTTATCAATTTAAAGCTAAATTTGTGTTGCTTCAGAAGCATGAAGAGAACCGATGCTATGAGTGCTGAGATAATAATCAATCATGATTTATAGGTTTTCCTCTCTAACATTCCACTTTTAGTTAGGAACTGCTTCTGGACTAAGAATAAGGCAAATCCACAAATGTAAACTCTACACAGTACACCATTGTGCCAAATTTTCTTACATTGATCTGTAAACTTGCCATACGATAGAAGCACCACTATTGGCATCTGAGAATTTGCACGTGCACCCCGAGGAGTCAGCCCCAGCTAACTGACCGCAGCTCCTGACCACGCAACATGTCCTATGTTTTGCTGTAATGAAGGGCTGGTGAGGCTGAGTTGATGGCTCATTGTATCTGCTACCATTGTTCCGAATCCCCGGCACGCGATCCCATAGTCCGACCAGCGACCTGGACAGCGCAGGTGCTCGCGATGACATAAAAAACCTGGCTTCCAGCTCAAATGAACCTCGGAAAAAGTGCAGCGACTCGAAGTAAAGCTGAAACAAGAAAGGTTTACAGAGGCTGATTTTTCTTGGGTATTTTGCTATTGATAACCCAAATTCAGCTACTGCTTAACATCTGTGGCATATCTACCTTGAAAATTCTGTCTCTAAAAATATAACTTTAACTCATTTTGGGATTGGAACTTTTTTAGGCAAAACAGGATATCACCTAGGAAGCGAGTGGGTTATAAAACCCATGCCATCCTCCGACACTTTTTTCAGTTATACATCTTTGACTAACTAAACAGGTTCAACGTGACAGGTTTGATCTTGGACATCCAAATCGGTCAAATATTTATACATATCATAATACATACATATGGTGAAGGAGCAATAGTATATCCATCACGTGTGTGCTAAAAAATATTTGACCGATTTGGATGTCCGAGATCCACCGACAACACCTCTCGCGTGAAACCTGTTTAGCTAGTCAAACGTGTATAACTGTAAAAAGTGTCGGAGGATGGCATGGGTTTTATAGCCCACTCGCTTCCTAAGTGATAACCCGTTTTGACTAAAAACTTCCAATCCCAAAATGAGCGAAAGTCTATTTGATATAAGTATATATATATATATATATATATATATATATATATATATATATATATCTATATTTATATATCCATGCATACTTATCATCATCCAACAGTCGAGACAAGCTGTCCTGTGACACTGTTCGGATCTCATGCTGTACGGCTGGTTGGATCCAGTTTTCACGCGCTAGTGATTCCGGCGAAGTTTGGCCTCTGCCACCTTACCGGAACTCGGCATAAGAACAAGAAAGCATTCACGGCGGCAGCGTGGCGCCATTATTGCGCCCCAGCGCTGCTCTTTTGTAGGTGGCCGCTGCGCGGTGAGCTGTCCGCTGCTGGGCGTCACGGCGCGCGGCCCCAGCGTCGCCGCTACGTCGGCGGCGGCGGCGCCGCGCCGCTCTGGGGGTCGGTGACCCTCCTGACCGGTGTCTCGCCGCGGCGGAACCCAGGTGGCGCCGATCGCTCACAGGCTGGGTCACTCCACCAGCTTCTAGTCTGGAAGCCCGAACCAACCCACTCCCAACGGCCGCTAACTACTTTTTTGCGGCTTTGTTTGAGATTATAATCCTATAGGTGTGTTTCTGCTTGATTGATCTACTGATTATTTGGTCTTCAGGGTACACCATCTTCGTGGTTATAGAGCACCCTGAGAAAGTATATAATTTGTTAGATGTTTTTTAGCCTTTCAGACATTTCTACGATGATGAACCATTAGGTTATTTGTCTTAGAAAAGGCATTGACATCTTAATTTGTAGGTGAAGACTCTTTCAAGTGTAACAGCTGGGTCATGGTACTCAAGAAGTAGCTATCACAAGATAGAACTCGGTGCCAGAATGGAGAATAAATGGCTAAGGACGTGTGCAAAAAAAAACATTTAAAAAATTGGACAAAATTGAATTTGTTCCGTTAAAGAAGAAAACTCTTTGTTCCTTTGTGTCCTCTAAGATATAAGAAAATGAGACAAATTTGTAGTATTTTTTCTCTGTTCATTCCCCATCACTGTTTTTAGAGACAACACTTTTTTGGAGACACTGTTTTCACTGACATTTAGAGACTTTTCCCATCACTGTCATTGAAACATTTTGTTAGCATCCAATGCTATTCCCATTCCGGGCTACCACTCCAACAATCCAGGAAGTGGATGTTCTGCATTCTAGTCGAAGATATGAAATAGTGATGGCATAGTGATTTTGTCTTCTATGTATATCAAAGGGATAGATAAAAATATTGGTATTTGGAGTGGTTCTTATAAATCAAAACTACCACATAGCTATCCATGTGGTGGTTTTGGGGTTACTATTGGAATTAGTGTTCCTTATGGAATTAGGCCAAGGTGGAATTGTGGTTCCATTCTTTTGTTTTATAGGTAGAACACATATGGAATTAGTGTTTCTTTTGATAGCTATCCATATTTTGGAAAACGAGCAATATGAGTTTAGGCGGCTGAAGCTTTTATTAATATAGATGTTAGCATTCAGTCTGTTGGGAACGAGGCTAGCACCTCGTCTAATCATGGTTAAATTATTTAGTTATAAGGTTAAATGTATTACCCTGATAATAACATATTAGTGAAGCTAGCAGCGCGGAATTAATTTGTAGGAGATTTTGCTCTCTTGAGCCCTCGTCCCGTTGGGGGGTGTTTGAACACTACTCGGGTTTTTTTCCAGCGGCACGAAAAACGGCGGCGCCAAGCGCCACCGTACTTGGCACACCTTATCCTTGATCAATTTCACAACTTTAACCAAAATTTTAAGGTCTGGTCATCTCAGGTCAGGTCACCATTGCAGATCAAGTGACTTCACCTCCACAAATCCTTAAGGTGGCATAAGTAAGAAAGGGGTGAATCTATTGGATTGAAACATATACCATATAATGGACCCACCGAGTACTAAAACATATATTCCAGTATTTTTCATCTCGATGACCTAAAGTCAGATACAGTTCATTACTTCTCCATTGGAAATGCATGAGGAAAACAGGAATTGGCCTGTATTTGTGTAGATACAGCTGAGAACACCTTCATATTCTCTAAATCGTAGTATCCCGGGCCCCTTCCTATGCTCATGTTGCAGGGTTTGACCTGTGACTTTTGAGAGGTCATCTGGGCTACTTAAGCAGATTTTCAGACTTGGGTCTATAACTCCGCAGGAAATGACGATAAAGCTTTTAGTTTGATAACCTTAGGTTTAGCTTCTTATTGTGAGTCGATTGATGTGCATATTGACTATGCTAGATCAGATAGTGACCTTGACCTGACCTCAGGTCAGGTTTTTTGTTTTGACCTTGTATGGCCATACCTTACATCATTACATTCGCGATAAGGAGAGGAAGCGAATGATGCATAAAAATGATTCTAACTCAACTCTGTCAGACGCTAGAGCCCCAAAACTTATCTCTAACATGCCACCTTCTTTGACCTGTCATGACCTCAATATTGACCTGAGCCAAAAAGTGACTGATGCAGTTTCTTCATTAATTCGTATGAGCTATCCACACCAGCCTTTGCGTTTTGTCGCTATCCCGTATAGGAGCCGAGTTCGAGGGGGGATGTTTGAACATCCCCACCATAGCGAAGGTGGCTTGGAGGTCAGCGGGGCGGGTGTTAATAGTGGCATTTCCCCACCATAATGTCAACATCGATTATCCCCATGTTAAAGGAAATGAAATGCACCCTAAAAATCTGAATATAAAGATGAGTGTATAACCTTTATAATGGGATTTTGGAGTGAGACATCCCGGTGATAAAACTTACAAAAAGACAAGGCTTTCCATTTGCCCTTTGACTCACCATTTGCGGAGATGTAGGAGACGGAGCAATTTCCATCTCTACCGGACCCCCACCGGCCGCACCAACCGACGCACACTGCCCGGACACCGGACCCTCACCGGCCGCACCAACCGACGCACACTGCCCGGACACCGGACCCTCACCGGCCGCACCAACCCACGCACACTGCCCGGACACCGGACCCCCACCGGCCGCACCAACCGACGCACACTGCCCGGACACCGGCCCTCACCGGCCGCACCAACCGACGCACACTGCCCGGACACCGGCCCTCACCGGCCGCACCAACCGACGCACACTGCCCGGACACCGGACCCCCACCGGCCGCACCAACCGACGCACACTGCCCGGACACCGGCCCTCACCGGCCGCACCAACCGACGCACACTGCCCGGACACCGAAACCCCACCGGCCGCACCAACCGACGCACACTGCCCGGACACCGGACCCTCACCGGCCGCACCAACCGACGCACACTGCCCGGACACCGGACCCTCACCGGCCGCACCAACCCACGCACACTAGCCCGGACACCGGACCCTTCACCGGCCGCACCAACCGACGCACACTGCTTTTCCAGACGAAACGGGCCGTCGCCTTACCTTTACGGCGGCCTGTCGGGCAAGCTGTCGCGTGCTATGGAATACAAATCGGGCCCGACAGGCCGGTGAAGGAATTTTTCCAGCAGAGGATTTTCTGGGTGACGTTTAAAAGGTTGTGATAAGGCCCTCTATCAAGGTCCTCGATTCATAAGTCCCTCGAAAAGACCCTCTGTGCATAAGGCCCTCTATTCAAAGGTCCCTCGACTCACAAGTCCTCGATTTTCCACCGGTTCTGCCGCACACTGGCTTGATATGGGGGGTGAGATTGTTGGGAGGATTTTGTTTTTAGAAAAATATCGCCAATTTTTTTCACAGATTGTGATCTATCGCAAGACCATACCGTGCCTAAAACTGCCGGGCACTTTTGACCCGAGAGCCCGACTTTTGCAGCCGACGCACACTGCCCGGACACCGGACCCTGAACGGCCGCACCAACCGACGCACACTGCCCGGACACCGGACCCTCACCGGCCGCACCAACCGACGCACACTGCCCGGACACCGGCCCTCACCGGCCGCACCAACCGACGCACACTGCCCGGACACCGGACCCTCACCGGCCGCACCAACCGACGCACACTGCCCGGACACCGGCCCTCACCGTCCGCACCAACCGACGCACACTGCCCGGACACCGGACCCTGAACGGCCGCACCAACCGACGCACACTGCCCGGACACCGGACCCTCACCGGCCGCACCAACCGACGCACACTGCCCGGACACCGGCCCTCACCGGCCGCACCAACCGACGCACACTGCCCGGACACCGGCCCTCACCGGCCGCACCAACCGACACACACTGCCCAGGAATGTATAACAAATTCAGGAGACCACCGAACTGGATTTTCCCGGATTCTGGTACAATTTCACGTCTAAATATGAAATGTGTGGCCTGAAAAATCCTAGTTTGGCTCCCTTTTATAATTGGAATTTTTTTATTGCTGTACCTAGAACGCTTCATTTACTACAGCTAAAAGCCTATCAAGTCTTGTATTTTTTTCAACGAGAAATGCGTACTAAATCTAAAGCTATTACTTATGTCTGTCCAACTTTGTCGTGTCACTCAAAATCAGAGTGATAGGATGACATGAACAAGTAAACATGGACGACAATTAGCTAGTCCCAGATCATTATCTTTCCTGCAGAAACTAAAAATATATTCGATTTTCCTTGAAGGATACCTTTGACCGGTAATCGGCATGATTCGTCTTAATTTCGTTTTTAGAATTCAGTCCTCATCTATCAGTGAGTGAAATGCTTCCAAAGGGGATGACTAAGCATATAGCTGTTAACAGAACAAGGCGTCAGAGACTAGTGAGGATTTATCAATCACTAATCTGGAGGATCGGCAAAGTGTGAGCTACCCGTTACGTCACCTGCTGACAGGTAGCAGCGGCGATGGATGACGCATTCTCTCATTTCAAGGGTTCGACAGAGATCACCTCCGGCTAAGCGCACTTAATGTTTGGGTTTTATTCAATGACTCGGCCGAGGTATGATGTGTTTTAGCCATTGAAATATTGTTCTCGGAGGGTATTTTTATGGGGTGCATATTGCATGTTTTGTGTTTATTTCGGTTCTAGCTCTGATAAGTCAACATTTGTAGCATGCGTCGATCAAAATAAGTGAATAAAATTTGACGGAAATCGTGAATTGATATGTCTCAGCCCCTTAGGATCGAGATATATTTCCGTTCAGCGCATCACTGCGTCATAGCCTTCCGTTGAGCTCTCTCCCGATCCCCAGCAGGCATTGGACGGCGCACAGGGGGTGCTCTATCTCCTCCGTCAGTCCCAGCTTTCGACGTCGGACTTTCAAGTAATCATCCATACAACCTTATTTCTGCTGTTCGCCCGCGGATGGAGAAGCCAGTCCTGGACGACAACGCGAGATTTCTCTCGGCTCAATGAGATGCGTGGCTTGGTCTGTGGTTTCCAATGACTGTCACGAATCCAAACTGCCCACGGGCACCCTGCGAGAGAACTGGCAACTGAGGCGGCGGAATCCAAACTTCGCACGGGCACCCTGCGAGAGAGCTCACAAACAAGGGCATATATTTTTCGGCAAAAACTGTAGTTTTTCATTCAAGTAAGCTGGTAGTATTATCATTTACTTGAACCGGAAAAATAGTACTTTTATACCTGTCAGTATTTGTCACCAGTATTTCAGTAGTATTGGGTATTTGGGTATCAGTCAGTATTTGGGTATGAGCATGCCAGCGCAGCCTGTATTGCGGCCCGTACGGATATGTACAGACCTCCGCGCGGTGACCGCGGCCGTCTGCGGCGCAGAAACGCCTGCGGCTGACCTCGGTGACCTTCGCCGCCATTGCTGCCACCCCGGGCTGGCGGCGCCGCCGCCCTGTGTCGAAGGGTCAGCCCGTCGCCCTCCCCACGGCCGCCGTAACGGGACGCGCCGCATCCGGCAGGGATCAGCCCAACAAGGAGCGCTGGACCAGCCGCACACGTGGCACGAACGCTCGACAAAGGGCCCAAAGAACCATTTGGGTTCCTTGGGAATCATTTTTTATGTATTTTGTTGTATGCTATAGCTCTTGGTTTTGCATTATATACAGGCATGAATGTATTCGTATTATTTTTCTTCAAACCGATGTGACAGTCCACAGGCATGATTATTAAGATAAAGTAAGCTGCAGCTTTGCGGACATAAGCATTCACCAACGTGCTTTGTTTTGATCATTAATTTCTGTAAAAAATAAGGTAGTGGAACACGTGAATCCAAAACAAAGCTGCACTGATTCCCTCGAGATTGAGCACGATCCGAATACAAACATCGCTTCAGGCTGTCCTCTGATAACACTTGCCCCCGGTTTTACTGGGGCAATAGCCACGTTCCAGCGGTGGCAGCTAACCATTTTCTACTCAGGTATATTGTCACTATCAGTGAAAATTAGCTATCAGTAACGTGATGTCGGAAAACGAGTTTTCTGACTCTTCGCTCCATGTGCGATAGCACAGTGGTCATTCTTTACGTGTGAAGTAGAAAACTACGGGTCATTGCGAAAAACATCGGGGGAAAGGCTAGTGATAAAATAAAAGAATATGGTTCAAGTTTCACTGATCCAATAACGTCAGCGTTTGAAAGCCTTATAATTTTACAGAGGCTCTTCAGCGACATAGGTGTTGGATGGTTGTATGGACACTGGACAGGCTAGCCTCTAGGAAAGTTGGGACCGATTTCAGTTCATGGAAAGTGGGTAAACTCGTATCAACTTGGGCTGCTCCATTGATCAAAATGATGGCTGAAACTTTCGATTAAGATCCGGATTTAAAGGTAATTTCAAGATTGCTATGGCTCTACTGTTATCTTTAATACGGCAGATATTGCCAACTGAACATTCAGGAGAGTGGCCAGAGATTTTAATCGATTACATGATGCAAATTAGGGACATTATTGGAAGTGTTTTTGGGGTTAGGTCGTGACTTGAGCGTTTTCTGCATCTCACAGATGCAATATCTCTGAACTCTAAATTTGTTAGACCCTGTGCTCAGTCTAGTCAGAGTAAAAATCCATAGAGATCTCCATGCTATGCACATGATCTATCCATGTTCCGGATAGTTCACTGATATGGAAATGTTTGAGCCTCAGGGAAAATATTTTCAATAACATCAGATGTAATGATAGCAATACTAACCTTACTAGATGTCATATATAAGGGAATTGATGGGATATAGCTTTGTGGAGTTGTAGGCTGTGCTGATAATCTAGCTTGCTATATAATGGACGCTTCAAGACATGAAGCAGCGACAATCATCTGACTAAATTTTGTTGGTGGTCCTACGAAAGGATGGCATGCCTAAAACTGAATTTAATGGATAGTGGGGAAAGTTTTAGGAATTCTTACAAAATCTTTTGGTAAATCAACAGCTTTGTAGAACAAAATTCACCTAGTTATGATACGCGTTCACATTTTGGCTTCCTAGAAAAATAACACCTGACGGTAATGTTCTGCTCCCAATGCCAGTTTGAAAACCTTGTTGCATGTATTACAACTGGCCACAGCCATGGATCGTTGTAACAGGGTGACGTAGTAATTGTTCCATTGTTATACTGTGAAGTAGTATTTTTGCAAGCCCTTAATTCGACCAGGAAAATTGCTCCTTTTGTGCGTAATATCACGTTTCTGACCATCATGTAGGCTACTGGACGATGACGATTATGTTAATGATTGGAGTTTTAGGGCACTGCAGCTGCAGAGGCTATATGTGCCCGTCACTATTGTAGAATGATCATTCTAGCAACATGGTATACAAATGTCAATATTTTCCATTCAAAATACGTGTTAAAACACTTCGGATGTAAAGAAAATAGTGTTACATTTGACACCACTGCAAACCCGGTGCCATCGGCATAGCAAAGTATTTGCTAAACAAAAGTCTTAGCCATAGTGATCCGTACTAAAACCAGTGACACTTGTGACTTTTAGCCCTCTGCATTTCAATTTCACCGCTTCTAAGGAATCTGAGAAGGATGATAGGTTCACAAGTTAAAATTTTTACCATAAACCATAAACCATTTATTTTTCATTTATACACATGCGACCGAATATGAGCACTCACGATTGGTACAAATGCCACAAAATGGTGGCATGAATCTAGGTACCTCTCGTGTGTAAATTATTTTGTGAGCATGATCACAGCCGCACCGAGCCCACCCCACCCCACCCGCCGCTCCCAAGCCACCAATACAGGAAAACCACAGTCATCCGCATGTCCTCAAATATTGGATTGCATAGTAAATCGCTTTGAATCGAATATGAATTTTTGATATGCTTTTGCAACTCGGAAATTTACTTCAGAACTCGATT
This sequence comes from Lepas anatifera, assembly GCA_034440635.1. Lineage (NCBI taxonomy): Eukaryota > Metazoa > Arthropoda > Thecostraca > Lepadidae > Lepas > Lepas anatifera. The sequence goes on from JAOTON010000157.1 coordinate 27,596, forward strand.
CGCATCCATTCATAAATAAGTCAATTTCTACTGTGTGGGAAGAGAGACAACACATCAATATTTAAATGAGGAAGAGTTCTAAGCAGCTTAAATCTGGCCTCAGTGTGAAGTCTGCAGTAAAGGGTAAGATGCTTAATAGTTTCTTCTGCTTCGCCACAATGGTACATGGGGGTTTCGATCTTTAGCATTGTAAAAAGAAAAGGTAGGCGTTTAAATCAGCTGCACCTACTCGTAGCTTAGTGTGAAGAACATTCCCTATTTTGGTCCCATACGAAAAAAAACTTCAGGGGAGGAGTCGCGTTGCATTTCTTGGTTAATTCGATTTTGAAATATTTGCACGAAGGTGCATTTTTTTACATCATCTGGTAGCATATTCCATCGTCGCATATTCCATCGTCTGGTCGTGGCAGGAACAAAAGATCTTTGGTACATTGAGGTGTGGTTTTGAGGACGAGATACGTTTAACCGTTTCTGGCCGGGGTATCATTTATGATACCCACAACTCCATTTACGAACTGGCAAACTGTTTCTTGTGTGGCGGCACATGGTGGTGGCTGCGTGCACTACTCACTGCTGTATCTGCGCTCCGATTACAGTCACCGTTTCCGTTTTCGTTCATTTTCCATCGTATTTTAGATTTTTATTTCGATAATCAAAATAAAAGTTACGGCAAAAACGGGTTAAGGCATTGCGCAGGTGGCGGTCGCAGAGCCAGACCAGATCAGAGCCCACCACAACAATAAAATGGGAACAGCGTGCAGATATTTGTCTGTTCGTTGTCGAGTAATGCTCAGGAAAGCAGCAACCAACTGCGCGCAGGTGGTGTTGAGGCTGGTGTAATTTTCTGAGTGGGTTGGCAAATAAAGCCAGGGTGACATTCGTTCCATGTTGCATTTGACTCCAGTCTTCCATACGGCTGCGCCAAGCTTACGCAGTAGGTCAAACCAATTTTTTTAGGAATTTATATTTAAAATTACGAAATCATGATTTTTCATATATTCTAGAGCTTCTCGACCCTAACTTCATTTGTCTTTAGAAAGGCACCGATGGGATATGGTAAGCAAATGACTGAGCAGTTTCTGCCGCGAACGCCTCGGGCGTTCCACTGGGTCCTGTTCAAGCTCTCATGCGCGCACTGAGTATCCGTGAAGAATCGGTGATTGGGCGAGAGCAGATTCACCCACAGACCCAACCTCGCTGGACGAGTTTTAGGAGAAGAGAATGCTTATGAATGCCGAAAATGCCGTGTTTTGTTCTGCCCGCGCTGTTTCAGGGCTTCAGCGCAATTTGCATTATAGCTGGCTTGCTGGCAAACCAACATGACCGCATCTTCATTCAGCTTTCCAGATCAATACCTTCAACACCGATGCGTATTTTGAAATAGTGGCATCTGAAATAGTGGCTGCATGCTATTCAAGCTGATCCTCCACCGTCGCTGAGGAGTCGGGAATCTAGACAGAAGCCTTCCCAGCATCTGATTCAGCAATTGTACCAAATCTGATCTCTTTAAGGCAGTTGGCTCATGGACTGAGTTGGTTTGAAGGCTGAACGCCACTTTTGCTTTCCACCACAGCACTCCTCTAAGAGCTCGTGGGTTGTCGTAACCAGAGATCCTCGGTTATTTTCCGTAGTTAGGTCTCGTTAGTTATCAGCTCCCTCTGAGAAAGAAAAATCACCCGAGGTTCTATTATTGTAATGGAGGTGGGTAGATTTACTGACATTTACATTTAGGTAGAGACATACCGTCACTGATTCATCCTTTGCGTAGAATTTATGTGACTGTAGATAAAAGCAAAACACAGTATTTTAATTTGTCTCCCCATGAGTGTATAATTATAGGGCAAATATTTAGTGTTACTCTTTTCTTATCGAATGTGTGAAAATTCTATGCAACAGAAAATGAAAAACACATTGTTTAGTTATGCTTGCAGGATAATATGGCAATATTTAGCTTACAACTATCGCTCTCGTTACATTGTGCATCATTCTTCAGATAGTTTGTTGTAAGACTGATGTTTCGGGAAAATTAAAAACGCATTGTTTAGTTATCCTTGCAGGATAGTATGGCAATATTTAGCTTGCAGCTATCGCTTTCGTTACATGTGTGCATCATTCTTCAGGATAAGTTTGTTGTAAGCGCTGATGGTTTCGCGCAATCTCTTTAAACGCATGCTTTCCATAAATAAGTAAATGATGGGTTTAGGTGAGCTGAATTCGGGTTGGAGTTATTGAGCATATCTTGGTTCAGGTCATCTTGGTCCAGATCCGACTGTTTCAGGGCATTGCAATACAGGCTGTGCATCTTTGTCATACACAGAATATGTTGTACGGAAAGGTACTCATCAAACAATGCGATGGAAAGAAATACTAATAATTGTTTGGGGTTTAACGACGCACCAACTGCCAGGGTCATACGGCGTGGCCAACTTTCACCCTGTTGGAAGGGATTTTGGGAATCGGAGCAATTTATTCAGAGGCTCCGCCGGGACTCGAACCCGGACCAGTGACTTAGAAGTCAAGGGTGCTATCCCCTAATCAACCTCATCCCCCGGAAAAAAATACTCATGCAATACACTCCAGAGAAATGATGTTGAAGAGAATTTTATTTGCGATGGCCTTCATGCATGAACATCCATTTCAAACGCTTAATATGATATATATATATATATATGCCTACGAAACAGTGTATTCCGAAAATATCAGGAGGTGCGCATTTAGTTTATCGAGTTAAAGCAAGAAAAACTCTGACGTAAAGCCCGTCATAAAGTAAAGTAGGTATAGCATCAGCAAAATGCCAGCCCTGTCACCCTAGAACTTATTTTCCTTAAAAAAACGAATGTAGAGACAGCTGGGACGGTTGAAGAGCTAACGTACTGAGTATTATTGGATTCGGCTCCTGCCAATCATGTGATCACGACTGGTTTGCGTGAGTAGCCAGGAGACCACTGATTATTTAGTGTATCAACGTGGCTTGTTTCATTTCGATGGCAAAATTACCGGAACGGCCTTGTTTTTTACCGCAGCAGTGTGATAGATAGAACCAATTTGTTTGTTTGTTCAGAGTGCGCCAAGGTTGAGCGCCCGCTGTGATGCAAGGACACGCGGCCGCCCTCGCTTCGAGAGGATGGAGTCAGTTCAACGTCGAAGGGCCAGGGGTAGCTGGGGAGTACAACCAAGCTTGCATGCTGTTAATCCTGCTGCCGCTGCGTGTGGGGAGGCCTGTGTTGCTGCATAGTTCGTACTTTTTGCCCTGTCCTTTTCGATGTTTCTTTGCGAGATCCTGTGAAAAGTCCGTGCCGCGCTGGTTTTCCTCCCTGCTCTGTCGTGATATTTTGCAGGGGTCCATCCTCGCATGACGGCACGTGATAACCAAAATATAGGTATGTCACTGTTGTTGCCTTAATTTTTCCCGTGAAGAAGTGGCATATATTTCTGGTCCCGGCTGTGGGATAGAGATCCGCATGGGACTAAGTGTATATATTCCATTCAGTCCCGTTTAAATGTATCGCACTCTATTCCGTCCCGGAAAATATATCCAATAAGCAATCCTGTCCCGCCCCTCCGCCATTTTCCAATGCAAAAGATCTGTTCTGGGTGTGTTCTGAATTTAGTAACGGTATAGACTCTATATCCATAAATGAATTCGTAATCTATAAAGTCAGATACATTATATTTCGTCGGGTGATCATATTGCGTCGGTAGTGCCTGATGAGTGTCATCACCTACGCCTGATGTGACAGTATTAGAGTGCCATCATCAATGCCTGATGAGTGACATCATCAGCGTTTAATGAGTACCATCAGCAGTGCCTGAGTACCACCAGCAGTGCCTGATGAGTGTCATCAGCAGTGCCTGATGAGTACCACCAGCAGTGCCTGAGTACCATCAGCAGTGCCTGATGAGTGCCATCAGCAGTGCCTGGGTACCATCAGCAGTGCCTGATGAGTGACATCATCAGTGCTTAGTGAGTACCCTCAACAGTGTCTGAGCACCATCAGCAGTGCCTGAGTACCATCAGCAGTGCCTGATGAGTGCCACCAGCAGTGCCGGATCTGGTCAGGACGCAGCTGTCACGTGGTCCGTCCCAGAGGTGACGGCTGCCCGTGTTCCCAGCACGCGTGCCACACGCTGTCCGGGCCAGCGTTAACGCGTCACCGCGCCGCCGCCGCCGCGCACTTCAAACCGCCGCGTCGTCTCACGTAACGGGCGGGGAGGCCGCCGCGCCGGCCGGAGGGACAGACTCACGAGCGCTCATCTCAAGACGGGTCATCCCGCGGCATGGGGCTGCCCGCCGCCCGCTCCTACTGTCTGAGGTCGCTCAGCTCTGGCATCTGGAGGGAAATGTGAACATCTGGAGTAGCTTACTATTGAAAGGGATGGTTACTGCTTTTTTATTTGAGAAGAAATACGTGATTCTACATTTTCCATGCCAGTATGGTTGATAAGTCATTGGAATAATGCAGCCTGCCAATGAGGACAAAATATTTGTTGTTCGCAATTTAAAACACCAACAAAACTGCCAAGAGGCACTTGGGCTGAGCGTTTTATGAGTCTTGGACATATATCAATGTAAACACCCTTAAAATGTGCTAAGGGTCGATAAACCTATCAGCCAGATGTTGGACCCACGCCAACAGTATGCCCACGCAGTCTGCCACGGCTGGGTGGGTAGGCACCGTGGGAGGACACCCACCAGCTACAAGGCAATTAGGATAGTTAAACCCGACACAACGCCGGAAACTGAGCCTCTTTAACTCGTTCCCAAGGGAAAGGGCATCCTGATACCACCTTTATTGCTGCCTTCCGTGATAGCTCGTATCATGTCAATCATCAACCACGCGTGATCTCGATTTGAAGTGTTTTCACTGGAACGCCCTGAGAAATGTGAAACCTTACAAAACCGCCTCGACCTCAGCAGTCTGGAGTGTCTCCTGTGTTGGACATCCCAAAAGATCCCAAGCCTTGGGTGGATGGGACTCGGACTGTCCAGAAACTCAAAAAATCTGGGGTTTGGCTATATATTTGCAGCTGTTTTGTTGATTATGTGGTGATTTCTGGAAACGGATTTAATTTGGATTGATAACCGTTTGTCCATAAATTACGTGCTTTGGCTTATCCACTTTCCCTCTCCCTCCCCCGCGTAACGCTGTTTGGCACCCATGGGCAGGGGCGGACGCAGACCCGAGTTTTCGGGGTGGGGGCCAAACCTATATCTGCCTTTCCTCCTGGGGGGAGGTGGGACGTGGATTTGGAAGCTCGACAGACCTAGTATAAGCTTCCTCTCCAAGCACATGATCGCTCTCTTGGGGAGTGGGGGGAAGGGTGGGAGCAAAGATTTAATTGCTCGACAGACCATAGTGTAAACACCTTTTTCAACAATTTCTCCCACCTTTGGGGGGGACCAAAAGATAGTTTGCCCCCAACTTCCAGCGCTTTCGGGGGCCATGGCAGGAGTTCCCTCCCCGCTGCGTCCGCCAATGCTCATGTGTAACGTTTGACAACGTTGAGGCTTCTCCCTCATCCCCCTTTGCGTTAAGAGTTCTGAAAGGTTTGTTTGTTGCACGTGAAAAGTTTTTTTTGTGCTCAGGTGAGAACCGTACAAGGTTTGTTTATTGCTCGGGTGAGATCCGTGCATAGGAGGTTTGTTAGGATTTCATCGATAATCAACCCATTTTTAACCCTCGCCCCGGTGGGGTGTTTGAACACCCTCTCGGGTTTTTTTCGGTGGCACGGAAAAATGGCGATGCGGAGCGCTGCTGTACTTGGCACACCTTATCCTTGATCAATTTTGCAACGTCCCTCGAAATTGTAAGGTTAGGTCATCTCAAGTCAGGTCACCAGTGCAGGTCAAGTGACGTGACCTCAAAAAAGTTTAAGATAGCATAAGTCAGAACAGGGTTAACCTCGCCCCACCGGGGGGCCATCGATGGCCCCCTAGGTTTTTCCGGGATAGCAGAAAACGACGAGGCGCAGCACCGCGGTTGAGGGCTCTACCTCTCACTGCATCATTTTACCATCATCCTGAAATTTTTACCCCGGGTCACCCAAGGTCAGGTCACCAGACGAGGTCAACCAAGGTCACCTCACTTCACCTTTAGAGCTCTGTAAGAGCTACATTTCAAAGTCGATCGATTTGAAACTTCCTACACTTCATGACCCCTCCAGGGTCTACAAGGTGTATATCCGGGATTTTTGATTTCGTGCCCTGAGGTCAGGTCACGAGGCGACCTCTCCCATTGGAAAGCATAGGAAAGCTATTTCATGATATAAAAGCCACAAAAATGATTGAAATACTCAGACTGCTCAGAACAACGTTTTTGGACACCCTTTCACGGATCCCAGGGGTCTATTTGCCTTTGACTTTTCCAAGGTCATCAAGGTCCCAGAGGTCAAAACAGTATTTTGACAATAACTTTTGACCTAATTGAGCTAGAGCGGTGAAACAAACACCATCGTGTTTGTCTTGTCACTGGCTTTCATTTGATATACGGCAAGGTCACTTTTGACCTTTCGTGACCTCAGGTCATATTAGGTCACGAGGTGACCTCTGGCGGTCAAACCACTGGCGGGAGGTCTTTACGTTCCACATAGCGGAAAAGTACTGGCAATTTGCTATCAAATGTACTTTACCAGGCCTCAATAGCTCTAATGACATAGAGTTATGCCCAGTTGGCTTAATCATTGCATATTTGAGTGAAAATAGCCGATCTTGACCTAATTTGACCTCTGGAGGTCAAACCATTGACCTGAGCACTAAAACATGCGAAGTAATTTCTTACTGAATTCACGCGAGCTTTTATTGCACTTTGGATTTGCGCTAACGCCCATATTTTCGAGTTAGAGGGGGCCATCGATGGCCCCCGGTGGGGCGAAGGTGGCGACCCCGGTGGGGGGGTTAACTTATCCGATTGAAACTCATATCACATAATGGCCCCACCGAGTTCTCTAAAACTTGCTCCGGTATTTTTATATCGATGGCCTAAGGTCAGGTAAGAGCCATGACTTCTCCATTGGAAATACATAGGAAAAATGGTTTTAACTGAATAACTTAGTAATGAATAGAGATAGAGCGTTTATTTTAACTGCATTAGATTTGCCTTGTCATTGCAGTTTTAATTATATGCATTTTGCCCAATTTGACCTTGGCCTGACCTCAGGTCAGGTCAAATCCTTGATTTGACCTAGCAAGTTCATATTATATATCATTCGATTTGGCTTGCTGCGAGGATTCATATAGTTCAAACCATTTTGCTCTATCTTTACTTGTTCAGATGTAATGGCCGAAACACTTAATGTACATTTTATCCCTATTACGGCATGTTTTGACCTCTAGTGGCCTTAAATGCGACCTGACAAAAAATGGTTAAAATAATCTCGATGGAGAAGTGGATGGGTTATCCAACGCCCTTTACAGTTTTTCGTTACCTGGCACGGTTCTCGAGATCTTAGAGGGGCGGGTACCTCCACCCCCGTCAAGGCGAAGGTGGCTCAGACCCCCGTCAATGCGCGTGTTAATCCAAGTCCTTGAGATCAGGTTAGTGAAGAACCCCTAGATATTTTACATTTGTTTCGATATGTAGTCCGAGTCACGTGACGCGCCAGCTGGCGGGGCCCCCGGCGAGCGTCGATCGCCTTATAACGCAGTCGCGCACGGCGGCTCATTTCCAAATTAGCTGCTCCAGTTTCTTACCCTAAATGCGTCCAGTATTCGTCACAACCGCACGGGCCTACCATACCGGCCGCGGGACAAAGCATCCAGCGGCGGCGGCCCACTACCAGCGCTGGAACCGCAACCTGGAACCAAATCTCTCGCGACATTCAATGACATATTTGCATTTCACTAAGTCATTGTGTTTTCATCCACCATGTTTTCTCTCATCATATGTATATCCGGCAAAGAGTGCGGAGTGTGATGCGCAGCTGTTGTGCCCGATTCCGGCGCGGTGAAGAGAGCAGCGGCGGCGGCGCCGCGCCTCCGCGCGCTGCCCGCTCCCTGTTTCCAGCGGCCGTTTATCACGTGACCAGCCGAGCTGCACGCTTTACGGCGTCCGCTGGCTGCTGTTACGTGACTGGATGGGGTCTGATGAAGCCGAGTCGGATGGGGCTGGGAAACGAGCGCGCCGAGCGAGCCGGGAGAGTCACACCAACGTCTCGACAGCCGCTGAATGTCTCTCGGCTGGAAGTCTGAGCCGATGTATTGCCGAGGCTGGCAGTTTAGACAGCTTTTACGTCTTTGATGCTTTCCTTATTACCGGACGTAAATACAGTTGGGGATTGACTGCGGGGACACTAAAAAGTGGGGGATCTGTGTTTTGCCTTCACCAGTCTTTCCGAAAGTATTCAGGGCTCCACTGTCTTAAATCGCCTCAAAAACATTTTCTGGACATATCCTTACGTGAGGGAAGTCGTTATTAATTTGATCATTGGCTGGTGCGGACACTTTTGGCTCTGGAGACAACATAGCTGTCCATTAGTACAGACGGGAAGTCGTGCCGGTCTCAACACTGTGCTCTGCCGTCCGTCGCCGTCCCGCACGACCGCTCTCAGCTGGGTCACGTGCCGGACGATGTGGTGAGGTCACCCGGGTGAGCTCACCATCATTAATGACGCGCACCACCGCGCAGCAATGCCCACCTCCAACGAGCTGGTTTGTGAAACTGGGAAGGACAACCCGCAGTCGTCATCGATAGCTTTCGAAAGTCGTAGCAGCCCATAGGTGCGCCTAGGAGATGGGAGACAATTCCCCAGTTTTTATCGTTATAGATATTAGCTCAAGCTAAAACTAGTTGGAGTGAGTTTTTCATTAGAATTATCAAGAAAGTATAAAGATAAATTTTAGTCGGAGTTGTACACACTGGTTGATATTGGAAAATTTGCCTGCCCTTTAAATGTAAAGATGACTATTTTAGCTCATGGACAGTCAAACACAACGGTTTCTCACCTTTTTGCACACTGAGCTAAAGTAATGAATATTGAGATCTCTTTTTTGTGTATTATATATGTATCCCGCATGCGCTTATACTCACTAATGGAGCAGCTCCATCCGAGTATCTACATATTTTTGCTGAGATTGTAGCGGAACACAATGAGGCCGTCAGACAGTGAGCTCATTTTGATCTCACTGTCTCGTTGTTCTGTTTTGCTGTTGCTCGCCCTCGAGGCCATTCTCCTGTGCACACGTCAAACCAAGATCATCGTCTGGGAGGCACATCCCTCCTGTTGCTCCACCTGCTGTAGGTCACGACCGAGTGGCGGGGCGTGACGGCGTGACGGTTGCGATGGCCGTGATGAGAACCAGCCCGGTGACCGAGTGGTCGCCATCTGGAACCGCTCGGCTGAGGAGGGCTGCTGATGAAAATCTCCTCGCCACGCTGGCCTGGTGTATCCGGCTTGACCGCCAGGGACCAGTCACGTGACTATACCTGTGTGTGCGGCCTGACCGCCAGGGACCAGTCACGTGACTGTACCAGTGTATGCGGCCTGACCACCAGTGACCAGTCACGTGACTGTACCTGTGTATGGCCTACCCTGGCCAGTCACGTGACTGTACCAGTGTATAGGTCGGACCGCCAGTGCCAGTCACGTGACTGTACCAGTGTATCGGCCTGACCACCAGGGACCAGTCACGTGACTGTGTCTGAGTCGTCCAGACGTGGTCCTCAGACACAGGCATACAAGGAAAAATTACTGGGAAGAGGGAAAGTCAGTCCACACATTATGGGATGGATCACCTACGCGGCTGGTCGTCAGAAATATTTGGAAATTAATTTTTAGGTATGCCTTAATGTCTAAGACTTTTAGAGATGTCTGCTTTTTGTGTTTTCCAACGAACAATAACAAGCTAAAGGAACATGTCAAAGTTCAAACCTGGGCTCTTACTCAATAATTACTTACCTCACTAATTCAATCAATGGAAAATCTTTAACGACGCAGTAGTTTTCCCTTTTTGGTCACATATTGGTAAATGGTTGTTATGGAGAAATGTTGGCTAATGAGAACAAGAGCTCCATTGCCCTTAATTAAGCCCAGACCGTATACCTATACATAATTTGAAACAGATATGTAACTGTTGTTGGTGCTTCCAGTCGCTGTTGTATGTTGTGGGTGCTCGAGGTCACGTGAGGTCACCACCGCAGCTGACCTGTGACCAGCCCCGACAACCCCGTGAAGGAGAAAGGTGCAGCCGTCAACCTTACACGCTATTAATTATTTCTAAATACACAGGCTGTGGCACAGAGATTGTTAAAAATGATCCACCGGTGAATGTTTCCGTCTTGAGAAACCGGGAGTGATTTCAGGCGCTGCACGCAGAAACGTAATTTCCGCTCGTGACGACGACACGAGACCGACTGAGCATCCCGCGCTGAACATCGGTGCTGTACCCGCAGTTTGCTTAGAGGTTAATGTGACCTGCATCTAATTTGTGCCGGCGGTCGTCGTCGATCGGGCGAAACAATGCCTGAAATACGCTGACGGCTCCGCTGCCGGTTTGACCTGTGCGGAACAAGAGTATCACAGGGCGGATCGTTTACAATTGTCTCCGACGCCGCCGTGCCATAAAAGTGTGGTGCCGATTTCCGGAGCGACTTCTGGAATGGGGTCGCTTAGCGGAATCGGTGTTACGAGAGCCTCCGCCCTTCCTGTCTGGGCTGACGCGCGTGGTCAGCGCCGCACGGGAGCAGCTGTATTCATGTTTTGACACATTTCGCCGCAGGCTATTGTCTGCTCGTGATCAGTCGTAACGTCTACACTCTGCGGTGTTCGGGGGAAGGCTAATCAGAGTTTTTGCAGACAATAAAGTTAGGTATTGGAGTGTGCTGCTGAAAGCAATAGCTTATACATTGTTTGCAGACGACCCTTTTCTTCGAAATAATCACAACTCTTAAATGGAATTTGGCACCTTGGTCGAATCCTGGAATTTAGTGCAATTAGGCGTACTTTTAGCAAAAAATAATGAAAGCACTCATGATTTACCTGAAAAATGTACAATAAGCTCAATATCTTGTTTTTAAAAATACTCCTCTAGAAAAAGAAATAATTATCAGCCTGAGGATGATGTCACGATCTGGCAATCACTACCATACTTGAAACGCTTTAAGGGCTTTGATTGGCTGATGCTCATCGTGACGTCAGCATATTTCGTGATACCAGTAGCTCATAACAATGGTCGCCCGGCGACGGACTGATGGGGGGGTTGGTGTCAGGTAGGCTTTGGTTTTTTTCTACGGAAATATCGAGTTCCAAGACAAATGAAATATTGAGTACCGGGTTTTCCGACATGCCTTACAACTTGGCATCTCAGTTAAAATCACATTGTGAAGGTACCATATTCCCTTTAAGGGAAGGATGTTTTTGTCTGACATCAAAGTGGAATTTAATCGTATTTTGTAGGGGGACATATTTACTGTGTGCTCTTCGATTTCGAGCCTAGAAAACATCACATGTGTAATTGCAAACTTCCTCGCAGTGCGTTTTTTAACACGCGCCCCGCTGGGGTCCCTTGCATGGCGCACCCCGCAGGGGGGCGTTTTTCACCCCCTCCGTATCTCGTTCCCCACGAAAGCTAAAGGAAAATAACAGGCGGCGTTCGAAAGCTCTTGTTAAGACGAAGAGAATTCATAACAGCATTTTTATGTCAGTTCAATATTGAGGTCAGCATGGGCCAAGAATGCTCCATAGGCTTACAACAGAGCAGTGTACGTTTCCCTCTCTAGATCTGCCCTCAGGGAAGCTAGAGCAAATCTTTATGCATCATTGGATTCCTCTCATCGCGGAAAATCGAATGATGTATAATATGACCTTGCTAGGTCAAATAGTCAAAATGACCTGACCTCGACATAGGTCAGGGTCACAGAGTGACCTGGTATGGTCATTTTGCATATCAATCGACGCCCCGTGACAATATAAGCACAATGCAAGCAAAATTGGAGCTTTATCTCAGTTCAGTGACAAGTTATTGGCAAAAAAATATCTCTCTGCTCCCGTGTCCTGATATGACCTTTGAGAGGTCAGATGCTCAAAAACTCAACTTTATGGTCAAGATCGTGGTAAGAATAGACGGTTTGAGGATTTTCAGCTTTATCTATCCAGCATTTACTGAAAACGAGCCCATTCTATTTTTCACGATAGACTTATAATGGAGTGACCAAAAAATTTACCCCACCTTAGGTCAACAATATAAAAATTCCGAGATATCAGATTTGTAGACCCCAATGACCTTATCATATTGTGGAAGTTTCAAACTGATCGGTTTGCTAATATTCTCTGGGCGCTGCTTCGAACTACTATTAATTTTAGGTTTTGAGGTAGGGTCACTTTACCCTGAATAACTCCTTGACCTGACATGACCTTAACTCAAATTTTTTTCAGATGTGTAAAATTGATCAGGAATAAGGTACTGTAAGTTTCGTTGTTCTGCGTCTCTTCGTTTTTGAGCTATTTTGGGAAAACTAGGAGGGAGCGAATTTCGCCCCCAGCGGGGCGCGTGTTAAGACTTATCAGATTTCACCCTGAATATAATGCTTGTATAAACATAATTGCGCGGCTCCCGTTGTTATAAGAAGTTTCAGAAACCGTGATTGTTTGTTGTTGTTTCATGTTACATCTCCATGCGAATAACCTGGAACAAAGGTGGATACCTTTGTTCCAGGTTACCTGTTTTTTCTGGACTGATTAAGGAAATCACTTTGTTTTAAGAAAATATTGTATCATTATCAGTTCTACTGGAGATACCTAGGTACATACATACATACCTACATACATGCGCTACCAGAAAGCATAATACTGTACTTTAAGCAGTGTTAAGCCGCCATCGAGAGGCCAGGAAGTTTCCTCCGGCCTCATTTTGTTGCTAGAGAGGCCTCTCAGAAAGCAGAGCCAGCATGCAAGTCACATAAAAAGCAAACATTGTTTGCGGTTGCACGATGTCCCGTCACATTAAAACCTTCCTCAGACAGCATTGTTTGATTCATGTGTTGTGCACGAAAGTCACCTCTGAAATCTATGGATGACTGTCAGTCTATAACTCCTTCTCTTTTCTTACACAAATCCAAGAAATGGTGCCTTGGAAAAACATTGGTGCCTGGAGATCACTTCGAGCTCTTGCTCCACTGGAGACAGCTTACCTATCGTATTAGTTATGAATGTATGATGCAGAGTATATTGTCTTCTTTTTCTCGCAGAAACGGGCAGAGGGCAACCCAAAGCTTTAACATCTAGCGCGTTTGTTAATGCAGTTTTATCACTGGGACGTGAAATACGAAAAATATTGGGAAAGAAAAATTAATTCCAGTAATCTTAAAACATGAAGATATGCCCACAGAAGAATTTCTGCATGTACCCAGCTCCAAAAACCTTGGGTATTTTTATTTCAGAGATAACTCGTCTGTGCATTCAAGTATTGGGAGATACAGGAACCATTTGTGGGCCCAAAACAAACGTTTGGGGGGCAAAATGAGAAAAATCGCGAAAACATGATATTTTAAAGAAAAGCGGCTTAAATTTGGTCTCTTGGAGGAGACCAAAGATAGTATTTTAGGCTTTGGAGGGGGCCATGGCCCCTTCCCCCCCTTTGTATCCGTCAGTGCACTCAAAATAAAAAATAAATCTGTCATTGCATTACATCGAGATTAATGGTGTTTTTATTGCATGGCTAGTTTATGGAGGGAATGTTTGTCAACACAAGAAAGAGTCTTCAAGTCTTCAAAAGAAGTGAGCTGTGGAAAACTTTTCGTTGTTTCGTGGCCAGTGAAAAGCTATCCAAATAGATTGGAGCGTTTCACCAGGTGTCTCTGCTAGTTTCTGACCGAGGGCTGTGAGTGATAATTCAAACGCACGTGTGGCGCGTCTCTGTGTCGTTTGTCAGATCCACCGCCAAGTGGTGCAGGATCTATCTCATATATCTCCCCGAAGTTTTCACAGCCAGGCGAGCCCTCTAATGGTCCAGTGTTCGCAGCCGGACACCTGTGCGGAAACCCAGCCGGGAAGTCTCTCCGCTCTGGAGGCTGGGCCCTGGTGGGCAGCTGTCTGGTTCTGTCGAACCACCAGGGTATCCACTACAGAGCCTGTCTGTTCCGCGGGCCGATGATAGGTGTTAGGCGGCTGGACAGAGCCAGCAATTACCTACAGCTGTTGCCCACGCTTGTGAGCAGAGCTCCGGTGAAGTGAGCAAAATATTCGAGGAATGCGTTAAACAATGTTTTTTTCTTCAAATATGTAGGAAAATGTATAGTTCATGTGTACAACATTCCAACATTCGGTACCGCACAGTGCAGTGTATGACTTTTTCACCTTTACAGATGCGCTCCACTTACTGGCTATGCTGGTGCTTGCAGGCTGGAGGGGCCGGAGGCGTGGGAGCTGGGAGCGATGAAGCGTCAGTACGCGCCAGCCCCGACCGGTCACACCGGCTCCCACCGCAACATCAGCGGCGCCCACAGACCCACCTCGGACGAACTGCACGCCTGGTCCATCTACCGGCAGAATCTGAACTCCGAGTTCACCGACTCGGCGCTAGGCAGCAGCGACAAGTCGCCGCTGCCGTACGGTAACTTCCAGCTGCGCGAGACGACCGTGCACTCGATCCTGCAGCACCCCAAGTATGGGCCCAAGTCGGAGCTGGGCGCCAACATGTACACCTACCTCAAGTACGGCCTGCCGCGCGTCTTCCCGCCCTCGCGACCCGACGGCAGCTCCGGCTACGACTCGAGCGACGACGGCGGCGGCGGCGGACGCGCCGACCGCTACCGCCGCGCCAAGTCGAACCCAGACCTGCGCGGGGTGGCCGCGCCCGCCTCGCGCTCTTTCGGCGACTCCGTGTTCCGCGGCGGTCGCAAGAACCGCTCGAGCAGCGAGGCCAACCTGCTGGCGGCGGAGTCGGTCTACTCGCGCGGCGTGCGCTCTCCGGACGTCCAGTCCGATCTCGCCGGCCAGAGCGTGTACGTGCAACAGCTGGAGCGGAGGAGACCTCCCAGCCAGCGCAGCCGTGCCGGTTCGCACGCCTCGCTCTTGTCCCGTCTCTCGCGCGGTCCTGGCGCTGTTGGCAGTGCAGGCTTCTCTCGCAGGCACGACGGCACCGGCTACGGCAAGGAGCCGCCAATGCTGAACGATAAGCTGTTTCCCAAGGACCAGATGCTGGGGAGGCCAAGGGGCCGCATCTGCAGGTGCGAGACCTGCACTGCGACCGGCGTGTGGACGGCGCCTGGCGGCGGCTGGTGGAGGGTGCCACCTTCGAGGCTCGCAGTGGCGATTTAGTCGGAATTATGACAACATCAGGTAAGTATGGACCACACAGCAAGGAACGATAGGGAACAAGGTTTAGCAAACCGGAATGACATGAGGCAGATGCTGGAAGGGCTTCATTCTCATAAAGTTCGCAAAAAGTAACTGCAACAATAGTGACTTTTTGCGTGATTCTTTATTACTACAGATGCTACAATCACTGTCAGTGTTTTGGTTTTAATTAGTTACTCTGAAAATAAATCTTCAGGTGAGCACTAGCATATTTGATTGCTTCTTTTATCTCTAACTCTCCCTCTATCTATCTCTCGTGGAATCAAACTTGCTGAAACAAGTTTAAACACCGTGCTATGGACTTCACGTAAGCGACCACCGTTTTAGACCGACAGGGCAGTGAGATCCCTGGACATGACACTGTCCCTGTTCCAGAGCGGGAGGGTACGGCCATCCTGGACTCCCTGGCGGCCTGTGACAGCCGGCGCGCCCTCCGCGTCTCCGGCGACCTGGTGGTCAACGGGTGCCAGACGGAGCCGGCACGGCTAGCGCGCCGGGTCGCCTATGTCCAGCAGGAGTGCTGCTTCAGCTCCAACATGTCCGTCCGGCAGACCATGCTCTTCCATGCTCTGCTGCAGGAGCCTGGCCAGAGCTCCCGTAACTACAACGTCAAAGAAAAGGTGCGTAGCTGCAGAAGACACCCACCGACTGTGAGATATCGTAATGAATGATCCGATATGTACATACATACATGCATATGTATGTGCCTATGGCTCGATTACTAATTAAATATTGTTTTCACTAACGTAAGCAGAGAACCAAAACCGAACCACATGCATTTAACAGGAGAAGTATTTCGAATAATGTGTCCCATGCTTAAACTAAATTATGAAGATTAATATTTGTCTCATTTATTCACAATCTTTCACCAACTTCCTTTGATTTAAGTGGCTCGTGTGCTACTTCTACCTATGCCTGCTAATTGAAAAAATTGGACTGTGGTATTGTTCAGACCAACCCACTGACCTATCGCTCCCCGCTCAGATTTCTGCGTTGATTGAAGATCTGGGCCTGGGTCAGGTGAAGCACACCAGCGTGCAGGAACTGACCGCCTCGGAGAAGCGCCGACTCAGTGTCGCCTGCCATCTAGCGCTCGATACCGACATTATACTTCTTGACCAGCCCACCAGGGAGATGGACATTTTCGACACTTTCTTCCTGGTCGAGTACCTCCGGCAGTGGTCAGCACGGGGCAGGATCGTCCTTTTGACCCTGCAGCCGCCCACCTACGAAATATTCACCATGCTCAGTAAGGTGGTGCTCATCTCGGGCCGTAGGGTCATCTACAGCGGCAAAAGGAGGGAGATGCTGCCGTATTTCGCCTTCATCGACTACCCCTGCCCCGCCTACAAGAACCCATCGGATTATTACTGTAAGATTTCTGAGGAGCTTCTGAACTCTGCATCAAATCTAAAAACAGTAGTCAAAAGCACGATCAGTGTACCTTAGCTTAGGATTTAATACCAAATATTGCGGCGTTGTGGGCTGCTGTTCTGCAGTTTATTTGTTGTTGAAAACTCTACACACTGGTCAATCCACGGTTGCAGATGTGACGTCATTAGATTAAGGTTCTCAATAACACTCTAAATGTTGAGGTCACCACATGGCGTCACCCAAAAATGTTAAACTTTATGCTGATGTTACGGCAGGCAGGAATGAACAATTCAGAAGCAAATGTAAATTTTTTTAATTGGTCAACACATCGTTCATAAGATGTAACACATTTACTATTGAGTTGAAGAGCGTATAAACTATGATAATCGGTGTCAGATAGCATACTGAAGGCGTTCGGACCGACGTTTCACTTGTCGCAGAGCTGGCCATTTGATGCCGAATGGCGCGTGTTTCAGATTCGAACTCAGGTTCTATCGCATAAGATCCAATCGAAAGGGCTTTTTACTTGTTCAGAGTTAGAGCGCAATCCGGTCCCGCCCGAACTCCCGCCATCTCCAAACCAGCAGTCAGACCCATAGGGGGCGTGGCTTAATATGCGAACGCTTTAAAGGGAACGTGGCACCTTAGTGCAATTCCAAGTTTTGGTGGTTTTAGGGGCAATGTACATACATTGAAAATAATGTATTTGGCCTTACTTCTGCTGGAAATGGTTAAAATTTTAATTTTTCGTTTTTCTTCTAATAGCAATAGAAATTCTCCAAATTAGCGTGACGTCTATTCGGTGTATGAACTGGAAATATTTTGTGCAAGATTGAACCTATTTAATTTGTACCGAAAATAGATAATACAAATGAGACGTTTTTAGCCAAAAGAGCTTACCATTAAGAAACAAAGTAGCATTTATCAAGTGTTCTTTATTTTCCTGATATATTAAAATATATTTCACGTCTCAAAGTATTTAACTAAGCGAGTTATAAGCATTTATAATCTACAGTACCGAAATCGTGTTTAGCAAGGGGGTTTTTGAGATGTTTAAGCAGGAGCAACTGTTCCGCGCCGCACGCGCAGTGGGGCTTGAGCAATATTGCAAGCCATTACTTTTCGAAGATCGCCTCGTAGCACGTAAACACAACCGGAGAGGAGCTCATATTCACTGCTTACTATTTATTGTTCATATTCGTTGCTCTGCGAACGGTACGTTTTGGAACAAAATGCAGTATGAATAGAGTGGCTTCTCGACATGCATCATATGGCTATCTCAGTTCGAATCCCGGTATAAGGGTGACACATTCCCTTTATGTAGTAAGATCAGGAGGCGCCGTTGCATAGTTAAAGTGAGAGTAAAAAATGAAAAATGAAACCAGGATTTGTCCGGTATTTCAAACGCCATAGGTAGTTGAGCTCAAGTCCCATGAAAATGGCGTATTCCCTTTAATGTGCGCCCTTTTTCAGTGGATCTGGTGACCCTGGACGACCTTTCGCCCGAGGCTACGCTGGAGTCGTCGCAGCGCGTGACGGAGCTGGCGCGGACGTTTCAGCGGAAGCAGGAGGCCCTGCCGGACCCGGGCCCCCGGGCCTGCTGCCGGCCAAGATCCGCCGGGCCAACTGCTGTATGCAGATCCTGGCTCTCTGGGTGTGAGTCCACGGGTGAACAGGGGAACGGGCTGGCGTATGTGAACGGCATAGCGAGCACGTGTAGACTAATAATGCATAATGAATCTAACAATATGTTGATCAAAGCCCGTTTCTGATGAATTATGTGCCGATGAATTCGATACGTGCTGTCCCTTCTGTCGGTAGGTATAACCGAAACTGACGTAAAACCAAACGTGCCTTCGAATGGGTATAATAACTTTCCCTCTAGACCTCATAGCGAAAACACATCGCCAAGATAGTCTTTTAATCGCTACTACTGGTTGGTGTTTTGCCTCTTAGGACCATGGAATAGAGATACCTATTCCACGTTAGAACTATCTTCGTATTGCTTGGGACTAAGGACCTCCAGAGTTCCAGTTTGACAAATTCCCACCTCCCCATATTCACAGACCTCCCCACTGTTCGCGAGATGAGCCCGTCTGACTCTGCTCCGCAGCCGGGCAGTGGTGTATACTTTTCCCTACAACCTGATCCGGTGGGCGACTGCGATGACCCTGGCCTGCCTGATGTCCGTCATCGTCGGAGCCACCTTCTACGATATCCGCGGCGACGGCAAGGACCAGGTGAGAGGCGAACCCCCATAGAAACAGCGGGGTGCTGGTCTGTCTTCAACGACCTCGAGTGGCTCGACTCATACAGCTCTGATTGGCTGACTACGTATTGCTCAAGGCTGTGTGAAAATATGCCAAGAAGGCAGACAATGCAAGGACGCGCTCAATTGGTTGGTTTCTCTTAACCTCCCCCACCGGGGTGCCATCGATGGCCCCTAAGGTTTTTCCGGGATAGCAGAAAACGACGAGGCGCAGCACCGCGGTTGAGGGCTCTACCTCTCACTGCATCATTTTCCCATCATCCCTGAAATTTTTACCCCGGGTCACCCAAGGTCAGGTCACCAGACGAGGTCAACCAAGGTCACCTCACTTCACTTTAGAGCTCTGTAAGAGCTACATTTCAAAGTCGATCGATTTGAAACTTCCTACACTTCATGACCCTCCAGGTCTACAAGGTGTATATCCGGGATTTTTCGATTTCGTGCCCTGAGGTCAGGTCACGAGGCGACCTCTCCCATTGGAAAAGCATGGGGAAAAGCTATTTCATGATATAAAAGCCACAAAAATGATTGCAAATACTCAGACTGCTCAGAACAACGTTTTTGGACACCCTTTCACGGATCCCAGGGGTCATATTTGCCCTTTGACTTTTCCAAGGTCATCCAAGGTCACCGGAGGTCAAAACAGTATTTTGACAATAACTTTGACCTAATTGAGCTAGAGCGGTGAAACAAACACCATCGTGTTTGTCTTGTCAGATATACGGCAAGGTCACTTTTTGACCTTTCGTGACCCAGGTCATATTAGGTCACGAGGTGACCTCTGGCGGTCAAACCACTGGGGAGGTCTTTACGTTCCACATAGCGGAAAAGTACAGGCAATTTGCTATCAAATGTACTTTACCAGGCCTCAATAGCTCTAATGACATAAGAGTTATGCCCAGTTTGCTTAATCATTGCATATTTGAGTGAAAATAGCCGATCTTGACCTAATTTGACCTCTGGAGGTCAAACCATTGACCTGAGCACTAAAACATGTGAAGTAATTTCTTACTGAATTCACGCGAGCTTTCTATTGCACTTTGCAGATTTGCGCTAACGCCCATATTTTCGAGTTAGAGGGGGTGCCATCGATGGCCCTCGGTGGGGCGAAGGTGGCGCGACCCCGGTGGGCGCGGGTTAAGTTTAGTCGAGCTTAGTTCAGCATTCCAAATATCCCACATCGGGCAGTAGCCTCCGCCCAGACCACCCGAACTCTTCCGCCCCTCCGAGCTGAGGTTAGATCCAAGTGTCGCCCTTTTCAGCCGACTAGCGTCAGATCTTCCCATATTTGAGCTCTTGTCAGCTTCAAATGTCACCCCCATTTAGTTCATATCGCCCCCGAATTAAGAGAAACCTCGAGGGCAGCCCTCATAGTTGGCCTAGCTGATATTTTTCCTCCCTTAGTTGCATACGGCTGGGGAGCTTTTATTTCAAGTGTCACCCTCCTATAGGTATATGTCGATCATTTTGAGGACCCGCTCCTCTGAGTTCTTTGTAAGGTCCAAATGTCATTTATCGGCGAGCCCAGCTGCAGCTGGTTCTATATTTTTAATGCAGTGCCATTCCTAGCGCTCTACATCTAAATACCCGCAAAAACGCTCATGGGGAACTTTTCGAAGTCTATATATTTTTGGAGGAAGTATCGTACAAAACCTAAGGTTTCATATGGCACCCTGTTCCCTCCCCTCTAAACGGCTGCCATCCCTTTGCGACAGGGGTGCAAAAGGTGCAAAGACAAAGAAATGCGCAGACTATTTGAGAAAGGGCGGTATCTCCACTTTTCAAGCCATGTCCCCACAAATCTCAACAGGCAATAGATTGATCATCTCAATAAATGGATGGCGACAATGTTAGTCGTCTTCATTATTCCGCACTTCTCTTCCGAGGGCTGTTCATTTGAGCCGTTCTCCTATACGCTACCTCTGGCCTCAGGAGAACGTGCCTGACCGACTGGGTTTCCACTACACGATGGTGGCGCTGGCGCCGTGGCCGATGCTGCTGCTGGCCCTGAGCCAGGTGTGGCAGGAGAAGGACGCCGTCAGCAGGGACGTCAACGACAGGCTCTACTCCAGGACCTGCTTCATCGTCAGCAAGGTACGCTGCAGCAGCCTGGAGCGTGCAGGCGGCTCTGTTCTTCAGAACACAGCTCTCCTCAAAGGAAAGGAGCGAGAAAGTTATTATGTGCAAGTGTGATGAGCCTCCCGCTCCACGAACAGCTCCGGAGGGGATGATGTACCAAAAACAGATGATACAATCAATCCTTCTCCAGCAGCAAAAACCTGTCGAATAGACTGTTAACGAAGTAATTATGAGATGCCCAAGAACACGGTATAGTCTCCAGTTTCTGGGTTTGAAGAGCTCTTTAGTCTGGATCCTGAGCCATGGTTTAGCTATTCTGAGCATTGCTGTGTACCGGATGTGATTGCTGTTTGACTGAGTGAAGCGGTCTATGTTCGCCAGCTCCTCTACAGCCTGCCAGGAGCCGTGCTGGAGTGTCTTCTGCTTGTCGTCCCTGCCTACAAAATGGCCGGCACCCATCCGAAGGGCTCCGACATGACGTTCTATCTGTACATGGGTAAGCGCTGAGGCCTGGGGTGTTAGATTGGAGCGGTCGTGAGACTGACGGGTCATGAAATGGTAAATCTCTCGGTCCATGCTATCGTAGTAGTTTATTCAGATAAGAATAAGGCGTTGCAAGGTCAGTAATGGCATATTCTTGCTTATGCTATGCGGAAGTGAAAGGCTGCAAACGCCTTATGTCTCTACACTAATCCGTAGTTATTATCTTGCTGTCGTTAGTCCGTGACCTTGGTGTTTCCTAAATACTTTGTATTTTTCAAATATGTATAACAGCTATCTTTTAGTTCTTCTTGCGTGTTTCTGTCCCCTTTGAAACCGAAACAGTGAGCCCCGTCTCTCCACTCCACCTGGGTGTCAGAAGTGTTTAATAAAATAAATACATCATAAGAGTGGTAGCATGAGCTAATAAGGATTATGGGTTTTGGTTAACGATTGTTATAGGCTTATTACACATGTCACTGTATTCTCGTTTGCTTATCGCAGATGCATTTTTACCACTGTCGCAGTTCTGGGCTCTAGCCATTGGGGCAAGGGGCAAACGGCCAAAATCATCACAAACACGGTGTTCTGAAAGAAATCCTGGCGAATCCAGCGTTTTGGATGGCTTGGGGGATGGACACGGCCCGGATTTAGCCATGGGACGGACGGAGCCGTAACCTGTCGTGTTCGGCAGGGTACACGGTGGCGTACCTGTTGGGCATTCGGCTGCTGGCGGTGGCGGCTGGCTTCCTCACCACCTCGCGCCAGCTGGCGGCCGGCTGTCTGACGCTGCTTCTGGCGCCGCTGCTGCTGGCTGCCGGCTGGACGGCGCACCCACAGGGTCTCTCCGCCTGGACCGGCTGGCTACGCTACATCTCCGCTCCTGCCTGGATCTACCAGAAGCTCGCCTGGGACGAGCTCATTCCAGTGCGCAGCTTCCGTTGCGACCGCAACCCAATTATTCCGCAGGATAACACCATCATCGTGCAGGTGGATTGTGGAGTTCTGAACGGCAGACAGGCTCTGGGATTCCTGTCCCTGCGGGAGCCGGCAGAGCCGCTGGCGCCGTTGATAGCCGCGGCCGCCACGGCGCTCGTCGGCGTGATTATCGCGGTTCTGGCGGCGGTCTGCTGCCGACAGCGCCAGAAAAAGTCACGTGGCAAACTTAGTAAGCACTCGTAGCTTTCATGGACTATAGGTGTCGGTAAGAGTATCGTGAAAGCCATAAACTGGAGAATGGAAGAACTGGAAGCAACGTGCTGTAGAGTACAGCGACATAGAGAAGGTTAGGAGTTTCTCTAAATCTCATAGAATGAAGCAAACCGAATTTTATGCAGTTTCTCTATGCAGTATAAAATGAGAATTGGGTGATAATAAGCCAGTTTCTGGATGGGATATCGGTGTGGTAAATAGCTCGAAAGGAACAAACCACTCGCACGCTTGATGACTACCGCTAAGCTAACCCAAAACATAATGGCGTTTAAAAACTGTTATTGCTAGCTTTCTGGTGACTTACATAATCCATATAGTCGTGCATTTTAGCTCAAAGCACAACGTGGACAAGACAAGTGTGCGATTGGACAGAATGTTGAGGGGAGTGTTTTTTGGCTGCTGAGGGCAAAGACATCATATTCTTATTGTCGACATGGTTCATCGCAGAGTTTGTCCCGAAGGTGGCATGACCTTCATGTGTGAGCTGTTTGATCGGCAGCCTATATACCTAATTCAGAGCCCATTTGCATGTGTTTACCTCTTGTATATAGTGTACAAAATATATATACTTGCTTTGCCGGCCTTGCGTTGCTGTTCTTATTTGGCTTGAATGCAAATTGGACGATGGAAAGACAAAGACGTGAACGAAAAGTTAGTGGTAGGGTATCGTTAGCATCACTGAGCTGGGTCTCCAGCCAAAGGATCCGAGGGGGCGTAGGAAACTTTGTTTTGACGTGTCCCTTTGTCAATTGCTCCCCCGTCAAAAGCAATGAAGCCAACCAACGAAAAATCAATGAGGATTGTGAATGAAAGGGAATATGGCACCTTGGTCTAATCCTGGAATTTATTGTAGTTAGGGGTACTTTTAGCCGAAAATTATGGAAGCGTTCATGATTTCTCTGAAAAATGTACAATAAGCTTAATATTTTGATTCTAAAATGCTCATCTAGGGAAAGAAATGAATATCTGCCTGTGGATGACCTCATAATCTGGCAACCACTACCACATTCAATACGCTTCAAGGGCTTCGATTTGCTGATACTCACCGTGACGTCAGCAAATGTCGTCACACCAACAGTCATGACAACTGTGGCCTGCTGCTAAGGGTACATGTAGGGTACATTTCAGTTAGTTTTTAGCTTTTCTCTACGGAAATTTTTAGTTTCAGTGCAAATGACTCATAGAGTACCGGGTTATCCGGTATCCTTTACAACTTGGCTATCTCAGTTAAAATCATGTTATAAAGGTGTCACATTCCCTTTAAGTTTCACGGCCCAGCAAAACAAACCGCGGTTCAGTGTGCTAGCGTGGGACGACCGAGCGGGAGTCCGTGTTTCAAATAAACAGGCGTTTGTTTAGACCATCAGGGCTGGTGGACAGTTTAAACCCGAGTTTACTGGCAAGACCTCCAATGAGAGCCCACATCGCCGGATGATAATACGTGGTACTGCCGGAAAAGTCTAGATCACAGTTCCATTCATTTTCAAACGATTAAGAAAAGGCTTTGGTACTGACTTTAATATGGGTGGTGAGCAGGGGCACCGCCACGGAATTTTCACAGGGGGGACGGACCCGGGCTGGTGCTAACCGGGGAGGCGAATTTTGAGCATATTCGGTACCTGACAGCATTAATGACGATTGACCCCGACAATTTTTGGGGGACGTCCCCCCTGGTTGGCCAACAGAGGGGGACGCGTCCCCCCGTCCCCCCCGCTTTCAGCGCCCATGGTAGTGAGCTCGTCATAATTATTGTCGCTTTGAGATGTTGCGACTTCTTTGGCCATTGGTTGACTGTAACACCACCGGAGGTTTCCCAGTGGACAGGAAGCTCAAACTTAGTGGCAGGTCTCCACCTTAGCAAGCTTAGTGGCATGTCTCCACCCACAGTCACGTAGTCTTCACTTTTTTCCAAAGCATTTATTTAGGCAAATGTTTGTTTGGTAGATGCTCAGTACCTAGCTGTTTGTTACACAGGCATTTCACTGACTGCGTTCCATCGCTGTCCATTCGCGTCATTTAAAAAATGAGAATTGCTATTCACAGTAACTGCTCACTGCACGAAACGAATACAGCTCCCCGCCCTCTCCGCACATGCATTTCAAACTTCTTCTGTTCTCGCCTATACGGGCATTATACAAAGCTGCGATGTTGGTAGAAAATCCTAGGATCATTAGCGGTTATTTTTGTGATCGGGAAGATTAAGTATTCGTTGACATTTGAAAACTGGGCATTAAAAAAGCACGCAACGGCACCGTCCATCACTTTCACCTCATAGTCCTCAGCTATCCTTGCTTTTCTGCATCAGGACCAAACAGGGGCACTTAAGGCAGGGGTGCAGGAGGTGAAGAAGCATTTTCATCAAAAGCCTCGAAATAATAAAACCGATGTTTCGTATTTGTAGCGTAGAAGTGGGTAAGAAGCGCAAGAAATTGAAACACAACCACCTGGCAGAGATAACGTTAGTTCTCCGAAGTTCGAGCATCGGAGTTTGACCACTTTTGCTCGAGTGGTGCTGTCCTCTCCCCCTCCCATTCCCACCAATGTTGTCGCTCCTTTGTCTATATGTATAGATGCGAATGGCCTTGAGACTGCAATGGTTATCTTGATTAGAGAACATCATGGATTTGGTACCTGAACGGATCGGCACCCTGATCCAATCCATTAGCAGATTGGATTAAAGTGTACAGCATAGATTCGACGTTGATCCGGATCCAAATAGGAATTCGGATTCCGTTTGTGTGGACTTGGCTGTAGGTTTGGTATACGGATTGGACGTGGTTGGATAATTATGGAATACACAATGGCCGGCCTGGATTTGTCGGAAAACTTCGGATGGGGATCGGGCAGGATCTGAATTTCGTTGGCCCTGACATACTTACCTAGCTCCACCACGCGCTCCACCCTCCAGCAGCACCTGCGCTTGTGAGGAGGCAGCGGCTGGGTTGGCGTCCGCCGTCGCTGCAGCTCCACTTCCAGCATCGGGACAATGGCTGCCTTGGCATGTGAAACGGGGTGCATGTGATTACCGCGCTTTTGTGGAAGGGGTCAGAGCGCCAAACCAGTGCGCAGCCCACGCCCTGTGGGCGGATTACGGGTAAGACAGACTGCACCGCGATCGCGGAACTCAGCTATGGGACGTCTCCAGACAAAGGCCAGGAGAATGGGAAACAGAGGCGAGTCGGACAGCATGTCCAGCAGGGGCGTAGCCAGGATTTCGCTCAGCGAGGGGCGGAGCCCCGAAAAGGGCCACTGCGACAGCGCCAAAAGGCCCTGATGGGTAAAAAGGGCCCTGCTTGTTACAGAATAGAGTGCTGAAGAGGGCTTAAGAGGGCCCTGTCTGGCATAAAATTCCAAATTTGGTCACAGAGCATAGTGCGGGCGAGCCGCGCTTCACGCGGCTCGCGTCCTCAAGGGGCCCTTCGGGCCCTCAAGGAGGGGCAGATGTCCCTGCCGCCCCCCTTGGCTACTCCCCTGATTTCCAGCACCTGGGACAACCGAAACGCCGAGGAGCTAGCCATACCACGTAAATATGGCTTGAGGTATCTCTAATATAGCCTAATTTTTCATTATTGCTAGGTAATTATATGCACACCAATCGACTCGTAATAACAATCTGAACGTAATAATATTAAAATAAAGCATCATCAGTTAACATCAGTTTATCATAAGTTCCTGCAAAGCTTTGACCTAAGTCTGAATATCCGCTTAAGTAGCCTAGATGACCTCTCAGAGGTCACAGAGATAAAAAATTGCAGCATGAACCTAGAAAGGGGCCCAGGATACTACGATTTGGAGAATATGAAGGTATTTGTATTTGTGTCTACACAAATACAGCCCAATTCCCTGTTTTCCCCATGCATTTCCAATCGAGAGGTCATGATCCATACGTGACCTTAGGCCATCAATATGAAAAAAACCCGGAATATTTGTAGTAGTACTCGGTTAGCCCATTGTGTGGTAAAGTTTCAATTCGATAAATTCACCCTTTTCTTACTTGTGTCATCTTAAACATTTTTGGAAGTGATGTCACTTGACCTGCACTGGTGACCTGACCTCAGATGACCCAACCTTAAAATTGCACAGAAAAGTGCAAAATTGATAAAAAATAAGGTGTGCCAAGTATGGTGGAGCTTCGCGGCGCCGATTTTTTCGTGTTGCCGCAAAAACCCGAAGGCGTGTTCAAACATCCCCCAACCGGGGCGAGGGTTAGGTGAATGGCAAAGTTTGAACATCTCTATTGCATGTCGAGTAAAGGCGACGATCGCTTATGGCCCAGCCCCTCCTCCAGACCCTCCCCGGATGCGTTGTCCCTGGCTGCGCCTATAGTTCTGATTTTATTAACCCTCGCCCCACCCGGGGAGGCCATCGATGGCCCCCTAAGGTTTTTCCGGGATAGCAGAAAAACAACGAGGCGCAGCACCGCGGTTGAGGGCTCTACCTTCTCACTGCATCATTTTCCCATCATCCCTGAAATTTTTTACCCCGGGTCACCCAAGGTCAGGTCACCAGACGAGGTCAACCAAGGTCACCTCACTTCACCTTTAGAGCTCTGTAAGAGCTACATTTCAAAGTCGATCGATTTGAAACTTCCTACACTTCATGACCTCTCCAGGGTCTACAAGGTGTATATCCGGGATTTTTCGATTTCGTGCCCTGAGGTCAGGTCACGAGGCGACCTCTCCCATTGGAAAAGCATGGGGAAAAAGCTATTTCATGATATAAAAGCCACAAAAATGATTGCAAATACTCAAACTGCTCAGAACAACGTTTTTGGACACCCTTTCGCGGATCCCAGGGGTCATATTTGCCCTTTGACTTTTCCAAGGTCATCCAAGGTCACCAGAGGTCAAGAACAGTATTTTGACAATAACTTTTGACCTAATTGAGCTAGAGCGGTGAAACAAACACCATCGTGTTTGTCTTGTCACTGGCTTTCATTTTATATACGGCAAGGTCACTTTTTGACCTTTCGTGACCTCAGGTCATATTAGGTCACGAGGTGACCTCTGGCGGTCAAACCACTGGCAGGAGGTCTTTACGTTCCACATAGCGGAAAAGTACTGGCAATTTGCTATCAAATGTACTTTACCAGGCCTCAATAGCTCTAATGACATAAGAGTTATGCCCAGTTTGCTTAATCATTGCATATTTGAGTGAAAATAGCCGATCTTGACCTAATTTGACGTCTGGAGGTCAAACCATTGACCTGAGCACTAAAACATGCAAAGTAATATCTTACTGAATTCACGCGAGCTTTCTATTGCACTTTGCAGATTTGCGCTAACGCCCACATTTTCGGAGTTAGAGGGGGGCCATCGATGGCCCCCGGTGGGGCGAAGGTGGCGCCGGACCCCCGGTGGGGCGCGGGTTAAAACATATTTGACATCTGGCACTGCCCGTTGCAGCAAAGAAAAGGTACGCGTGTATAATCGTTACTAGACATATGTTCTCTGGACTGAGCAGAGCAGATCAATTGGATATCAATAATGCAATTGTACTCACCATTGGTCGTTGATGCCTGTCCTCCCACCGAAGTTTACTGCAATGCTGACACGGAGATGCACTCCAGAGCGCAGGTCAGAACAAAATGACTAACCCGGCTACATTCATAGGTAAAAAACACGTATTTTCGCCAAATTTCAAATACTTCTCCACTATCGGCTGCTCCGTTCATGATGCATCTTTAACCCGCGCCCCACCGGGGGTCCGGCGCCACCTTCGCCCCACCGGGAGGGCCATCGATGGCCCCCACTAACTCCGAAAATATGGGCGTTAGCGCAAATCTGCAAAGTGCAATAGAAAGCTCGCGTGAATTCAGTAAGAAATTACTTCGCATGTTTTAGTGCTCAGGTCAATGGTTTGACCTCCAGAGGTCAAATTAGGTCAAGATCGGCTATTTTCACTCAAATATGCAATGATTAAGCAAACTGGGCATAACTCTTATTTCATTAGAGCTATTGAGGCCTGGTAAAGTACATTTGATAGCAAATTGCCAGTACTTTTTCCGCTATGTGGAACGTAAAGACCTCCCGCCAGTGGTTTGACCTCCAGAGGTCACCTCGTGACCTAATATGACCTGAGGTCACGAAAGGTCAAAACGTAACCTTGCCGTATATCAAATGAAAGCCAGTGACAAGACAAACACGATGGTGTTTGTTTCACCGCTCTAGCTTAATTAGGTCAAAAGGTATTGTCAAAATACTGTTTTTGACCTCTGGTGACCTTGGATGACCTTGGAAAAATCAAAGGGCAAATAAGACCCCTGGGATCCGTGAAAGGGTGTCCAAAAACGTTGCTCTGAGCAGTCTGAGTATTTGCAATCATTTTTGCGGCTTTTATATCATGAAACAACTTTTCCCCATGCTTTTCCAATGGGAGAGGTCGCCTCGTGACCTGACCTCAGGGCACGAAATCGAAAAATCCCGGATATACACCTTGTAGACCCTGGAGGGGTTAGGAAGTGTAGGAAGCTTCAAATCGATCGACTTTGAAATGTAGCTCTTACAGAGCTCTAAAGGTGAAGTGAGGTGACCTTGGTTGACCTCGTCTGGTGACCTGACCTTGGGTGACCCGGGGTAAAAATTTCAGGGATGATGGGAAAATGATGCAGTGAGAGGAAGAGCCCTCAACCGCGGTGCTGCGCCTCGTCATTTTTCTGCTATCCCGGAAAAACCTTAGGGGGGCAATCGATGGCCCCCGGTGGGGCGAGGGTTAAAGGGAATGTGGCACCTTGGTCGAACCCTGGAATTTAGTGAAATTATGCGTATTTTTAGCCAAAAATAATGAAACCACTCATGATTTCTCTGAAAAATGTTAAATAAGCTCATTATTTTGTTTTTGAAAATACTCCTCTAGGAAAATAAATAAATATCTGCCTGTGGATGATGTCATAATCTGGCAGCCAATACCATACGTGAAATGCTTCAAGGGCTTCGATTGGCTGATGCTCAACGTGACGTCAGCATATGTCGTCACACCAGCAGCTCACAACAATGGCTGCCCGGCGAGGGGCTGATGAGGGGGTTAGTGTCAGGTAAGTTTTAGTTTTTTTACGGAAATATCGAGTTCCAAGACAAATGATATATTGAGTACCGGGTTTTCCGACTTGCTTTACAACTTGGCTATCTCAGTTAAAATCACGTTATGAAGGTGCCACATTCCCTTTAAAGCTCGTAAGCTCGTAATCAGACCATTTTCTGCCAGATGCACGAGGACAAGTAATTGATTCGATTACCCCCGTAGTAAAACGAGAATGTGATAAATATACGAGCGTTTCTTATAGGAAAACGGAAATGTCGGTAATGTATAGGCTTTTACTGGTACACAAATATTTTCAGCATAACCGGAAGAATAAGATACTCTTATACTTCGTATTACTTTGTGAAAAACGCAACAATCCGGGACAGGTTCTCATATAAAGTATACTATTTTATTCGAAGGCACGTAAGCGATAATAGGGCTCTTAAAGAAATACACTGAGAGAGATGATATTATCTCAAGCCTTACAAATATTGTTACTCTGTTTGTACCATACGTTGAATAATCTGACGAGGCTTTATCCAGAGAGTGGAAGGACTACCCAGTTTCCATCTGTTGATAAGTTTTGAAGTGCTGCGACGAGGAGCATGATGATGAGTTGCTAAGATGTTCCCTGGCCTCTCCCCTCGAATCCGGGAATGTAAAAAACACTGAAGATTATATATTCGGGCACAGCCCTTCATCAGAATCGTGGAGTAAATACCAATAATTCTCAGTCCTAGTATAGCCAGACCTCGAATACTCGAGGTAATATTCGAGGTCTGGCTATACTAGGACTGAGAATTATTGATATTTACTCCACGATTCTGATGAAGGGCTGTGCCCGAATATAAAATCTTCAGTGTTTTTTACATTTCCGGATTCAAGGGGAGAGGCCAGGGAACATCTTAGCAGTTTCCATCTGGTTAATTTTTCTGTACCTAGTAGAATCGAGAGCTGGTATTGAAACTGTTCATAATTTTTTACCTTTTAAATTCTGACGAACAATGCGGCATATTTTTCATTAGGACCATATCGTGACTGACCGGTCCTTGAGCGTGGCTACCACTTAGATAACCGCTTCCAAATCACTGGCTCATTACTGAAGCTGTAAACTAGTGACGACTATGATTAAAAAAAGCCGTTGATATATTGTATCAATCGTAGATTTGGTTTCCAGTGTAACGCCACGGCGAGCGTCGATATAGGTACTGTGGCGGGACATGGCCAGCAAAAAGGTAAGGATTGTGGCGTAAACGTGTCCCTGACACACTCACAGACTGTGACATGCTGCTTTTTCCGTCACTGTGACTGTCCCTGTGACATTCTCCTGATGGAGAGAACATTTCTTTTATCTCCATATCCTAATTGTTTTGGGTAGCGGTCCCCAGGCTTTCTGGACCGGTACCGGTTTTGAGTTATTTAAATATACCCGTTACCCGTTATTCCACCACGTTTTGGTCGTTTAAGCCGCTACCGCCACTACATTAATATTTGGAAAGTCCGCAAGTCTGGAGTCGCAGACTTAAGTAGCGGGCCGCTTGGCTTAGGAATAAG
The DNA here is from genome assembly GCA_034440635.1 of Lepas anatifera. Taxonomy (NCBI): domain Eukaryota; kingdom Metazoa; phylum Arthropoda; class Thecostraca; family Lepadidae; genus Lepas; species Lepas anatifera. The sequence continues at coordinate 58,875 of JAOTON010000157.1, forward strand.
GTATGGGAGAGGTAAACATGTGGTGCCGAGTCCATTACCAACGTGATGTCTCTTTCGGTTTCAATTTAAAGTAAACTGACTGGTCGAGTGCTAGTGAGACCATTCTTCGCTAGGCAAATAGTTAGCGAAATACTTCCTACCACGAAACATGGACAACGTTTTACGATCTTATAAAGATGCATTTACACGAATAATTGTGAAATGTAATTGTGAAAAGGACTTGTTCGGGTAAAAATTAGTCCCTGGCTTACTGGTCTGGTTTTGGCCAACGCTCCGTCTCAGCGCTGCCTGGGTTTGCCCCTGTCGTATTGGCTGAACGACCTTCGCCACGCCCGTGGCGCTCCGGCGATGGGCGCTCTTCTGGTGGGACAGGTGCGTCACGCGCACCTGACAGCCGCGCGGCACCAACCAACGAGGTCGGGCAGGGACGCCCGGCGGACAAATGGAACTGTAGACTTTGGTCAGTGGTGGTCATTTAATTGATAACAAGGGCGTGGATTTATAACTGTTGAAGGGTAATTCAGCACTCTCAATACTGACATGGGCGCATTTTCAAAAATCTAGGTACATTAAAAGAACATGCCTTGGTATACCAATGGTATACCATTGAAATCAGGGAGAGAGCTCATCATGCGTTTCCTTGAGCTAAAAGACATACCCGAGCAAAAGAATTTGGTACCTTATAACCCGCACTGGAAAGGGTCTGGCACTAACGCGCATTGGAGGGGCCTGGTAGAGCCCCTCCCTTAAGATCTCGGCAGTTAAGAGGCGTAGAAAAACTCCGGTTGGGGGCTGAGTGGAGGTTATAGTAATCTACATCATGACCAATTTTCATTGATCTTGGTCAATATCTTTAAGGTCAAACGAGATCATACAGGTCAAATACTGACCATGCTGGGGACCGATTGGAAAATGTCGTGATTATGCAAGAAAAAGACGGGAATAAGCTAAAAACGGAACAGGGTCATAAAGGGAAGGTTGCAAATACTACTTGATACAATTTTTGGGTAAAGGTCATTCAAGCTCATTGACCTATGAAGTCACAATATGGTACACTACTTATAATGTACACTATGACTAGCACTATAGCAACTGTTTGGCGGGAAATGAGGATTGACCTTTACCAATGACCTTTGACCTTGACCTTTGTATTAAGGTACCTTTACTATGGCGTCATAGCATAATATACATCAGACCGGATAACGCCGTTTGACCGGAAGCACTAGGGTCAATGACCTTGAAAGTGCTGATAAAACCTTGAATTGTGAACTTTGACGTTGAACTTTATCTGAGGTGACCATATCATCCCGGTTATAAGGCGTTATGACGCCATGCCACTCGGTCTCCAATGCAAGCGAACTGCTCTGACTGCGCGATTGTGTCGAACACAAAATACAGGTTTGACCTTGAAAGCCTATAAGTAAAAAATTTGGCCCGTTTTCAAAATTTTTCATCAATCGACGCACCGGTAAATTCTGTTAAGTGTATGTAGCTAAGTGTCGTTTTTCAGCTACAAGCGTGTACCTGACCTTATCATTTTAAGAAAAGTTGCAGAATTGATTAAGGATAAGGTGTGAAAAGTACGGTGGCGCTTAGCGCCGCCGTTTTCTGTTGACACCGGGAAACCCCAAAGGGTTGTTCAAACACCCCCCCACCGGGGCGAGAGCTATCCTGCGCCCCGGTGGGCCTCCGAGCCACCTTCGCCCTGGTGGGAATGTTTGAATACGCCCTTCGAACTCGGCCCCTATGCAGGATAGTGGAAAAACGTGAGCGCTGGTGGATAGCTCATAAAAATTCATGAAGAAGCTTTATCAGTCACTTTTTGGCTCAGGCCAATATTGAGGTCATGACAGGTCACAGAAAGTGGAATTTTGTATTGAGTCCTTGGGCTCTAGCGTTTGGCAGAGTTGAGTTAGAATAATTCTTAGGCATTATTCACTTTCTCTCGTCACGGCTAATCGAATGATGTATAATATGACCATACACATAGGTCGAAACACAAAAATAACCTGACCTCAGGTCAGTTTGAGGTCCCTTTTTAACCTAGCATAGTCAATATGCATATCAATCGACTCGCAATAGCAATCTGAATGCAATTATATCAAAATAAGATATGTATCATCATTTGGTGAAAAATTATTTACATAAGTCTGAAAACTGCTTAAATAGCCCCAGATGACCGCTCAGAGGTCACAGATCAAAAATTGCAACATGAACCTGGAAAGGAGCCCAGGATGCTACGATGTGGAGACAATGAAGGTATTATCAGCTGTATCTACACAAATACAGACCAATTTCAGTTTTCCCATGTATTTCCAATGGAGAGGTCATGGTCCGTACTTGACCTTACGTCATTGATATGAAAAATTCCTCGGAATACATGTTGTGGCACTCGGTGGGCCCATTATGTGGTATAAGTTTCAATACGATAGACTCACCCATTTCTTACTTATGCCACCTTAAAGAATTGAGGTGAGATCACTTTACCTGCACTAGTGACCTGACCTGAGATAACCCAACCTTAAAATTTTGGGGAAGTTTGCAGAATCGATTAAGGATAAGGTGTGCCAAGTACATAGGCGCTTCGCGCCGCCGTTTTCTGGTGCCACCAGAAAATCCCAAAGCGGGTGTCCAAACACCCCCACCGGGGCGAGGGTTTAAAGCAAATTTTAGACACTGCGTTATTTAGTTAACATATGAAAAGTAGTAAAATTAAAAAAAACATCAGAGGTGGATGCAGGCAAGGAAAATAGCGTGGCGAGATGCATATGGCCAATGTCTGCTGAGAGGCATGTATGTATGTACATACATATACACATATGTTCCTCAGCTACTAATACTTTTCATATTGCCTGACCTTCATTCGGCTCTTCCAGACCGTGAGGGCAAGGGGGTTCTGAATGATATTGTCTCCTTGATCCGCCTATGGATAAATTTATCTCTATGCGGTCTTGGAGCCAGATGCATGCCCAGCATACTTGTCTTATGCATTGCACCTCAAGTGAAATGCTATCAATATGTACAGAAATATCCCGTGGGCCGTGCCCGTCCGCTCGGTATCAATAAATACAAGACGTTGTCAAAATAGAACCGCGTTTTTATTTTCGCTCCTTCTTCGTTCGCGGAGCTGTTTGCTTACAAAAAGTGTTCACGTGGCGGCGCCAGGGAGTGACTGCCCGTCGCGTATATCGGGAAACTGCGCTACCTGGGTGGCTCCGTCTCGGCTCTCAGCAGCGGCAGCAGTCGGTTACCTGGCAACTCTGTGTTGTCGGGTGTCGCCTGACCTCCGACCATCTCCCACCTCACCTGCTGATTAGCACGTAATCACTAATCGCCCGGTCATGGGGAACTTTACTCCGGTCTACTTTCAAATGAAAAACACACCCAGCTCATTCAGGGAAGGCACCTGGTGAGAACGGTGTTTAACATCGCTCAACGGTCGGGGAGTGCACCGCCCGTGGTGTCTCCGCCCGCCGGCGGCCGGCAGGTGCGGTTTCCGGCCGACCCGCGCCTGACCCTCCCAGCCGCACCGTTCATCGTCTGCGTTCCTGCTCCGTCTGCGCTGGGAGGCGCGGAGGCCAAAAGAGAGCCCACGCCAACCCCACACTGAGCAGAAACGGAGGTAGCTTCACACCAGAAGCGGATCATGCCAGACGTGGAGATTGGTGCGATTTTTATTCGATCCATCATTGAGTGGTCACTGAGACAGCGAGATGCGTTACTAATCTGCTCTTTGGGTGCGCAGGCCATTTTGGTGATATATGCGTCCATGACTAAGATGAGTAAGCCAGGCTTCCTCTCGGAGAAGACCCAGGCGCCCAGTAGACCGGAATCGCGATGCCCCATCATCAACCGCATCCTCACACTTACGCTTACGTCATTGTGTGTGTGAGTGACGTCACGCTGCCGCAAGTGTCCGCATCCGCGCAAATGACGGCGGACTCAGGAATCCGGACACCGACTCAAACAAACAAACCACGACGTGCGGACAAGTGCGATGTTTATGTCTGATTTCGGCCGCACTCACCGGAATCGCATTCGGTGACGGTAAAGCTTCAGGGGTGTATATCTTGCCGCCGCCTCAAGCTTTCGCTCGGCGCGCCGTTAGGTAAACTTGACCAGAGATAGCGCGCGTGAGTCACGGCCGCGGGCGGGCAGTGGGCATGATGTCCCGACAAGGAAAACTGGAACGCAGCGCCCGGCGACCGCCGCGGTCTTGAGTCAACGGCCGAGCTCTTTATACAAGTCCTGGTGGATTACTCATGGCCAGGTCCGGTGAGATTTGCCATACAGGGAGGTAACATGCGTGCAGAGAGGGAGGGGGTCAGTTGGAAACAACGAGAGATAGGCGGATAGGTGAGTAAGGAATAGAGTTATCTGGGCGGAAAACAGGACGTTAGAGGCAAGGGAAGTCAGGAGCTATTGTGAGTATTATATTCTGCTCAGAAGCAGCTAAATTAACATTGAGACAAATTCGCCAGTATTTTGTGAGCCGACTGCCATTTTCATTGTTAATGGTCATACGGCAGAATCGGCACGTAGAGCGGGTCGCACCACAAGAGCACGGCTCCCTGTCGCCGCCTGGAAACTCAATGCCGAGACTTTCCTGGGGTGGATCGATAGCCCCAACCAACTAGTGCATTTTGAGCATTCGTTGTATAAAAGAATTTTGCCTCTTGCTATGAACTTTGCAAGACTATTATTGAAGGTTTCCACATTTTATTGATATTCCGAACTAATAAAATTGTACCTCTTACCATGAGTTCGACTGCTACTATTGAAAATTTCGACACATTTTATTATATTGCAAATTAAATTTCTTTTATGTTTTATGTTGCATTATGTTCACCGAAGCTGCTGAGCGTGGTATCGAATTCGTGTCCACGCCATGCGCGAGCTTGTTTGAGAGGTGCTAGGCGGGGTACGATGACCGAGGTGACCATATTGATCCATCATTACCCACCCACTCCGGGTGTCCGGTATGCACCCCGCTCACTTTATAGGTGGAAGCCTCTGAATAAGTTCATCTGATTCCCCAAATGCTTTCCAACAGGGTGAGAGCTGGCGACGTCTTATAGCCTTGGCATTTGGTGCGCCGTTAAACCTCAACGCCCACTTTATATGAGCCACTTTCTTTCCAGCCGTGTAAAAACGTTATGAATGGAATATTAATCGCTACTTTTTTATTCCTGAATTCATTGCCGTAAATACATTTTTCTGCTTCAAGTTATATTTAACGCATGCTAGAAGCCTCTTCCATATCATGAACATCCCCACGAACACACCAGCTCTAATCATGCTATGTTCATGAAATGAGAACGGAGGAAAATGTTCAACGATAATTCACCAAGGTTTTACAACAAGCTAGCTGACAGTTTCTCATACTCTTACAAAAAGTTATCGGAATATTTAGAAAATTTTTGTTTGGTTATAGTAAGGAGTGAGCCGTACCTACCATCATCATTTCTTATAGCTTAGATTAAAATCAAAATAGCTGACAAAGATGTGCTCCTAAAACTTTATGTTTTCATAGCCAAAGCTCAGTGGCGGATCCAAGGGGGCTAGGGTGTTCAAGCCCTCCCGAAATGTCCGAGCCCCTATAGTTAATACATAGAAGAGGGGCCACCCTGAGGGTACTGCCGGGTGAGGCCCCAGGCCCCTGTCCCCCCAAACTGAATTCCTGGATCTGCCGCTGATCCCCAAGCTTGATCACTTGATCCGTGATTGGCCCCGGGTTTTCAGCCCATAGTTCCGGCCTCAGCTCCGCCGGGTTGGGTTAAGTACCGGGACAACAGAGCCGAGACATACCTCTTATCGAAATTGCTCTATGTACCCATTACGACGGATACTTTTGGTAATTTTTGACGCAACAAACGGCGGGATCGTCTAAAAATTGTTATTATCATGCCAGTACCATTTCCACAAAAGGGCAACTTAACGCCATTGAATGTCGGATGCATTCAAGACACCGTCAATCTATTCAGTGCCATTTTAGCGGCAACAAATCCAGGCTATAGAAACGTGCTGATGAAAACGTTCCACATAAGACAGTTCAAGATGGCGCAAGGAGTGAATCATCTTTGATCTAGCTTCGGCCTAGGCTGACGACACCATGCCTTCTTTCTCCCTCTGACGACATCATCGTCGATGCTGATTGGAGTTTTAGAGCACTGCTGCCGCAGAGGCTGCATGGGCCCGTCAGTATTGTGTTACATCATTTTGAGATTGTTCTTATTAGCTAAAATGGCCTATACAAAAGGTGTGATATCTAAGAATCTCTGATGGGGGGTATATACGACGTCAAAATGTACTTCTCTCAGGCATTATAAAAACTTTCCCAATGTCTATGGACGCGTCATTACCTAGGATCTGTCCCAGCAGGACCGGTGCGAAGAATCAGGGGCGGACGTAGACCCGAGTTTGGGGGGGGCCAAACCCATGTCTGCCGCTCCTCCTGGGGGTGTGGGGGGTGGGGTGGGACGTGCGATTTGGGTGCTCGACAGACGTATTAAAAGCTACCTGTACAAGTGCATGATCACTCTCCTGGAGAGGGGACGGGAGCGAAGATTTAATATCTCCAGAGATCTAGTGTAAAAGACTTTTGTTATAATTTATCCGGCCTTTGGGGGGGGCAAACGATAGTTTACACCCCCTACTCTTCCAGCGCTTTGGGGGCCACGGCCGGATTGCCCCCTCCCCCCTGCGTCCGCCAGTGGGCAGAATCGGCGTTGACTTCGTTTCAGCTGGTTGCAGCTGTCAGTAACAGACACATTGTGCACAGTGAGGTGGCTGCCACAATGAGGACGCGTGCTGGGGGCGGTGTTGTTTAAATAATGGGCGTGTGCCGCCAGGGGCGTAGCCAGGATTTCGCTCAGGGGCGGCGCCCCGAAAAGGGCTCCTGTGATAGCGCTAAAAGGGTCCTGGTGGGTAAAAAGTGCCCTTGTTGTTACAGACTCGTGTCCTCAGGAGGGCCCTTCGGGCCCTCAGGGGGAGGGGCTGTCTCTGCCCCCCCTTGGCTACGCCCCTGTGTGCCGCATAGCAGTGGCCGATGCGAAGCCTAGTGAGGCTCACGTCCTCTGTTGACGACATCATTGTCTTTCTGCGAGCAGTAGGGTCCTGTCCCGAATAGGACTTTATATGTCAGGACCCTGTTGTTAAGCTACAACGCGTTGTGCCTGTTGATCTCGTCATGTATGTACCTACTTTAAGCTGCTTATGCAACAAGAACTTACGAAAAAATACATAAATCAGGTGTTTTCACTTATGTAATTTACCAAAAGACCTGATGGTAAATTAAAAGACCATGACTATATTTATATGTAAGTACGAAGGTCAAGGTCGGAAAAATGAATACACCTGTCATTGAAAAATATTCATTTAAATCACGTTTTATCTAGCCTGCTAGATCTTTGATAGTACAGCATCCTAGCAAACCATCGTATTCTTCATGACGAATAACACAAATATTGTTTCTTTCACGGCAGCGGAGTGAGTCAATCGAGCGCAATAAATCGATTTCGAGCAAAAAATTAAACCATTTTAAAAGCGTTACGTGGTGTTGCAAAGACGTTTTATAATACCATTGTATTGTGGTACTTCTATCGTTTACCCCATTATGTGTTCTAATTCTCTTGACTTCGCCTGTAATTGGGTATCGTAGGATCTGTTGGTGATATAAATAAAGATACAAAGATGCCCCAGGGATTTTGCATTCAATGAGCTTTCCACGGTAAATCGTATACGGAGAAGTTTTGCTTTGGGCATCTGTCTTGCTTCGAGTCCGACTGCAGATTCCGTTTTAATAATTGATCTCGTCATAGAATATCTTTAAGCCCTTACACTTGGCCTACAAATCTTCTTCAGCTCAACCTATCTCTATTTAATCTAGAACAGAACACCGGGAGTTTTTTTGTAGAACAATCATCCGTTCACAGCCGACTCCGCAGCATTGCTTTCCTCAGCCTCCACGTCCACTCGCGAACTTGCCCCAAGTCCTGGCTCCTCTTAATTACACCCCGCAGCTCCTTTTTATGACATGGCGTGATTACGCGATTATCCCTCGTGTCCGCCGAATGGGTGTATCAGTGGCAAATGAGTACCGTGGTGGTAGTTAACCCTTGACCCGAGTCTCCGCTGCAAGCACATGTGGAAGTCGCAGTTCAAGGAACACCAGACTCTCGAACTCCAGCGTCCGCTCTCCAGCACCGCGTCAAACGCCATGGCGATGATGTACGGCGAGGCGGCACTATATTCAGACAGCAATAATACACAGATGGATCTGAAGCACATCAGAGGAGCGAGACCTCCGCGAAGAAGTCTCACACGGACACGGTTATGACGTAAGAGCGGGCGACCTCAGTGCGCCTCGGTCTGCATGAAGTCGACGCCGATGACGCAGCCCCGGGTGGTACTGAGAAGCCGCTGCAGCCGCCGCTGATACTTCTTCACCAGCTTCCGCGAGGGGCCATGCCGGCTGCGACCTTTGACCTTACACGCTCGCCGCTGCATCCGCGACATACAGTCCAGGAAGCGCTGTTGGAGAGACACCACAGACGCTGTCACGGAGCCTTTCAACGGGTTTAGTCAGCAGCGGCAGAAAACCCAGCACACAAGAAATAGCCCTGGGTGTCAACATGACTTTTCGGTCTTTGGATTTTTAGTTCTATCAAGCCGTTCGTAAGCCTATAAAGTTCACGACCCCGTCGAAACACCGTAACCACTTGATAAAATGTGTGATCGTGTCATTCGGCGGCCGCCAAATTGCCAGATCAGACTGCAGCCTGGAATCTAAGCACCTATAGAATTAAGAGTTTGAAGTGATTTATTGAGCGTGATAGTCATGTTGATTATGCTATATAAAATTAACCGGCAATCACTCATAATATGATGTAATTGAAAACGCCAAAGAGTATAATAATATTTCGACGACGTGTCTTCTTGAGAAAAAAGTTTTGAATTTGAAAGCCATTGATATCAAAGATTCTTAAATTCAATTTGAATTTAGGGCGAACAAGATGTTAAAAATTGTTTTCACGTGTATCTGCTTGCTGTTCGCCCTAAATTCAAATTGAATTTAAAAATCATTGATATCAATGGCTTTCAAATTCAAAACTTTTTTCTGAAGAAGACACGTCGTCGAAATATTAATATACTCTTGGCGTTTTCAATTACATTATATTATGAGCGATTGCCGGTTAATTTTATATAGCATAATCATCACCTATAGCATGGTATGCATCAGTACAATGGCGATTAGATCTATTTCAAACCACGTTTAGCAGCATATTCTGGCCTTTCTCACTCCATGGCTTCTGTTTAGGCTTTTGATTGCATACATAGCTCGGCCGTGGGGATTCAGTGCAGCTTCTGTCATTACATCATATGTTTGCAGTACGCCTCAAATGGCCACCGCGATTGCAGGGTCTCTGTTTATTTACTCTGTGCCATGGTGCTGTTCATCTGTCATGGCACAAAAACAGTGTGAAGTTTTACCATACAAGAGGCCCAGGCTTAGCAAAGAGTGTGAAGTAAGCATTTGAAGTTGTATTGCTCCGGGTGTGGGTCAGTCCCAGAAAATTGTCGTTGGGTCATGTTGATCATGCGCTATTGGAAACTTTCGGGACGAAAGCAGAGTCAGGTTTCGAAAGTCTCATCATTGTATCCTTTCAGCTTTTGGGGCAACCTGTTCATCAGCACTTGTTATCCAATACCATCCATTACCCTAGTTTATTAAATTACCCTAGAAATTCCCTCAAGACCTAACATCATTCGTGTTCAAACTTGCGAGTTGAATCAGCAGTAGCACACATATGCAAACCACAATACCGCCCATGTGTAAAAGTAAGAACTTGCAGTGCCTTTGTCGATAAAGTCATAGGAAAGTGGAAAATGGGCCCCGACATTCATTTCTTAAACCAAGTGAGGAGAAAGGCGGGCGTTTTTTTGCACAAAAATTGTTTTTTTCTACTCTCCAAACATGTAATGTAACATGCAAAGCTCAAATCCGTTGCTCCAGTGTGTTGGTGTGCCTGGTGATGGTGTTTCTGGTTTACTCAGTGTCCACTCACCTCCTTGGTAGAGCAGCGTTTGTTGAAGCCAGGAGGCGATGTGAGGTTTTTAATAACTTTTCTCCCACACCGTCGCAGTGATTTGAAGAGACATAGATCTGCGGAAGCCAAGCCAATGTTAGTGGATAACGTGTTTTGGACGCATACGTCTGTTGGATTATAAAAGCAATACTTGTCAGGCAGTGGCGTAACCAAGAGGGAAGCTGTTGCCGATGCAACGTGACACGCATTTTTCTCATAATCTGTTTATATTACACACGACATTTGGTAGCAAAACTAAGCAATGAAAACTATTTTTACGTCTGCCGAAAAACAACAAAATCCAGGCATCCAGCAGAAAACCAAAAATCGTGAGAAACACCTCGAGGAACTAAACTGAAAAGGAGCTTTCAAGATCAACGATTAAACATAAAAAGAGTGAGGAACTTGAGAAAAGGAAGAAATTAAAATGTTGAAAATATTACGAAAATGATGAATTCTTAACAGGAACATTGGAAAGTCCCACTCCTTTGACTTTATCTCCTAAGCATAGTTTCTGGGAGGCTCTGAAAGGCAAAATTGCTTTCCCGACCAATGTTTCCCTTGAAAAAGCGTTAGGCCACACCACTGATGGCAGGTCCCAGGTCGGAATACGAAAGCTATCGTGACGTTATGTCTGCACTTTAAATAACAGTACCTATATGGTGTTTGTCTGTTTTCTGCCGTTTACTTTTACTTTTATCAAACTTGAAGATTGCATACGACTAAAATAAACGTACACAAATAACATAATGCAGGCCTTCCTTCGACAGACAATACCGCATACCTATAATTTTGAAAACAGAGGAGGTGGCAAAATGAGCTGACCGCGTTTTCCGCTGTGTGTTGTACATTCACGCTCATTTCGTAACAGATGTCAATAGAGGAGCACCTCGAGCTAAATCAAGTGAAAATAGTACAAACGAGGCACTGGGGGACAAAACATGCCGCCGCACTCTCTGCCGAACTGAACAGCGCGCCAAACAACGCAGACTTGTCCAAAAACCCAAATAAAGATAAGGTAGTGCACTATTTCGAACAGAATCGCTGGGTCACCTATCCCATGCCTCGGTCACTGGTATTTATCAGCCCAAACGCAATTGTAGAAATACACCAGAGAAAGTACTTACATTTTAGGGTTGATGTTAGGACAAGTTGATTACAAGAAGAAAGTAAATGAAAGAAATGAAGTATCTATTTACAAATTTGGATGGCGTTTCGACTCTAAAACCTTGGCTGCATCGTTTTTAAAGCAAATAAACACCTTCTTAGATCCAAATGTTGTACCGGACAAGTGAGCAGACGCACGGCACAATGACACATCTATAAATTTAGCTAGTTTCCATTCGTACTTTTTCAGACAGTTTTTCATTAGCTTTCGCCATTTTGCGGATGTTTGAGTATTAAAGACACTTGTAAGCAATACGGAACATCTTATCACTTATTCAGGTGCCTCCGTTACCTTGCCGATATTTCCATCTCATACACACTGGTTGATAATATTTTCCATTATAAATTAAATTATTCTTAATGTTCCTGCATTTTAGGAACATGTAATATTACAGTGATATATATCAAAGGATACTGTTCGCTGTAAATTAACTTATCCTCACTTTTCCTGCATCGTGGGAGGCTGTGATATGATAGTGTTCTGTTCAAGTCTATGCGGGGATTCGAGTTCTAATTCCGGAGCAGCAAACCTTTAATCTGTATTTCACTGTTTATTTGCAACTACAAGACACACAACAAGAAACAACAAGAAACAAGTTGCAACAAGAAAGAAACAAAGTTGATTGAGATGCATTGAAAAAACACGATAAATTCATAAATTCATGTATTATAGATATTATTTTCATTACGTGTTTAGGACGAGAAAGTATCAGAAATGTTCAAGAGGCAAATTAAGAATTGATAATTTATTCGTTATTGCCAATAAGGTTTGGTGTTATTTGAACATAATTAAGATGGCAAAGGCCTTTGATCAGATTTATAACTACGTATAAATAGAGAGTAACAGATTTTGTAAGTATGTCATTTCTGATTAATTTTTGTACAATATTAGGATCTGAAAGCCGTGTTTATTAGTTGGAAGGTGGATGAGACCAAGGCTTTCGAGACAAAAAGATGTCAAAATTTGCAGCTTTTCAATATATCCCGAATCCCTTCTCTTTGTTTCCCATTTGTAAGCGGCAGAACCGAAATCCTTACCTTTCCGGCTGCTCAAACGCTTTCTCTTCTTTGTCTTCCTGTTCTTTTTCTTCCGATTCCGCTTTGACTTTTCTCGTTTTGATGGCTTAGGTTTTGCCTGTGTACTTTTCTTAACTGTATTTAAATAGTCTCTCTGGGCATACCGCTTTCTTTGTGTAGTATTGTGCAGCGCGGCGGGCAGAGCATTTCCCGTGAGACCAGCTCTGTAAAACATGTTCACTGTTAATACATTGGCACAGATGAGTATGACAAAAACAAATATTGACAAAAACATGACAGTGCTCCCGCTAGAATCATGGTGAAAAGGCTTGGATGATAACATAAGATGTAAAATGAGAACATAATTTCGTTTAATGAATGGAGGGGTGATGTAAACAATCATTTAACATATGCCATCTAAACTGGTTCAAACCTTATTAATAACGTTTTAATATCTCTTGGTTCATAAGATGTAAAATGAGAACATAATTTCGTTTAATGAATGGAGGGGTGATGTAAACAATCATTTAACATATGCCATCTAAACTAGGTTCAAAACACCTTATTAATAACGTATATTAATCATCTCTGTGGTTCAGCATCCAAGGTCAAGTGGTTATTCCACCCTTCACACACAACATATCATGCTCTCATCTTAAGTCACTCTTTCACCTCATCATCAACTGAAAAGACTCAAAACATTTCTTATGTGACGGATATTAAACATGTCTGTGGTTCCAGCGCCCAGTGTGAATACGCTCCGTGGTGCTTCCATATGGGACAAACATTAAAAAATAGATATACCAATTCTATATACTATGCAACATAAGACCATTTCGAAGAGTTTCAGCAGTGTTTTATTTGTAATACCCAGAAGGATAACTTTCTGGGCATAAGCAATCCACCAAACGCCTGTCTCTATTACTTTTTAATATACGGTAATTTTTCAACATACTTCAAGGTGAGTCTCTCTCGCGAAACCCTTATCCAAAGATTGTTTACATTTTCATCCGGGAACGAGGTTCTCATGTGGTTCACCGTACTGAAGAAGGACAAGATGTGACACTGACACCCAGATGGGTCACGTTTTTCACTGTTGAAAATATTGCACTAGTCAACAAGGAGAAAAGGCTGATTTACGTCAATATTGATTTACTATGGCAGCTTATTACATTAACACCACCAACTTAATTATCTATGCTTGAGGATGCTCAAATCATTAGGCACCTTAGAATCGCACAATAACAATATCACCGAGGAAGTTTATTGATTTTCGTCAGCTGCAACACACATTAGACGAAAAACGGGCGGTCTCCATGCTAATCTGTTGCGTTAGTAAGGTGCTTACGAATTCATGAGTACTGTTGCCATTGCTGGTTACAGTATGCAGTCAGGCGAGGGGAGGTCACGGCCGAGACGCCTGCGAGTGGGAAAATGCTCACCTTCTGAGTAGTTTGCGCTGGTTCTGCCGCAGCACACTGGCAAGTTTGAAGGACCTGAGCGTCAGCGCCCGCGATCGAGGCTGACTAGCCTGGAGACACGTCACCATCACCAGCAGAAGCGCCAGCACCACCGCCCACCGCATCTCTGCCAGCCAAGAAGCGTGTGTCAGAACCAGCGCCTTCGCAGCTGTGGTCAAGTGAGGGTGGGGCGAGCTGTTCATTGAGAGAAGGTGATGTTTCTCCGCTTTACCCATACACGCTACTTAAGCTTATGTATAAGAAAATGAGAAGGCCATCTACGTGGGCTTTTCTCATTTCTGAAACAGTGTCACGCGTAGACTCCAAATATGTTCCCTGTAAAATCCTAGTTTCATGCCCTTGTTGCAATTTTGAGTGCTGGGAGTTACATAATAGCGATATTATAGTCGGATAAGACCGCCACATGTTCCGGCAATATTTAACCGCGGGGAGGCGGAGCGCCCTGTTAACCACACCATCCGTAGCGGTAAGTCACGATCGCAAGCCGTGCTGCAGCCTAAAGGCTGGACCCGGCCTCGGTTCTGTGAGGACTCACATAGAACGCTAGAAGCTTTGTCACTGCACTCACTTCTTTTGGGGTCTGGTTAGTTTTTGTCCCTGACGTTAGACAATTTTGAGCTTCCTCGTCTGAAAAATATACAATATCGATAGTTGTATTACTTACTATCTGACGGCTAAAGACGGAATAATTCTCCCTTTCGCCAATAATCAAACTGATAACATTTGCAATGGCCCACAGTGTCCAGCAAAATAATAGTGAAAATGTCTGCCCGTGTCCCTAAATTTTAGGGGGACATCTCACCCTGGTTCACGGGGCCCCGTCCTCTATCCCTGCTTTTAACGCCCATTGATATGAGCCCAGTATATCAGAACGCACCGGTATGGGGGTTCCTTCACCGGTACGGGGGAGGGGCGAGTACCCGCCCTCCCACTATCAGCAGCCACGCTAGATATAAGGCGAAAGGTAGCGTTTAATAAGCCAATACTGATCTCAGCTGAAAATCACGTGTGCATTTTTGCTTATGCCACTTTGGAGGTCACTCGAGGTCAAAGTATATTATCGTAGAAGTAAAATGGCACTAACGTTTTGTGTCATAATGACAAGTATATAAGTACGATTAGAATAATCCTGCCACGCCTGATTGAATGTTGTACCTTATGAAATTTCAGATTAAATCCAAAAAGTGATCTGAACTGACTTCAGGTCAGGGAAAGGTCGGCACATGGATGGATCCAGGGGGTAAAGGGGCATGAGCCCCCGCCCCCGATCGACCCTCGGTGCCCCCTGAAATAGTCACGGCGCCCCCTGAAAGGTCGATGGCCCCCCTGAAAGGTCGCTTCCCACCTCAGGATACGAAAATCGGCGCCCACCGATAGGATTTGGCGCCCACCTGATAGGTTTTGCCGGTCAAAAGTGGCACCCCCTGGTCCAGATGCCCCCCCCCCGGGAAGTGCCCCTCCCTTTGGAAATCCTGGATCCGCCTATGGGTCAGTATCAGTCATAATTCATATTATTAGAACTGCAGTGGCAAGCCCAACATAATGGTGTTATAATAAACGCTCATTACCATTTTCTGGGAGGTTAATGACTTTAATTAATGTACCCATGCATTTCCAATGGGGAGGTCATGGCTCTGACCTGACCCCTGATCATTGATACAAAATTCCCTTTCCTTACATTGTTGTGCCTGGTAGACTTACTATGTGATGTGAATATCAACCTGATGGATTAGGTCTGCTTTTACCCCTGCACCTCTATAACATCTAAACATTAGGACACTTGACCTGACCTAGTGACCTGACCTGACATGACCTGTACCTAAATTTTTCCGATGCTGCAAAAATATCCAGTAGCAGGCATGACAAGCATGGTGGTGCTGCTGCGCCGCTTTTTTGGGCTATCTAAAACAAATATCAGGCAGGCGGACATCTGACACCATACTAGGACTTGTTAACGAAATGGGGGACTATCCCCCTCCTCTTTACTTTTACATCTGTTCCCAGGTGATGGGGTTTACCATTTCTCCACACAGGCTTTACACTGCTCTTGTTGCACCTTTTCATTTAAATAAACCAGGCATGCTGTAGAACCAGCACGGAAGTCCCCCCGACTTCCGACAGTGCCCCTATATGGACTGCTTAATCAGATGTGGAGACACTTCTGGGGAGTCATTACTTTCTCTGTCTACCCCGCTGTTTAAAACCCACAAAATCGGCTACTTCAGCAAACTTAGCTCGCTTCTGTGAGTGCATCGTCGTTGAAATGGGCTGAAGTGTAATAGGTACGAGTTGCAACGCTCTAACTGCGTTGTAATTGACCATCACGGCGTGTAAGCCTGCTCCTTGGCGTCTGGTTAACGCTCCCGGTTCCTACTCCGCACCGCCACTCAATGAACGCGGCCGTTATGGACCTGTTGCAGATGCTTATCTCAAACGACATGTGGCCGCAAGAATGGTCGTTCCGTGTAAGAAGTCCCAGCAAAGTCTCCAGACGGGGACTGAACTGTGAAATCCGCTGCACGCATTTGCAAGTGGTGTTTGAGAGGTATACATTTTGGTCTTTTGGCCCCTTTATCTAGAATGGTTTCAAGACAGATGGATGTTATGGGTTTTGATTGGTATTTATTTTGGGAGCAGCTCCGCCGAAACGCATATAACAAACTTCCCGGACTAATATCAGCACAAACGAATAACGAGCAGTAAAAAATACAGTGACCTTTGCATGGCACAAGATCCTTTTTCACTGATTGTACGGACTTATGCGGGAACGAGCCGATTATAAACGCGCCCGAAATACTTTTTGCGTGTTAAAACGTACAATATTCCTATTTTCGTTTCCCGGACCACTATGCCTTTTTTTTGCCGAAATATACATTGTTTCAATCGGGATGAAATTTGCTCTCTTTGCATAACATATATTTAATAATATTTTAGTTGGCAAGCTGTTTAATGACCTGTCTCCTGTAATCCTAGTTGCAAACTAGATCTAATACATTGGAATTATATATTCGGACACAGCCCTTTATCAGAATCAGCATAATATTCATTAACAGCTATACATGCTGTAGCCCAATATTACCATTTACCACAAAAAAACAACTTTGGTACCGCACAAACTCGAACTCGCACGAAAGGCACTTGGGTCTCTTTCCCTTACCCTGGCTAAAAGTGGGTTAACTGCACTAGTCAATGCAGATGCTTTTCGGGAGAACCAGGAGGTTAGATGGTAAATATCCGAGGTTTAATTTCATGTCTAATGAAATAGCTATCTAGATTATAAATAACATTCTTTTATAGATTTAGTTACATAACATGTATTTAGTTTCATACATTTTGATGCTTAATTATAGTGCCTTCCTGCTAATGCACGTTAGATTTAGTTTACGAAAGTAAACGTTTGAGCTTTGCAGGGACAGGGACAGGGACAGGGACAGGGACAGGGAGAGAGAGAGAGAGAGAGAGAGAGAGAGAGAGAAGGGGGATAATGTATCGGTTTCAGAGCCTTATTCAAAAAAAATCAATAATACATGAGAGGAACCAACGGGATGCTCGAGGCGGTGCAAAATCCTTTCTGGCTGGAAGAGCCAGGAAAAGCTTGATGGAAAACCAGCTATTTTCTGCATTGGAGCAATGGGATAGACGCTTCCCTGAGGCTGGTGACCTCCGGCGGCGATGAAGCTGCGAATGAGGTCGGACGTTTACCTCTGAAAACGGTGGCTCTGCGAACCGATTTCGCTTGCACCATGTAATGCGCTTCACAAATATGCGCTGATATCAGAGGCAAATCCAGGACAGCATTCAGGGGGAGGGGGCTAGAAGGCTTGAACCTCCCCGCCATTGCCTCGGAACAGCCTCTGGTTATGCATTAACTATAGGCCCTGTGACATTTCGAGGGGGCTTGAGCCCCTATACCCCCTTGTATCCGCCACTAACTGGTGTATTTCCCGTCCCACGTTTAAATGTGATTAGAATGAATTTTCCCCAGAAATATGTAGGCCCCGTCAGTAATGCATTACACCGTGCATATAAATCACTTGTTTGCACATCTCTCCTTGGAGCTAAAAAAGCAGACTGTACCCCAATGTAGTGGCATTCCAGCCGGCCAGTGCACAGAGAGGAGACAGCCTGCACTGCCTAATTCAGACCGGACTCCTGGAAGTCTCATCAGGGGCTGGAGGGGTGTCATCTTTACGGTTGGGTTCTGCGTACTGATCACTAACCGCGGCGAGGAGGGGAGACGCTGCAAACCTGACACTTCGTAACGGCCGTGCACAGACCGCGAGGGGTGTCATCAATCGCAGCAGCTGTCACGGCTGGCAGCACGGTCGTAAATAGTCAGCGCAAAGGGGGAAGCATTGACGATATAGCCTTAGGGGCTGGTGTGTCCTAAAACTCAGTGAAAATACCACACTATTGTCCGCCATTTATACAAACAGGGGAGTCATTTCTGTACCGTGTACACCACATCCATAAAATCAGGCAGTGGAGATGAAGGGGTGTTCCTACACGTTTTACGGGAGTAGTGCCTACACCTGTGTCCCGTCGATAGCCGGCAGAGACCTCGCCCGGACGTATGGAGAAATTTTGGACACGCCTGATCTCTGCTAGCAAACCCTGGAAAACAGAGCTTGGTTTGGAAAGATACAATCTGGCTTTCCCCCTCGAGTTTTTCCATTGACTTTTTACAGAAGATTGCCACAGCAGAATGGACAGAAGAGGAGGCACGATCCAAAGATGCATAGGTAATCACTACATATGGCGGGTTCACGCGGTGCTGATATAGCGGCGTTATGCTGAAACACCCATGTATTAGTTTCTAGGAAAGCAATGTGGCCCGACCCCGTGGAATGGTCACCTTCTTCTGTAAATATCGGAAAGATCCTGGAGGGGCAAAGAGTGCGGTCTCCCCCTTAAATTCAGTGCAGTCGCTCCCTGAAAACGTCGCGCCGGGCTCTCGTTTCGGGCCTCAAAGCCGCTTTGAAAATACAAAAACTGAGCAGCACAAGCGAATTAGAATTGAATTTAGGCGGTGACTCTGACAGAAGTTGTCTGTTTTCTGGCGTTTTGCATTGTCCATCCACTGCTAGCCTCAGACTTATGTTCTGACTTTTTCGGCTGTCCCTCTTCTTACAGGGCGCTCATTCGCCCAAATTTGATCTGCTGCCCGTTCAGACTTTTAACAACCACCCCTTAACACGTGCATTGACGGGGGTCCGAGACACCTTCGCATTGACGGGGGGCACCGCCCCTCCCTAAGATCTCGAGAACCACGGTAGGTAGCGAAAAACGGTAAACGTCGTTAGTTTACCCATCCACTTCTCCATCGAAAACATTTCAACCATTTTTTGTCAGGTCACATTTAAGGTCAAAACATGCCGTCATAGGGATAACATGTAAATTCCGTTTTTCGGCCATTACATCTGAACAAGTAAAGATAGAGCAAAACGACTTAAACTATATGAATCCTCTCAGCAAGCCGAATCGAATGATATATAATTTAACCTTGCTAGGTCAAATCAAGGATTTGACCTGACCTGAGGTCAGGTCAGGGTCAAATTATATAAAAGCATATCATTAGAACCGCAAAGCCCAGGCAAGTTTAATGCAGCTAAAATAAATGCTCTATCACCATCCGTTACTGAGTTATTCCGCAAAAAAACATTTTTCACCTGTATTTCCAATGGAGAGGTCATGCCTCGTACCTGACCTTAGGTCATCGATATCAAAAATACCAGAATATATTTTAGAAAACTAGGTGGGGCCATTATTTGATATGAGTTTCAATCGGATAAGTTCACCCTGCTCCGACTTATGATATCTTAAACTTTTTTTAGGTCGGGTGACTTGACCTGTACTGGTGACCTGACCTGACATGACCTAACCTTAAAATTTTCACAGAAGTTGTAAAAATGACCAGGGAAAATGTATACCAAGTACGGCGGCGAGCGCCGCCCGTTTTTCTGCTGTCTCCGAAAAACCCGAGGGGGCGGGTACCGCCCCCGTCAATGCGCATGTTAAAACAGTGCATTGGGGAGGTGCACCTCTGAATGCACCCAACACCCCCAAGGAAGCATAAGCCAGTGGCGGATCTAGCCGGTTGGTTTGGGAGGGGCAAACCAAAGTCAAAGGTCGAAAAGCAAACAAAAACGTCACGCCGTGAAAGCTGCGCTACAATATCACTTCCCGGTCCAATTTTGGGTATTTGAGGCGTAAAGCAGAAAAAAACGTCACGGGATGAAAAATATGGGCTCGAGATACTTTTTCAGTTCAAGGCTCAATATTTATACT
The DNA here is from genome assembly GCA_034440635.1 of Lepas anatifera. NCBI lineage: Eukaryota > Metazoa > Arthropoda > Thecostraca > Lepadidae > Lepas > Lepas anatifera. The sequence continues at coordinate 78,916 of JAOTON010000157.1, forward strand.
GAACTTAACTGGCTCTGTTTGAAGTTGAGAGTTGAAGTACCAAAATCTTGCTTATAAACTAAAGAACTGTCGGGGAAAAAAGGAGGTCGATCACTTTGGGGAGGCAAAAATATAGTTTTGTCCTGAGCTTTTCCGTTTGGGGGCAAATGCCTTTTTGCCCCCCCTCCTTGGATCCGCCACTGGCATAAGCCACCCCATGTGACTCTGCCACCCTCCTGTCAAAATCCTAGATCCGCCACTGCTTTCGAAATGATGAAAGTATTACTCGCATTCAGAGAGGTGCATGCCATTGCAATTCCACCGCCTTGGGAAAACCCGAGAGCGACCCCATCTTGGCCAGACTGGAGTAAAGAGAATGGCTTTCAATTTGCTAAACGAACCGGAACGGCGCCTCCGACCTGCCGGTCTGCCTTCCTCACAGTCGTCTGCTTTGTTCGCCGGCACGTCCTGTTGGGTGGAGACGCCCGGCAGCCTGCTGGCTTCTCGGTCTGCATCCCAGCAATCCTCAGCGAGCCGTTGGACCCCAGCCTGACCGCCGGACAGGCGCCCATCCGCAGAGGTATGCACGGGACCTCACACTGCATGGAAAGCGGGGGTGAATGGGGCGGTGTCAAAGCGACATTTCACACGCTGCATTCGGGATGGGATGAGATGGTGCGGGACGGAGCGAGACAGGATGGGATGGGACGGAGCGAGACGGGATGGGATGGGATGGGACGGAGCGAGACAGGATGGGATGGGACGGGCGAGACGGGATGGGATGGGATGGGACGGAGCGAGACGGGATGGGATGGGACGGGATGGGATGGGACGGAGCGAGACGGGATGGGATGGGACGGGATGGGATGGGACGGGATGGGATGGGACGGGATGGGATGGGACGGAGCGAGACGGGATGGGATGGGATGGGACGGAGCGAGACGGGATGGGGCGGGACGGAGTGAGACGGGATGGGACGGGATGGGATGGGACGGAGCGAGACAGGATGGGATGGCGTGGGACGGAGTGAGACGGGATGGGACAGGGTGGGACGGGATAGGATGGGATGGGGCTATCCTTTTATAAAAGTGAAAAAACATGAATAAATAAAAGTCATATTTTTCGGGAAGGAATTGGGCAGGATAATAGGACTACTCTCATCTACTGCTGAGACCGGAAATATATGCTGCCTATTCACGGAAAAGAATAAGATAGACACAATGACCGACCTTTCAGTTGTCAAGTGTCGTAACGCGAACAAAGGCTGCTGCAAAATGCTGCGGCAGAGCAGGGAGGAAAACCAGCGCGGCACCGACTTGTAAAGAAACTTCACAAAGGACAGGTTAAAAAAAGTGCAAACTATGCTGCACACACAGATCCCACACGCCGCGACGGCGGTGGGATTAACGGTGTGAGAAGCTTGGTTATACCCCCCTCCGAATTTTCCGTTCCCATCAGCCTGCTGCATGGACGTATTTTCCCTAGATGGTCAGCCGGAAAGCTTAGTCACGTCTTGAGCAAAAATGTGGTGGAACCATGCGGTTATGTCACCCGTATTGCTCTGACATACACAAATCCGACTTAACCGCAGCCACAATCAGGAAAGGCACTTTGAAATTGGACTCCTTGTGGTATTATGGTTATTCGGCAACCGCTAGATGTCACGTTTAGTTTTATGGCCTGTTGCAAGCTCAACAAATGTTAATCCGCACGGACCGAGTTTGCGATCAAGTGCGAGCATCGGGAACATGTGGATGGGGGTATAAAGTACAAAACAATGCAGCCTTTGCACAATAACTCGCGTAGAAAGCTGATGATCACCCGCATGTGGTGCTCAAACCCCTTTCTCGGACCGTTTTGTGAAGTGAGACAGTTTTGGGAAGTGAGTGAGTTTTGTACCGATGTCTTGAGCATTATGGGAAAATAAATGATTTAGTCAGAGAACGAAACCAATTGTCAAAAATATAAAACAAAGTCATACGTAGCCTCACCAATTGAAGAGGATTTCCGAAAGGGGACATTCAGGCATCATTCGCTAACCCCACTTTATTTGCCCACCGCCATGCGTTGAATAACTGGCCGGCGGACGTGCCGCGATGCCAGGGCCGACTTTCTCGGAGCAGCCCGTAAGATTAGGCTGCAGCACGGGCAGCTGTTGCTTTCTTTCTGATCTGATGACCCTTTTTCGAGCACTACAATGAGTGTTGTCTTCACATTCCACTTGCCTTGTTTCCAGATACGCGCTTGGCTTTGACGAAGATGAAGCAAGCAAGATCGACGTCGTGGTGAGTGGGGTTCAAAGACAGCACTCAATTTTGTGTTAGAAAATGATAGAAATTGACCGCTTTTACTTTTGGAAATACCTTGCAAAGCCATTTATTGTGGCAGATAGGTATTAGCATGCGTTCTGACCAAACCAGGTCGACGAGTCCCATGTGCAGAGATGCTCAGCTTCCTCCCCAGCCCGACCAGTTGGCCCGGCTGTTGCTTGCCGAGAGCACTAGAGCGAGCCCAAGCCCAAACCCGAAATGCAATTTATCTCTTCTTGCTTAGCTTATTGGTTAAACACAGCACAATTTCCAGAGCCATCAGGTTCAACCGGGAATCCTGTGACATTTTTGCATCCGATGGTGCTATGCAGTTTCGACATAGTGCGCAAAACGGCACGCAAGCCAAGACCGGACATCTCTTCTAGATCCAGGGTGGGGGATGACGGGGTCATTGATGGGTTAACGCTGGCACGGCAATACAAATTCTATACATAGTCTATGGAAGACCCAAAATCCAGAGGGGTCCTGACCTCAACCCTCTGGGATCTCCAACCGTGGCTGAAGCTAAATCCTAGGTTAAATCCTTGTTCTTACTTCCTGTTGGCCAAGCATGCACGTGCTTTGTTAGCAGTTTCTTTCATGTGGTTCACTTTAATCCCGGATATCTAAACCGCGTGGTAGACGGTGATGTAATTCCAGGGGTTTAAGACGGAGGGAAACGAAATCTTCTGAGAATAATGCATTGCAACTTTTTCTCTTGTGTCTACACTATTAAATTCCTGGTTCCTGCAGTTCACTCGCCTGTGTGTTTCTGGCTAACTTATTTTTTTATCCGCATACATACATGTTTCTAGCTCCTCAAACGGGAGAGTGCGGGGGTCTAAGTTAAAGCAAAAGCGTTAAGCATTGAGCTAAGCTTTACGCTCACAATAATATCACAAGAATGTGTGCTTAAGTGCGTGCAATACAAATACTTATTCTAGACTGAAAAAGGTGTTTTATGGCAGGAGTGTTTAAACTGCCAAACCGTTTGAAACTTTCAACATCCAAAATGATTACGCATGGATTTCCAAGCTGACATCGTGACACAGAGCTGACACTGTGACACAAAGCTGACACCATGACACACAGCTGACATCCTAACAAAAACTGACATCGTGACAAAAAGCTGACATCATGACACAAAGTTGACACCGTGACACAAAGCTGACGTCCTGACACAAAGCTGACATCGTGACATTAAGCTGCCACCGGGACACAAAGATGACATCGTGACACAAAGCTGACATCGTGCCGCAAAGCTGACATCCTGCCACAAAGCTGACACTGTGACACAAAGCTGACATCCTGCCACAAAGCTGACACTGTGACACAAAGCTGACATCCTGCCATAAATCTGACATCGTGACACCATCCCCGTCTGATGAGGCAGCTATCTGAATGCGGATGTCACACGCAGTGCATGTTGAACGTGTAGACCCCAATTAAGAACATCAACTTACAACTTCAGCATCAGGTTCTTATTCAATGTGATGCCTTGCTTCGACCTCAGCGAGGCAACACTTTTACTTTTCAGGATAGCGTGACACACTGTCACCGCCCACCATCGATGTGTCAACATGAAACACCCCAGTAATGCGTCGAACGGGGCTATTGTGTGTTCCTGTGCCGCTCCGTGTGCTCCCCGGTCCGGCGCCGGGCCGGCGGTGGCGGCGGTCGGGCCAGCGCCCAGACTCTGTGTCGTGTTCCGACCTCATCGACACCAGCGCGACGCCAAATTGCACGCGGTACGTTGAATCGCACATAACACGAACTGCCAGAAAGGGAGGCCACCGCGTATGCAAATGCGACTGAGCGGCATTTCGGTTTCTAACGTAATATTGCGTCATGCGCGTTACGAGAAGGGGCGGGTCAGCCCTGACAAGGTCGGGGAGCACGAACGGCAGTGTGGAGAGAGTGGAACAATAGTCCTGTGGAGGTACCTCCGGGTTTGTTCCGAGTGGAAAATTTTTCGCCCAAATTTTCCTGGTGGCTCATTACTATTTAGTTGGTATATCGATCTCGAGCGCAGCCTAGAAAGCAGAACACTGCACACTTTTAACTACTTTTATTCGTTTTTCATCTCCTAACTTTAGTTTTCTTTGCTTTCGTCGCTGAAAAACTAGTTCGCGCGATTGAAATGCATGGAACAAGCGACACTGCGCAAAACAAATAAAACACGAAAAAGTTAAACGGAAAAAGCATTGTTTAAAAACGCAAAAACATTCTTTAAAAAGGAAAATTCATTCTCGAAAAACAAAAATAAGAAAACAATAACAAACGACAGACTTCAAAATTTGAAGTTTTGTTCGTGTTTTCGCTTTTTGATCCTAGTTTACGAGTGTGGAGCAACCGTTATAATCCTTGCTGGAGTGGTAAGCGGTGGCTTAGAGTGGTTTGATTAAATATTCACGCCCTTTTTATATTGAGTTTTACACCAGGATGACCGATTTGGCAAGAACATGTACGGAGCTATCTAAAAGTAAGGGTGTCACGGGCAACTATTGAACTCAGATGGTATCTATGGTATGTTGATGATGCTGGGAATGTGATCACATCTCAGGTGTCCGACCTTACGTATGCTGGGGAAATTTGTCAAGGTGCGCCGGAAACGTTTCAGAGGGCGCTGAGTATGCACAAATCCAGATTTTGCAATCGGGGGAGGGGGAATGGAGTGGGGCACGATTTGGATCAACGGAAAACCATTTTTGAACCTATCGCAGTGCGACATATCAGGTGGCGGTCGGAAGGGGGAGATGGGAGGTCCCGTTTCAGGAGTTGCCAGCTGGCGATTTCAGGAAGCACAGAGCATGTGCGGATATAGAGGGCAAGAGGCCATTTCCTCCCTTGAAATGGTCACAGCTTCCCCCTGAAAAGCTGATGGCGTCCACCTGACATTTCACTCCCCCCCGCCCTTCTCCCCAAGAATGCAAGCATATGGGTACCTCGGTGATAAGATTGATTCCCTTGATGATTTCCGTCGTCCATAAATGGCTCCTTATTGATCCAAAGAGCGTCCCATAAACGAGGGTCCTCTTCCCCTAAAAAAATAAATCCTGGATCTGCCCATGCTCGGAGGAGCACAGTTCAGTGGGGCAGCGGGTTAGTTCAGAGGAGGTGGGATGAAAGTGAAGAACCTGCCTCTCTGGCATTCCTCCTGAATCCGCTTATGATCCATAGACAGCCTTTTTCAACTGCCACGCTGGTTTTGCTATTCACACAGCTCTTTTTCCCAATATGTACCTAAATTTCGCATTTATATTTGTCAAACAGATCCAGAAAGCGACTTGATGAGAAAGTAAACGATAAACAAAACGAAATACCTGACGCAAAACAATGAAGAAAAAGAAGTGGCAAAACGACATAAGAACGTTGGAAAAAGTGATCAAATGCCAAAACAAGAAAAAAACGAAAAACAAGCAATCCTGTTTTATTTTAGAAAAGTGCTACAGCGCCTCAACTTAGAGATAAAATAGGTATATAACAAACGAAAAACACCTCACTATGCCCAGATTACCAGCGTCTAAGCTTATTCTATCCTACCTTAAGTTTGCGTCACATAGACACCTTAGCAAACATGTCGCTTATACAGGCTGCAGTCAGCTGCTACCATATAAGGTGAGCCGTGGTAGGTACGTTAGACAAGATGCTGCAGCTCTTGATATTCCATAGAAGCAATACAACTTTACGACGTTCATAAGCAAAACTAGTTTTTTTCATAAGCCTAGAATATCGTTTTCATCCTTTTGTACGCGGTCATGCCTTAAAATGAAGATTCAATCATCCACATTTCTAGAACGAGCTGAAAATAAAGCTAGGTATCTAATGTTCCAAAACCTATTACGCTTTCTAGTGACAGACCCTCAGGCCTGTGTGGATAAAAAGTAAGAGCTGAGTGGCAGGGACAGTGACGGCGGAACGTCCGAAATTAAGGGGGAGGGCACCATGAGCTTTCCAACCCATTTCTTCCCAGCCAACGCCATAACGTTAGTGTTAAAATTTTTGATTGAAAGGAGGGGCACCGTGCCCCGGTGCCCCCCCCCAGTTTCGCCGCCAGTGGTCAGAGACCAGGGAGAGACGGTAAGCAGCATCACCATCAGGCGCGGAGTCGATATGTGTTACGACCGTAAGTCATCAGAGGCCGTGTGCTGATCTCTCGCGTACGTAAAACCTGGCGCAGACAAACAAGTTACATGCGCCAATTCAGCTTTCTGATTGGCTTCCGCGCGCAGTTCTACGCCCGGCGAAGACCCGCGTAGACGGGCCGCCACTTCCTTCGGTATTCTAATCGCTTTGCTTGCGCACAGCGAGCGCTCGCAATGGTACGACGATGGGACACCTACGCCAGCTCCCGGGCTGACGCCGTTGTTCTCTCACGTGTTTCACTTTCAAATACCAAGTCATGAGGACAGGGACATCGTAGCGTATGTGTTTACTTTGAAGGATATGCTTAACGCCTCGTGTGTGTCAAATGAGTCTACCTATCCGTCATGTATAAATAGGTATTCCCAACAAATGCAAACCACTATTTGATGGCGTTCTGCGTGAGACGGGTTACAGGATCGGAACGCTGGAACGGGATGTAATGAGATGCAGTGGGACGATTTTTTCCAGGTTTCATTCAGCATGGGGCGGGAGGGGAGATTTATCTCTGGAGATTTTTCTGAAAAAAATTAAAAGGATGGAGTGGGGCTGGGACTAAAGGTGTTACATATGTTTTCCGAGACGGAATAGGGCGGGACAGGCTAAAGAGGGATGGAATGGCATGGACAATAGAACTATGTTCTTGCTCACCTATAATACCAATTGTTACCAATAAAACTGTCTGGAGATTTTTCTTGCTGTAGGTAAACTGTATTTATTTCACCGCGATACGAAGGAAAGCAAAAATTCTGGTGGGAATAATGATAAATAAGTCAATAATTAAGAAGCAAAAGACACCAGAGCTGCAAGCTATCAGCTTTCCACGACTTCCGAAAAAATAATCTATATCAATTATGGTATAAGTGATGAGTCATTGTATTTCTAGACTGATCCTAAATTGAGTAAGCCGCTTAGCATTCCTGAAAATGCACTTAACATTAAATGCATCTGTCATTTGAATCAGAGCTCTTTCAAAATTAAAAAAAAACATTGCAGCTTCACAAAAAAACGCTGAGCATGTCGAATGTAGACAAGAAGCCCCGAATGCCGACGGCACGTACGTAGAAGATGAGAATACCAATGTGGCGTACGCAATGAAATCAGAATCCCAAATCGGCGCACGTGTGCCCGGCGATCGATATCAGGCTACGTACGATCGACATCAAACTACGTACGATCGACATCAGACTACGTACGATGGACATCAGACTACTTACGACCGAAATCAGACTACGTACGATCGACATCAGACCACGTACGACCGTCATCAGAATACGACCCCAGGTCACATTGGCTTCGCGGCCGAATTACTGCTCACGCCGACCGCTTCTAGTCTACATTTCAGGCCAGTGATCGCATATAAACTGATTTATGATAAGTTATCAGCCCGGTAAAAATAGCGACACTCCGATTCATGTCGCATGTTTGTCGCATTCGGCACAAACAAGTTCACAGAGGTCATGAGATGTCACAGACAGTCACCGAGGATTATAGCACACTTCACATATTCGTCTCAAGGAACGCAGAATTGCCTCCTGCTTTTGCGATTTAAACCGAAGTGTGCTTCTAGGTCAGGTCCAACTTAGACAGGTCGCCTCACCTCCAAAATCACGGGAATGACACATTATAATTTCAATGTAGTAGTAAAGCTGCGATCCATGCTTGTGTCAAAGCCATATTCAAGGCTGAGGGACGGTCGTGGATATCAAACGCCGTTTTTTTAAGGACGAGCGCTCCGTGAGCACCCAGCCTATCAGATATTTCAATTGAAAAAACCAAAGTTCTGTCTCATTCCGATGATGTCCTGTTGAAATTCTCGTAGTTTTAATGTCGTCCTGGCACGCCAGAAAGTTAACTTTGTTCCAATTATTTTCTGAGGTTTTCGGAGCAATCTGAATTGTACGGCTGTTCTGTGGACCTGTTTAAAAGGAACGGGGCAAGCAAGCTGTTTCCTCCCGTTTGAAACTGCCACTGAGTTCGCAAATCGAAAGAAGCTTTTATATGATCATTATTTCCTGCACGTAAGTACTACCAAATACGTCTAACTAGATTAAAAACGGAATACATTTTTTCCAAGACGATCTTAGGTAAACGTAAATATCGAATCGTGCTGTTTTTTACACCACGAGATCTGAAATTGAGCACTAATTATTCTCTGAAATTTACACTCAGGGATGTAATGAGCCGGAGGAAACCCGAATTTATATTCTAAGACAGCATCTCCCATAGATAGGGTAACTCGGGATTGGAAGGGTTACCACGCATAGTTATAAGAATTCTAGGTAGTAAATTATTTGTTTTGGCATATGTACTATCGGTCCTCTTCACAAATATATACATAAGCCAGTGACAGCGGAACGTTCGAATTTAAGGGGGGCTCACCATGGGCTTTTCAACTTATTTCCTTCCAGTCAACGCCGTAGGGTTAGTGTTAAAATATCTGATTTAGGGGCCACCGTGTCCCCCGCTCCCAGTGACCTAAGCAACAGTTTCTCTTTACCCTCCGAACCGCTCGCTGTGAAATCAAGCTAATGCTGCCAATCATTTCTCCTAAACTTGACTTACCTTGATTTCTGTGATGACCAACGTCTATAACGTTCCTCGCTTCAAACCAGAAGCACAATCTGGTAACACTCGTCCTTAAACTGACACGTGACTTGATTTGCACTGGACGCGACCCGCGCGAGCCCGGCGCGACCCTCCCCGCACCGCGGCAGACTGGGAACTGACGGGCGGGCAGCGCGGGGCGGCGCGGGGGCGCCGGCTGACCAGAGCTGGTGGTTAGTGCGCCGGTCCGCCAGGCGAGTCCACCTCCGCCGCCCGCGCTTCCCAGACCCACGCACAGCCGAGGGTGACATCACGTGTAGGGACGCGTCGGCATCCTCAACCCGTTAGCTGGTCGATACAACATACCCGTTTTAGTTAATGATAGGTTAAAACCACACGGCACTGATCAGACGAATGGCGGCAACCCCGCACAAACTGTATCAACCTCATCATCAGCTACGCCAATGCTCTACTTCAGACAGCGCGTTCAACCACTCCACCCCTGCCGGACTTCCTCTGCGGGGGCGTCGGCGTCGGCGTTGATAGCAGGCCCGCCGATAACGGTCTCGTCAGAGCAGGGGTGTCGCTGCGGTGGACGTCGGCGGGGGCTCACTGCGTCTGCGACTGGGCTCACCAATGGCCGGCTCAGTTGGAATGTCAGTCTGCCCAACATGAGAGGGGTCTTCCGGATCTCCGGGCCTACGATCACCGATCCGACTCCCACGGTGAAAGCGCCATCTGTAACGGATGAATTCACATGCGCGAGTCCGGGCCTCCGCGCCACTTCTGCCAGTAAGGGGTTAGGTATCTAACCTCCCCTCCCCCCCACAATCTCAGCTGCAATGCTACCTGGCGAAGATCCAATGTCAGAGGTATATAATCCATTTTGACCCCTATCAACAACGTTGTACACAATTTTTGGCCAGGCCACTTTTGAGGTCACTAGAGGTCAAAGTACGTTATCAAAGGTATACATTGGGAACTAATGGCTGACAGAGTTGAGCTATAGAAAGTATTCAAGCACTACTGGGATCCTCTCGACAAGTCCAATTGAATAGCCATCTCCTGACCTTGTCAGGTAGCTGACCCACCGGTCAATGTCATCTTTGTTATCAAGCATACCAATCGAATCACGGTGGCAATCCAAGCACGATGAGGGCAAAATAAACGCATTACCACCAATTTCTGAACAGTTATAAATGTAAACCAATTTTCCCTTGCGTTTTCAATCGAGAGACCACGTCTCTGACCTGACCCCACATCACCGATATAAGCAAGTCCCCTTGCCACACATGTTTGTTCTCGGTGACCTTGTGGATATCGGACGGAGAAATTAAGTCTGCTCTTACTGCTGCACCTCTGCATATTTTCTAATGTTATGTCGTTTGCTCTGGACTGGTGACCTGACCCAACATGACCTGGGCATGAAATGTCAGATGTTGCAAGAGACAACGTAACAGGTATACCAAGCACGCCGGCACGAAGCGGTGCCGTTTTTTGTTTAGCTCAAGGCGGACAACTCAGGGGAAAGGTACAGTCCCCCGCAATTGAAATTGCCATAACTAGGCTCGACCGGTTTAGGATGGATATCTTGCATCCTATGGTGCCTATAGGTTTAGAAACGGGTGCATCATGTGTATTTTTTCAAGAGCTTTCCAGTGGTCACCATTATTTACTAATCTGACATCTGGGTGAGAAAATATTACACAATTACCGATTTTGCTGCTTTCTGACGGGGTAGTCTTCGGCTGACTTGCCACCGCCTCTGATAATCCCTGACCCTCTCGCCCATACCTGGACCATGTGACCTCACAGATGAATGGGCGGTTGGCATTGTGCCAGCTCATTCATCCCTCTCATAAATCTTGTCGTGTCTGAGGGGCACTCGTATTGCAATTGCTCCCACTGTGTTGCTGTGTGCTGGACAACTGGCGTCACTGACCTGGGGCCCCGGTCAGTGGCAGAACCACACAATGCAGTGGCAGAACCACGAGTTGCTTTTTTGAGGGGGGGAGCAATATCCAATAAGATGGGCACAGATGGGGCAAACCATCGGAATATATTTTGCTGCGGGGAAGCACACGAATTTTCCCTCCTATATCCGCCCTTGTGCTTGGGTTGCGAAACATGTAAGCTGTCATTGGCTGCCGGGCTCCCCTCACCTGCATGTTTATTTAGACAGGATTCTGGTGAAACGGCTGATACAGTGATACAACTTTGTTTGGAGGTTTCATTAAAATAATATTTTCAGATACTCGTCAGAAGAGGGGACAGTTGGAGCCATAGGTGGATCCAAGGGTAAAGGAATGCAGGTCCCCCTCATTGACCCTCGGCGTCCCTAAAATGATCACAGCATTCCTCTAAACGGTCGATGGCACTTCCTGAAATGTCACTTCCACCCCTCCCCCAGGATGCGAAAATCGGCACCCCGCCATAGGATTTGGCACCCACCTGAAAGCTTTTACCGGCCAAAAGTGGCACCTAATTTGTACGGATGACGTCCCACCCCCGGCAAGGTGACCCCCATCGGTGATCCTGGATCCCCTATGGTGGGGCAGGCCCCCAATTTTCATTAAACATCGCGATTTAAGAAACAATAGGAAAATCGGGCATTGTGTGTGCAGCATTTTGCGAAGGTCTCAAGAAGCCTGAACCTGACGAGATTTTGTTTTTAGATGGGAAATTTTCTTGTCAAGGGTGACAGTTCACTGGCTCTATCACTGTTTCGTCGGTGGCGGCGATTATTTATTATGGGACAATTGCTTCCAACTAAATGAGCTTAATTCCGTCCACAGAGAATTTTTAAATTTCCAGCTTGAGAACCTTTGTAGAGTCTATTTCTCGGGAGCATAAAACTGTGCCCTCGCTTGACTAAAATCACGCAGTCGTCTCCCCTCAACGAACGGCAACCATTGCTTTAACTGGGGAGGATTGAGTTTCCATGAACTGGCCTCTAGACTGACATCACACGGTGCAAGCTTGGCATAGCGTTTGCGATAGTCTCTAACAAAAATTGTTGGGGTTAGACGACGCTCCAGCTCTCAAAGTTATATGGCGTTACCAACTCTCACCCTGTAAGGAGAGATTTGGTGCATTTGATCATCATACCTATTCAGAGAATCTGCCTGGACATGAACCCAAGGAGTTGAACCCGGGGAGTTGAGCCAGGGAATCAGCGCTAGGTTTCTTGCGGCCTTTTGGCAGCACCCTCACTTGTCGGAAGGATATGATCATATTTTATGCTGAAAATATTAGATAATTTGTAGCAGTATAACAAAGGTATAAAATCCTATGTAGCAGCTTTAGCGGTGATAGTGATCGTTGTTGAGAGTATCATTAGCGGTAAAATTGGTCAGTGATGGATCTAGGCGGTAGTTTTGGTGGGACAAACAAAAATCGAAACGCAAGAAAAACGTCGCGCAGTGAAAGCTTTTGCAACAATCTAACTAGCCGGCAGGTTGGGGAGGCGGGGAGTGGGGAGTAAATATAAGTCGAAAAGCAAAACAAACAGGCGTCACTGGGTGAAATATGTGGCTACAAAATGCTTGCTTTCGATATCCAAGGATCGTTCATCCAAATACGATTTTAAATATCAAGAGGAGCAGGCTCCAATATTCACACTGAAGTTGACTGGTTCTCTTTGAAAATGATTTCTTCAGTTAAAGCACCAACACCTTGCTTATGAACTTAAAAGGAGCCGGGGAAAAGGTCGACAGCTTGGGGGAGGGGGATAACATTATGGTTTTGCTCCGAGCTTTTTCGTTCGGGGAGAAAATACGTATTGTCCCCCTCCCCTTGGGTCCTCCATTAGAACTGGGTGCTGTTTGAGGGGTCTCGTTGCCACGTGCGACCACCGAGGGTAAAATGGCAGTGAATAGTGAATGTTTCTCTGATGAAAACCACCAACTCGAGAGCTACTACTCTTCGAAATTTAGCACGACATTGGTTCCAGCTATTATTGATGTTAAAATTGTTCGATGTGTCGCTGAAATGAAAATATTTTAGGATAAATATTGTTTACATATTCTGGTTGGGCGAAACCAGAATATTACCCGGGGGACCTTGTAACCAAAGCCTACCTTTGGCGGACGCAGGGAGGCATTCCGGTCATGGCCCCCCAAAGCGCTGGAGCGGGGCCAAACTATCTTTCCCCCAAACGCCGGAGAAATTTTTGAAAAAAGGTGTGTACACTAAGCCTGTAGAGCACAAAAATATTCGCTTCCCCCTCCCCTCCCCGGAGAGCGATCATGCACTTGGAGAGGTAGCTTATACTAGATCTGTCGAGCACTGAAAAAGGTGTTTACAATAGGTATGTAGAGCAAAACATCTTCGCTCCCACCCCCTTCCCCCCCACAGGAGGACAGGCAGACATGGGCTTGCCCCCAAAACTCGGGTCTGCGTACGCCCCTGAAGCCTACGCTGCTCCCTTGACCTGAGAGGGTATATTACCAACAAGACTAAAATTGGACTGGAAACGAATGTTAAGCTGGTCTGATTCTGGTTTAGCCCGAGAGATTATTATCAGTATATTGTTTTGTGATTTCATTGAGTTTAAATCTTTAGCCTCGATAAATTTTTGAGAACTCCCGCAGCCTAATATTGAGCCCCTTGGGCTAAAGGGTGTTTTAAGCTCGTGCAATCTTTCGAAAGCCTAGCTGGCTCAGAGGCCCCTAACTATCGTGCATCCTTAGCTGCCATCTCAACTTAACGTATCTGCATTGGTTTTGGTCGCCCGGAAAGAGGCACATAAGCATTTATCACTAACTTTAAGAATTGTTGGGGTTTAACGACGCACCAACTGCCAGGGTCATACGGCGTCCCAAACTCTCACCCTGTTGGAAGGGATTTTGGGGATCAGATCGACTTATTCAGAGGCTCCGCCGGGACTTGAACCCGGGACTGGTGGCTTAGAAGACAAGGGTGCTATCCACTAAGCCACCTCATCCCCTTATCACTAACTTTATACGATATTATACGTAATAAATAATTTTTGGGCTTATCGATGCACCAACTGCCAGTGTCATATGGTGTCGCCAACTTTTTTACTGTTGAAAAGATATCCCGGGAACCAGCTTGCTCCTTGTTCAGGGAAACCGCCGGGCCTTGAACCCGGGTCGGCTGGGTGGAATCCAGCTACGCTGACCACTCCAATACAGTGTCTCTAGCATTTAATTGGAATTGAAGACATCCCTCTATCTGAATACTGATTTGTGCAAATCAGCATATATTTGAATATAAGCTGATGACCATTGTTGGTTGGCAGCCCCTACCAATGGTCCCCAGCCTTTGGAATTTTTCCCTAACTGGCAAACAGTACCCCTCTAGCTCGAAATACCTGAAGGCCTTTCCCGTTTGGCAAGGGCTAATGTGACCTTTGAGGAAGGTCGTTATGAGCACATAACCAGGCAAGCAAGGGCAAGGTAGGAAACCGAAGAGCCTAATAAAGAAAACAATAGCTCTTTTTCGATTCATGTAATGTTCCCTTTGTGCCCATCTCCCAGCAACATGAGAGTTGGCGACACTATATAGCCTCAACAGTCGGTGCGTGTAAACCCCCAAAGCTGCTTTGAACCCATTTTCTTCCTTTGTCCCTGGAAAAATGCGAAAACAAGCAAGACCTGAATGTGTGTATTTCGCTCTGGACACATGAGAAACAAGAAAACAGTGGAATAAAATTCAGGCAGAATATCTGCTCCTAATTTCGAAACATTTCAAATAAATATGAGGATTCAGTACTTGCAAGTCGATAGTTTTAGTCATTTTTAGTGTAGTGGCAGGTTTCGACTCATTACCTCATGCATTTATCTACCATTTTTTGTGATTGAGACCCCATTAGCCAAACGGCACTTTTTCATGCTCCCTTCTTGTTCTTCATAAGGAGTTTTAGCGACCTAGCGTTCATGAATTGTAGCCAAATATGTTAATCATTTTCATTTTAACCATTTTCTGGTCCATAAGTCCTGATTACCATATAATAAAGAGATATTTATTTATTTATTTTGCAGCACAATGGTGACAATACTATCAGCATAATTCACAACAGGAACAGACACCCATGGAACAGGCATATATGTTAAACCTGATAAACAATTTGAATTCAAACTTACCCCACAACCCCAGGCCATTCCATTGATAAGCTAAGCGGGGAATATAAAGGAAAAAATATGCCCATATACATAATTTTAATCGCCTTGGTGCTCTTCCCGGGCTCCATCCTCATTTTTGGCGAGTTATTCGGAGCCGATTTAAATGAGAGACTAGTCGACTTACACCAATTTATGGTTATCAGCCTGACAACTTATAACTGTAAATTGATAACAGTTCAGGTCAGGTGAACGAGTTTTAACGTGATTTCCACGCCCATGTGGGTCATTTTTGTTTTTCTTAGATAAGAACGACAAAGCAAGGGAAAAACGCGACTCCTACAGCATGCCATGGTCGAGTTTCCTCCTCATTCAAAAGCTCTTCGAAATAAAAATTTCCCAGATATCGTCTAGTTATTTTGAGATCACGTCAGTAAAGACGCTACCAGGGATCACCGGAGGTCATAGTTTCGAACTTGTTTGTGCTCATATCTTTAGAACAAGACGGCAAGGAGCTTCCAGCGCCATTTCTATTTTTCGTATCACCTTTGCCTCTTGAGTTAACAGGGGAAAGGGAGATGGACTGACGCCCCACGTCGTAGTGGGTGCGAAAAGAGGCCAGGTGGTGTCTGGTTGACATACTTGGCTTTTCCCATTATTATCCCTTGCACCTGACTGGATTCAGCCAAATCAAAAATTTCTTGGCGTCGTCTTCACCCTCCCCCGGAGGGAGGGGGGTCTGAACACCCTCCCTCAGATTTTTCCGACTGTGCATAAAAATGCCGGCGCGAAGCGCCGCCGTAATTGGCGCACCCTATCCGTAATTAATTCTTCAACATTTTCTAGAATTTTACGTTTGCACCATCTCAGGTCAGGTCAACAGTGCAGGTCAAGTTACCTCAACTCCAAAAAGTTTAAGATTTCATGAGTAGGAACGGTGTGAATCTGTCTTCTTAAAACTCATATCACATAATAGCCCCATCAATTAGCGCAAAACATAGCCCGGGATTTTACATATCGATGACCTAGGATCAAATACAGATCATGACCTCTCCATTGGAAATGCATGGGAAAACAAAAATTGAGGGAAATGGTTTTATTTCTGTTGATATGTAGTTGAATACCTTCACGTTCTCCAAATCGCAGTAGCTTAAGCCCCTCTCCAGGCTCATGGTGCAAGTTTGGACCTGTGATCTCTGAGAGGTCATCCTGGATTGCTTAAACCGCGCCCCAGTGGGCCTACGAGCCATCTTTGCCCTGGTGGGAGGGGGGTGTTTGAACACCCCCTCGAACTCGGCCTCTACGTGGGATAGCGAAAAAAGCGAACGCTGTTGGATAGTTCATACAAATTCATGAAGAAATTATATTTGTCACTTTTTGGCTCAGGTCAATTTTGAGGTCATGACAGGTCAAAGGAAGTGGGATTTTGAGTAGTTTTTGGTATCTGGCGTCTGGAGAGTTGAGTGAGACACCATTCGCTTCCTCTCGTCACGGAAAATCGAATGATGAATCAAATCGGAAAATCGAACGAGCCATACTAGGTCAAAACTTAAAAATGACCAGACCTCAGCTCAGGGTCACTTTTTAACCTAGCATAGTCAATATGCAATCAATCGACTCGCAATAGCAGTCTGAACGCAATGACATCAAAATAAAAGCTGGATCATTTCATGCAGTTATTGACATAAGTCTGAAAACTGCTTAAATAGCCCCAGATGACCTCTCAGAGGTCACAGGTCAAAAATTGCAACAGGAGCCTGGAAAGGGTCCCAGGATACTACGATTTAGGGAATATTGAGGTTTTCTCAGCTGTTGAGTACACAAATACAGCCCAATTTCTGTTTTCCCATGTATTTACAATAGCGAGGTCATGGTCCGTAGTTGACCTTAGGTCATCGATATGAAAAATCCCGGAATATATGTTGTAGCACTCGGTGGGCCCATTATATGGAATAAGTTTTAATTCGATAAATTCACCCATTTCTTACTTACGCCGCTTAAACATTTTTTGGAGGTGAGGTCACCTGCACTGGTGACCTGAACTGAGATGACCCAACCTTAAAATTTGGGGAAAAGTTGCGGAATCAATCAAGAATAAAGTGTGCTAAGTACGGCGGCGCCTCGCGCCGCCGTTTTTTCGTGCCGCCGGAAAACACCCGAGTGGGTATTTAAGCACCTTCCACCGGGGCGAGGGTTAACCCGCGCCCCACCGGGGGTCCGGCGCCACCTTCGCCCCACCGGGGGGCCATCGATGGCCCCCCTCTAACTCCGAAAATATGGGCGTTAGCGCAAATCTGCGAAGTGCAATAGAAAGCTCGCGTGAATTCAGTAAGAAATTACTTCGCATGTTTTAGTGCTCAGGTCAATGGTTTGACCTCCAGAGGTCAAATTAGGTCAAGATCGGCTATTTTCACTCAAATATGCAATGATTAAGCAAACTGGGCATAACTCTTATGTCATTAGAGCTATTGAGGCCTGGTAAAGTACATTTGATAGGAAATTGCCAGTACTTTTTCCGCTATGTGGAACGTAAAGACCTCCCGCCAGTGGTTTGACCTCCAGAGGTCACCTCGTGACCTAATATGACCTGAGGTCACAAAAGGTCAAAAAGTGACCTTGCCGTATATCAAATGAAAGCCAGTGACAAGACAAACACGATGGTGTTTGTTTCACCGCTCTAGCTCAATTAGGTCAAAAGTTATTGTCAAAATACTGTTTTTGACCTCTGGTGACCTTGGATGACCTTGGAAAAGTCAAAGGGCAAATATGACCCCTGGGATCCGTGAAAGGGTGTCCAAAAACGTTGTTCTGAGCAGTCTGAGTATTTGCAATCATTTTTGTGGCTTTTATATCATGAAATAGCTTTTCCCCATGCTTTTCCAATGGGAGAGGTCGCCTCGTGACCTGACCTCAGGGCACGAAATCGAAAAATCCCGGATATACACCTTGTAGACCCTGGAGGGGTCATGAAGTGTAGGAAGTTTCAAATCGATCGACTTTGAAATGTAGCTCTTACAGAGCTCTAAAGGTGAAGTGAGGTGACCTTGGTTGACCTCGTCTGGTGACCTGACCTTGGGTGACCCGGGGTAAAAAATTTCAGGGATGATGGGAAAATGATGCAGTGAGAGGTAGAGCCCTCAACCGCGGTGCTGCGCCTCGTCGTTTTTCTGCTATCCCGGAAAAACCTTAGGGGGGCCATCGATGGCCCCCGGTGGGGCGAGGGTTAAACAGGTAGACTTGGGTCAATAATTTCGCAGGAAATGATGAAAAAGTTTTTTATTTTGATACCATTACGTTTGGATTGTTATTGCAAGTTGATTGATATGCATATTGATTATGCTAGATCAGATAAAGACCTTGACCCAGCTTTAGGTCACGTTACTTTTATGATTTCATGTAGTATAGTCATATTATACATGGTTCAATTTTCCGTAAAAGAGGAAGCCAATGGTGCCATACAGTTTATACTAACTGAATTCAGTCAGACGATAGGCCCCATAAACTCCTCTACACCCTATCACATTTTTTTACCTGTCATGACCTAAATATTGACCTGAGACAAAAAGTGAGTAATGTAGTTTCGCGATAAATTCTTATGAACCATCTACCAGTGTTCGCGTTTCCCTCTATCCTGCATAGGAGCCGGGTTCGAGGGGAAGTGTTCTCCCCTACAGCAAAAGATGGCTCGGACACCCACCGGGGCGGGTGTTAAATAACAAAATTCGGCCACAGGGTGCCGTGTTAAACCCCATGAACTCTAATCCCCCAGAAAAATATTTCAGCAGTGATCCTGTGAGCCTTATGAGGCTGGAAACATTGTTTGAAGCCATAACTCAGACATACCCAGTCTTGGACTCTCGTGCCCAGGCGCCTCGGTCACTGGACGGACCGCCTGGGGCTAGACACCTGCGAGACAGTACTGATCACCTCGGTTCAAAACACTGTGCCCCCTGCCTGCCACACACTATTTACTACGTGTGGCCTTGCACCTGTCGTTGTAAACACGTAGTAATCACGTGACCCAGGTATGCGTGCCAGTCGAGCGAAGGGTCGGGGATTATCAGGGGCGGTGGCAAGTCAGCCGAAGACTACCCCGTCAAAATGCAGCAAAATCAGTAATTGTGTAATATTTTCTCACGCAGATGTCAGATTAGGAAATAATGGTAACCACTGGAAAGCTCTTGCAAAAATACATAAGAAGAACCCATTTATAAAGCTATAGACGCCATAGGTTGCGAGATATTCATCCTAAACCGGTCGAGCCTAGTCATGGCAATTTCAATTGCGGGGGACTGTACCTACGCCCTGTACAGGCGCGTATTAACTGTCGCAGTTAATTTGGTGCTCCCACCCCCACCCTTTGCGAGGTGCGGGGGACTTCTGATGCATAGGCGCAGGAGCCGGGGGCAGGGGCGGCTGCCCCCAAATTTTCAGACTGAGGGGCAGTGTCCGCCAACTTTGAACCGATTCCGACCCTTTCTGTTAACAAATCAAATGAGATGCCGAACCATATTTGAACCCACCAGTGTTGACAACTTCTGCCCTCCCCTCCCCCTTTGAAAAGGTTCCTGCGCCTATGTTCTGATACCTTCAATACTAGATCGGTCGTCGCATGCAAAACATCCGACATTCTAGGGCGGAGTCCATGCCATCACAGCTACTTTTGCACCAGCAACATCTGGCGGTTAAAAACGGGAGGCTTACTGCACTGGCAGCCACTCCGAAATTCCGGCCGACTGAGAAACCCAAACCGCTACAATGCTGGCTGAAGCCCTGTTCCAGCTGTCAGCACAGTTTTGTCAGCACCAATCAGCGGGCCGCGTTGCACCTACGTCACAGGATTGTAGCCTCTTCCGGGAACTTGGTTCTAGAGGTTTGACGGGCTGACGGCCTGCTGTTGTGCTGATGAAAATGGCAAGTGCACGAAGTGGCAGCCTAATATTTTTAATAGTATAAAGGTTGAAGTTCCCTTTGCTTAGCACAAACTAGAGGCGATTATGACGCTGATATTTCTTTTCTGGAGGAGAGGCTAGAGGTCCTGCTGACAAAACTGTGCTGACAGCTGGAACAGGGCTTGAGACTGCCCCGCTGCCGTTGATTCGGGGCACTTCAGGGAAGCAATTCGTTCCTTTTCATCGACCTGACTCCGCCACGAATGCGGCGTTCACGTCTTGCCATGCACTAAGACACTGCTGTAATTTTGACCAGGTGTATTCATTAGCAAACGAGTCGAAATGTTTGTCCCCTAAAGCACCGTGCATTCGTTGATAGGATTAAAACAGCACAAGTAAGTATTCCCAAGCGGAGCCAGGAATTTGACCTCCGTTAGTGTGTGATATATGGAATTGGTTTGAGCATGAAAAGCTACTGAAATAGGCAAACAATACAGAACCACCACCGAAGTAGGTATACGGATAGAGAATGTGGGAATACGGCATATAGAACGCTCAAATTGAAATACAATCGAGGAGAAACATTAGACCATACATTTAGGTTGAGTAAATTTAAGGTGCAATGTAATACCAGGAAATATGTGCCGACGAAGATTAAGAGCCTTATTGAACGGTAATTGATAACATCATTCTTAACTGGAAGAAACACTCGAAACCAAAGAGCGCCGAACTCGGACCCAACTAAAACTATTCTGCTAAAATCAAATACATTCGAAGGAATAGGAGACACGGCTCATGATTCAGAAAAGCCATCACAGATCGAATAGGTACATGAGACCCCGTGCCAGGGGTGCACGGAGCAGTGAGTACAGAGACCACAACAAGCTTAAAAGCATGTACATCGGGCGAAACGCAATCACACAGTAAAAATACCAGATCATAAACCTACCGATGTAAATGCATCTAATTATGTGAATGAAAAGGAAGCTAATCGTCACAGGTTAAGAACATCTTATCGAGAGCGAGAACACCGATAAACACGCACACACCCCCGAAGCGCCATTGTTTCGATCAGTGTTGTACAATTACTGGAGAGATGTGTCCGCCAAAGCCGGCTGGCGACCGGCCGACATCACAAAGCGTTACGGGTGAGCAGCCCCTATCGTCACGGACACATGCAGTGTACAAATACTAGTGGGCCAGCCGGTGGATACAGTTCCAATATTGCTCCCCAGCTGGCAGCTGTACCGCGAGACGACTGAACCCATTGCGATGGAGCCCGACCTGGACAATGCCTTCGCGGCAAACGTCCCCGAAGCGTGTTTCCGGGCAGCAGCGACGTCGGCAGCGAGAACGACACACGGAAACAAACGTTGCACGTAATGCCCCAAACGATCAAGCCATGTGGAAGATATGGGACGAGGCTAGCGACGAAACACAATCGTCATGGCTGGCGGCATCCCAGCTCCGATCTCCTCAATTTCCCAGCACCCCATTCTTGAAAGATCAGATCTATAAGCGTGCTATTTTGCGGCTCGGGCCGTTGATGGTGGGCCGCAGACAGGCACCGCTGAGCATTCCACACCGCAAACCACTCCAGCTCTGCCGCTTCTGTTGGCCCCGCTTTAGTATTCATAATCTCACCCGCGGGAGGGCTGTTTTGGCGTAGACAAAAATAACTCACCACATCTAGCTCCGAAGGTTATCGATTTTCTGCTCCAGAGCGGTGAAGGTAACTGGTAAGATACAATACAGGAAAGTTGATACGATTTCTATCATCTTGATTGGTTTCTGATATCAAAGGGTAAACAAAGAAGAATGCATCAATGAACGAATAATGAGCAACACTCCAAGGATTGCCGCCACGCCACAAATTAAACACAACGACGGTCCATCCAATCATGCACCTCTCGACGTCAGGTATAGAACGAATCGAGATCCTATCTGTTCCAAATCCAGGCGCACAGCTGTTGGCCGCTGCACTTAATCGCACCGTTGGGCGCCGGACTCGTCATTGTTTTCGAACAGTTGGGACTTTCAGACCGCCCTGACCCGACAGCACCGACCGACACCAGACAACACAGCGGTGCAGGCGAGGGCGGCTGGAAGATGCGACACAGGACGACACTGGTACAAAAGTTATGGGTTCATACTAACACTACGCCCACTCTATAAGCGTTAGCGCGGCACTCGGCCTTAATACAAAGCCCACTCCCGATCATTATCCGATTTTTTGTTAACGAATCATCTACCGATATGGACAACTGGTGTGATACCCTATCGTTGGCAGCACCGCGATGGCCATTAGTCTACAACGTATTCGTGCATAAATCCCCTGCTATAAAAGCTCACAGAACATGCCCAGCTCCCAGCATCAACAATATGACCAACACCTATCCAAGCGTGCACGGTAATGGCTTCAATCCGCGGCGCGCAATGCCCGACAGCACAGCTACAGTCGACGCAGGGCGCCGTGTCGCGCGCACCACCCCACCCCGGACCGGACCAGCACGACTGCCACACCACAACCACCCCACCACGGACCGGACCAGCACAACTGCCACACCACAACCACCCCACCACGGACCGGACCAGCACAACTGCCACACCACAACCACCCCACCCCACCCAGTACCGGGACAGCACACCTGCCAGACCACCCCCGAGAGACGGAGACAGCGCACCACCCAACCCCGGACCGGGACAGCACACCTGCCAGACCACCCCCGAGAGACGGAGACAGCGCACCACCCCACCCGGACCGGGACAGCACACCTGCCAGACCACCCCCGAGAGACGGAGACAGCGCACCACCTCACCCCGGACCGGGACAGCACACCTGCCAGACCACCCCCGAGAGACGGAGACAGCGCACCACCTCACCCCGGACCGGGACAGCACACCTGCCAGACCACCCCCGAGAGACGGAGACAGCACACCTGCCAGACCACCCCCGAGAGACGGAGACAGCGCACCACCCCACCCCGGACCGGGACAGCACACCTGCCAGACCACCCCCGAGAGACGGAGACAGCACACCACCCAACCCCGGACCGGGACAGCACACCTGCCAGACCACCTCCGAGAGACGGAGACAGCGCACCACCCCACCCCGGACCGGGACAGCACACCTGTCAGACCACCTCCGAGAGACGGACACAGCGCACCACCCCACCCCGGACCGGGACAGCACACCTGCCAGACCACCCCCGAGAGACGGACACAGCCACCACCCCCCCCGGACAGCACAACTGCCAGACCACCTCCGAGAGACGGAGACAGCGCACCACCCCACCACGGACCGGGACAGCACACCTGCCAGACCACCTCCGAGAGACGGACACAGCGCACCACCCCACCCCGGACCGGGACAGCACACCTGTCAGACCACCTCCGAGAGACGGACACAGCGCACCACCCCACCCCGGACCGGGACAGCACACCTGCCAGACCACCCCCGAGAGACGGAGACAGCGCACCTCCCCAACCCGGACCGGGACAGCACACCTGCCAGACCACCCCCGAGAGAAGGAGACAGCGCACCACCCCACCCCGAACCGGGACAGCACACCTGTCAGACCACCTCCGAGAGAAGGAGACAGCGCACCTCCCCAACCCGAACCGGGACAGTACACCTGCCAGACCACCTCCGAGAGACGGAGACAGCGCACCACCCCACCCCGGACCGGGACAGCACACCTGCCAGACCACCCCCGAGAGATGTCCACCGCCGGGCTACATCCACCCCATGGTACGGTGTCAGCAGTGCCGGCTGGGTGGGGCATCTTCAATGTCTCTAGAATTTTGTTGAGTCCCGATTGTTACTACCTAAGCTTAACTAGTTATCGATTACTGGAGCCTGCCTAGGAATCGCTCGTTAATTTTGTAGGAGATATATGATGATCCTCACCGTTGGTTTTCGTTCAAAATACATGCCTTATACTGAAAAGTTTCCAGATACATTTCCAGGGAGCGTAATAAGCGCCACAGCCCCCCCACAGAGCCATTGTATTTGACAGGTAGCTACACTAAGTATTCAAAGGTAAAATCAAATTTTGTTGCATTTCACACAACATGTGGAGCATGTAGCATGTGCCAGTTTTACTATTAAATCGGGTGTCAAGAAAATAATGTTTGAGCCACTCAGAGACAAGATTAGTAAGGTTCGAGGTGTATCAGACTCACACTAGATACGTATTGAAATATTTGAGAATGGTTAATAAATTTGAGAGAGTGGTAAAGAAGTAACACCGCACAAGAAGTTCAAGCTGGTAAACATTCAAAGGAATATGGCACCTCCATGGAATTTGAAGAACCATTCGCGTAGCGCACACCGTGAATCTCTGGCTCCATGCTCCGTCCCGGTCCCCGCCGTTTACGGAAAAACAACGTTTCATGAGCGAATAGCTAATAGAGCGCACATACGTCTACTTATGCAGCCTGCTCTCCTCACCCCGTGGACTCGACAGCTATCAGCGACCACGGTAACTTCGGGGCAGGGGAGGCTTCGGCCAAATGGCCTCAATAACCGCTTTGAATACAGGCAATTTCTCCGCATAGTGAGTTCAGGGACAAATCAACTACGCAGTCTGAGGTTTTCAGGCATGCCCTATCGCAAAGATTAGTCACTTCCAAGTCCTATCATAAAGGTGCCATGTTCCCTTCAAGAAAAGATGAACTTTACAAGTTAGGTGCCCAAATGGTAATTTATAAGTAACATGAAACCGACAAGCGCACAGCTAGCGGTCAGTGTGTGGAGAGAGAGAGAGAGAGAGAGAGAGAGAGAGAGAGAGAGAGAGAGAGAGAGAGAGAGAGAGAGAGAGAGAGAGGGAGGGAGAGGAGGGAGGGAGAGAGAGAGAGAGAGAGAGAGGAGGAGAGAGAGAGAGAGAGAGAGAGAGAGAGAGAGAGAGAGAGAGAGAGAGAGAGAGAGAGAGAGAGAGAGAGAGAGAGAGAGAGAGAGAGAGAGAGAGAGAGAGAGAGAGAGAGAGAGAGAGAGAGAGAGAGAGAGAGAGAGAGAGAGAGAGAGAGAGAGAGAGAGAGAGAGAGAGAGAGAGAGAGAGAGAGAGAGAGAGAGAGAGAGAGAGAGAGAGAGAGAGAGAGAGAGAGAGAGAGAGAGAGAGAGAGAGAGAGAGAGAGAGAGAGAGAGAGAGAGAGAGAGAGAGAGAGAGAGAGAGAGGGAGGGAGAGAGACCTCAGTGGGGATTGAGAGGCACATTAGCCTGTATGGCGGTGCCGTTTTGGACAGGAGTTCCAGGAACACACGAGCACCAACTCCAGACAGCGAACCGCATGGGCACCACGCACTGGGCTGAGGTGACGTTACCAAATAGTGATCTGGAAAAAGGTGAGTGCTACCCATCAAACCCCCAGAGCCAAGAGTGCATTGTCTTTTAGTGAACATGGATCATTCAAAACAAGCGCTCTGAAGAGTAAAAATGGCCCGCCATTCTCTGCCACTGGGAGCAAATAAACAGAAGCGAGCTCTACTCTGGCAAGACCGAGAACAACGATTTTTCGGGCGCCACTAACGACCTGAACAAAGCCTAAAGTGGTCCGCCCATTTTCGGTGATTTCAGCACACCAGACCGCCGGTTGGGCAGGGGCTGGCGGGGCACAGCTACAGCGCTGAGTAGTCCTTTCCCTTGTGAGCCTCGATGTCCACCCGGCAGATCGGACAGCGGCGACTGGTGGCCAGCCACTGGTCCACACAGCCGATGTGGTAGAGGTGCATACAGGGCAGACGCCTGCCGACACAGGTCACGGCAAGGTCACGGCACGCCACAGGTCACGGCAAGGTCACGGCACGCCACAGGTCACGGCTTCCGGTCATCGCACGCCACAGGTCAGGCTCCGGTCATCGCACGCCACAGGTTAGACTTCCGGTCATCGCACGACACAGGTCACGGCTTCCGGTCATCGCACGCCACAGGTCAGGCTTCCGGTCATCGTACGCCACAGGTGACGGCTCCGGTCATCGCACGTCATCGCACGCTACAGGTCACGGCTCCGGTCATCGCACACCACAGGTCACGGCTTCCGGTCATCGCACGTCATCGCACGCTACAGGTCACGGCTCCGGTCATCGCACGCCACAGGTCACGGCTCCGGTCATCGCACGCCACAGGTCACGGCTTCCGGTCATCGCACGCCACAGGTCACGGCTTCCGGTCATCGCACGCCACAGGTCACGGCTCCGGTCATCGCACGCCACAGGTCACTGCTCCGGTCATCGCAAGACACAGGTCACCGCTCCGGTCACGGCACGCCACAGGTCAAGCTTCCGGTCATCGCACGCCACAGGTCACGGCTCCCGTCACCACCCCAGGTTGAGGTCCGTAAGCTAAGAACGTTAACGGTATAAGCACCCAGATCAGACAAAGGATATACAACACATATTTTGGACATAGATCATTATCATAAATCCCGATTCGCTCTGGTAGCATTTGGAAGCATGGCGGTAAAATATTTTCCCCATGTTGCTCAAAGTTATCCCTGCTTCGCGAGTTTTTTTCACAAGCCGCGTACTTACAAACAGCGCATTGAACTTCAAATATAGTGAGAACACCAATATTTCCTAGACCAAGTCACAACCAAACCACAGAACTTCGCACAGACCACCCCAAACTAAAAACCCAGGGTTTGTTAGTGAAGGAAATGTCGCAGGTGCACCAGAATTGGACAGCAAATCAATATTAACCCCTTTCAATCTGGATTCATTTCAATAAAGGGTCATGCAAAAGCGCTAAAGAAACAACACTCGATGTGTTCAGGTTCATCGTCCAGTCCGGATTTAACGTATCACCTGTTAACTAGGCCATGTTTCACACCCTAAACATCTCATTCTCCAAGTACAGGCACATGACAGAAATAATCACAAATCGCAAGCAGCTACCTCTCCTGTCCGGCCGCCGGGGGCCATCAGCAGGACCAAACATTCGCTTCCACTCCGCGACTACGCCAGAAGAGTGAAGCCCTACTGAACGCCGTCAACGCTGGGAGGCAACAAAGCTGACTGCACGGAGTCTTCATTTGAAGTGTTACTGACCAGGGGCGTAGCCAGGATTTCGCTCAAGGGGGGCGCCCCGAAAAGGGCCCCTGCGGCAGCGCCAAAAGGGCCCTGATGTGTGAAAAAAGGCCCTGCTTGTTACAGAATCGTGTCCTCAGGGGGGCCTTCGGGCCCTCTGGGGGAGGGGCGGCTGTCCCTGCCACCCCATCCCCTTGACTACGCCCCTGTTACTGACCCAGTAACGAAACGGTGTCAAAACATTATCATAATAACCTCAACGACTCGGTACTTTCTTTCTTTCTAGCGCAGCCATTTACCAAAACGGCTGAACAGCCCAATATTTAGTTTGTGAATCAATTCGCAGGGCAGGGGGCGCGGTAGTGGAGTGGTCAGCGTAGCTGGCTGCCACGCAGCCGAGCCGGGTTCAAGGCCCGGCGGCTTCCCTGAACAAGGAGCAGGCTGGTTCCCGAGAAACCCTTCCAACAGGGAATGCGTTGGCGACGCCATGACCCTGGCACTTGGGGCTTCAATAAGCCCCCCCCAAAAAAAAAAAATGCAGGACAAGACCAGCTGGCGGTGCCGAGAACGCCGTGGTGAATGGAAGTCGTACGGTAAACCAAACAGTTCGTACTCATGGATGGTTAGCAAATCTCTACCACATCATACATATGGCATTGCGGGGCTACGAGTCCCACGACGAATGCCTCCGTGCTCTGTTTATACTATTTTGACCGAGGGAGGTGGCTGAATTCTGTGAATTGCACGGGTCTCGAGAACCGGCGGATGTTTCACATTTAGAGCAAGGCTAGGTCGCTCAGCCCGTGTATAACTGCAAACAGCGCTGGTCTGGGGTACGCAGAGCCGTTCGGCAGGATGGCTGGTGCGCGGAGGAAAAAAACACGCCAAAACATCTGCCGTCCAAATAAAAAAGACGTGCACCACTTTTTGTCACATCAAGGTATTTACACCCACTTTTCATGAAAATCTGACAACACTTATTGGACACACAAAATCAACGCTTTTGTTGTTTTTCTATGTGTTTATCCGAGTTTACATACAAATACAATCCCTGTACAGTTTTTAACGACGATCAAAGCTTTCAAAAGCTCCACGAGGATAACTAGGCACACTTGTATGCACTAGGCACACATCGAAGACACGTTATGTACTCATAAGCTTAACAGGCGCCGTGGAGAGGGGTCCTGTGTCAAAGAGCCATGGATGGGTTTCTAAGAGGCTTGCCTGAGATAAAACAAGAGAGGGTTAATAATACGCACGTCTGAGTTTTGCAGGGGCTATGGTGATCTAAATGATGAACAATTTTAGTTAACCTAGGTCGTATCTTCAAGACCGAACGACATCATAAACGTCAAACTTGGAACATACTAAGCCATTTCACGATGCCGATCAATTTTGATCCTAATTTGGACTCAATTTTACACTTTTGAATCGATAAAAGAATAAGACAACATGATTGGATGTAGCGATAGGAAGATTTCTAGTTTGGGGAGAAGGCTGCACTGATGGTTCTCTTCTAGACTGTTTCTCAAATGACTCTTCTAGACTGTTTCTAAAAAAAGGAGAAGATATCTGTACAGAAAATTGCAAATTTTGTATCAAATCAGTGTTTTCCTAGAATTACTGTCCAATGCTAAATAACAATCTTAGAGGTTTTTTGTCAACACCTGGAACCTTTTGGCATGCGCTTGACGCCCAAAGTGATAACAAAATGATGCGAATATCATTCTCAGAAATGTCAGCCTTACAGTTGTCCTGTGTTTTGCACACTCACATCTTTCAAAACCATACACGTTTTTTTCAGCGGGCAGAAATCTCCGTCAACAGTACAACTACTCTCCCGAGGCATTGCCTCCTCGGGCGGCAGCAATGTCCCAAAGCAACACCACCGCCGTTTACTCGTACGGGCGATAAACCGCCACTCAAGATAATTGTCGCTGCCTGAATACCTATTGTCCGACGCAGGAAACGAGCATTACTGCAGCTCTCGGGTCGCCCGCTGTCGACGTTCGCATGTGCAGCAACAGTGGTGGCGGGAGGAATGTTGTGCTAAATGAATGCATGTTTTTCCTTCAGCAACAAATTAAAGATTATAGGGATTTCCCATCAATAGGCCGGGCTTCAAACCACTCCCACAACTTACAAACTCGGATTTTCCGACTTGGTAAACCAATCTACCCCTTCAGAACTTTGTGCTAGCTATTGTCTCCCCTAACGTCTCAACATCATGGCCCGGTCCGTAGAACAATGTTGCCTTCATCTGACCTGTCTTGTGCCCAGATGTCAAACAATAATTTTACATCCAGCTCGCGGCACTATTTGAACAATTCGTATCGGACAGGAAGGAAATCGCATACAAAAGAAAACGCACGGAGGAGCTTACGAGGGAAGTAGTTACTTGCATACATTAAAAATAGTAGCAACAACAGGGTGAAATATAAATGCGACACATGCTTTTCAAGGCAATCTTTCCGTAAGAAACTGGGTGAATGGTGCTAATCTCGATACTTTTTATATCTTGGCTCCCTTAAATTTATGTCCAGCAATTTTTGCAACGTGTGATTCTTATATATGTTTAGGCTTAACTGATGTATAGCGATAGACACTTTCGGAAAAATAATCCTCTTCGAACTCGGTGGTTATTCAACAGTTGAATATCAACGCTCCCTGGCTATTTGTATGTTGCATACGTATGTGTTTCCTGCCAATTTTACCTCTCACCTTTTCCTCGTAATTATGCATCGAATGGCTGTTCGTAGCAACCAAGAACTATCTCGGGAACTCCTGACAGATGTAATCGAGTCATTTGCTCTATATTGAATGTATATCAATTTTTTTCATTGGTGCAGTATTAGTGAGCGATATGATTAGGTTCGATGTCGCTTCTTATAAATACAAAATGTGTATGCATATGTGCAAGTTGTATATTTGTGTTTGCCCGGGTGATTTATGTATATTGTAAATTGCAAATGTGAAAAATGTTCTGGAAAATTTGAGGCTGTGGTATGTAACTGCCGATGATTTGATATTTGATGTCAATATAGATGCGACTTATAAAAAAATCAGCGAGGACGGCCCCCGGCACTCAGCAGCGTCCGGCCACCGACTGAGCCTACCGACCCGGCCTACTCTGTGACAGCGGCGCTCCGCTGCTGACAGCGCCTAGCGGTCCCAGCCTGACCTCCACCGCGTCTGGTGAGCAAAGCCTGACCTCTACCGCGTCTGGTGAGCAATACTGGGCCTCTACCGCGTCTGGTGAGCACAGTTTGACCTTCACGTCTGGTGAGCACAGTTTGACCTTCAACACGTCCGGTGAGCACAGTTTGACCTTCAACACGTCTGGTGAGCACAGTTTGACCTTCAACACGTCTGGTGAGCACAGTTTGACCTTCAACACGTCTGGTGAGCACAGTCTGACCTTCACGTCTGGTGAGCACAGTTTGACCTTCAACGCGTCTGGTGAGCAGATTTTTACCTTTACCACGTCTGGTGAGCACAGTTTGACCTTCAACGCGTCTAGTGAGCAGATTTTTACCTTCACCACGTCTGGTGAACACAGTTTGACCTTCAACGCGTCTGGTGAGCAGATTTTTACCTTCACCACGTCTGGTGAGCACAGTTTGACCTTCGCGTCTGGTGAACACAGTTTGACCTTCAACGCGTCTGGTGAGCACAGTTTGACCTTCACTGGGTCTGGTAAGCAGAGTTTAGCCTTCACTGGGTCTGGTGAGTACAGTCTGATCATATTCAGATGAGAAACCAGGGTTGGAAAAAGCCGGCTTAAATTGAATTTATGCCAGCCAGTGGCTTTGATTGATTTAAGCCGGTTTAAACCGGCTTAAATTAATAAAAGCCGGCTTAAATTCAGAATCAATGAAAGACCCATTCAATCCAAGAACACCCTTTCATATCAAAGATAGATAGGTCAGAACTGCACAATACTATCAATTTGCATATTGTTTGAAGAATTTGAGTTGAGAATGTCATCCATCAAGTTGGCTGAGCACAAAGTCAATTTTGATTAATAATGGCAAGCTGGAGCATACTGTTGCGACACAGGTGAATGTGATACTGTTTCAACAGTTCACATAATCACAGCGTTTTACCTGGATGTGGAGATAGGTCACATATTCTTTCGCTATTATGGTTGGTTTGATATATGGACTTTACATAGTCATTAAAACAATTCCAAAACAAGGCAAAACTGTATTGGTCTCACACAAAGCGTGACAAATTACTATACAAAAAAACATTCATTGAGCAGCAACATATCACATAGCTCGACTGCATCATGTCGGCTTAATGCCGGCCGCGCAGAGCACTGTGCCAGAAAGACAGCTTTGCATTTGAAAGTTGGTGGTTAGAATTTTGGCCCTGTTCAAACTTAGGCCATTTACTCTATCATGCTTTTTTGGTGGTCTTTTAGTGGATGTTGGCCAATATCATTTGGTGCATGGTTATTGGAATGCAAAGGTATTTGTTGAAATGTTAATGATAGGTTAGCTTGTGCTAGGGTTTTTGTTAGCATTTGTGACACTCCAAAAATATATGTTTAAGATCAGTAAGCAATTATGAACATGAATATGGTATTTATACTTTAAGTTCCATATTATTTGTGAAAATATGAAAAACAGTTCTCGCGAGAACTTAACGTGAGTGGCTTTTATTATTTTTATGATAAGTGGTTTAAACCAGGGTGGCATAAATTAATTTATGCCAGCCGGTTTAATCCATGGTTTAAACCGGTTTAAACCAGAACATGGCTTAAATTTGCCAACCCTGCGAGAAACGTGCATTATATTAAATTTTTCAAAAGGGTGATTTCATACCTGCCTCGATTTCCAAGCGCCAGTCCCAAATCCCGAATTCTCAATTAAATGCAGTTCAAGTTGACAGATCACTTTCTACGAAATGCTTCAGCGATGTTTTCATTCAGGAGTCCGAGTGACGCAACCACGCGCGTTCGGGCCCCGTGCCGATCAGCACACTTACATGCTGACATTGCCGCTCTAGCCCTCTTCCAAGCTCTGCTTACGACCGCCCCCACAGACGCCATACAACATACCCGTTGGTGCGCCGTTAAACTCGAAGTAAACCAGCAGCCGAGATTCGCCTACCTGACACACTCGCCGTCCTCGAACTCGGAGAGGCAGATGGTGCACTTCTCCAGCTCGGGTGTCCCGGTGCGCGGCTGGGCCTGAGAACGGAGCCGGGTCAAAACGAGGCTGGGCCTGAGAACGGAGCCGGGTCAAAACGAGGCTGGGTCCGAGAACGGAGCCGGGTCAAAACGAGGCTGGGTCCGAGAACGGAGCCGGGTCAAAACGAGGCTGGGCCTGAGAACGGAGCCGGGTCAAAACGAGGCTGGGCCTGAGAACAGAGCCGGGTCAAAACGAGGCTGGGCCTGAGAACGGAGCCGGGTCAAAACGAGGCTGGGCCTGAGAACGGAGCCGGGTCAAAACGAGGCTGGGCCTGAGAACGGAGCCGGGTCAAAACGAGGCTGGGCCTGAGAACGGAGCCGGGTCAAAACGAGGCTGGGCCTGAGAACGGAGCCGAGTCAGGAGGAGGCTGGGCCTGAGAACGGAGCCGGGTCAAAAGGAGGCTGGGCCTGAGAACCCGGGTCAAAAGGAGGCTAAACCTCACAATTTGATCACGACCAGACGACAGGAAAATGCCGCACGCTTGCCCACGACAGGTGATGGCTGCCCGAATCAAGCCGCTGCAAAACTGGCCTTACAACTTTAACCGACTCATTGGGCTCAGTAAGTCCCACTTACTGCGTAAGCGGGACTTACTGCGGGGTTTGTCCTCAGTTGGTGGCTCGGCCGGAATTTGGTGATTGGAAGAAGGGACGGATTCAGACTTAGCAAATGAACCATCTAGGATAAGGGAAATAGGACCGTTGCTGGACCTATTCAAGGAAACCTCAGAATGTTCCAACACAAAAATACAGACATTAAAATAGAACAGCACAGATTGACTGTGGCATAAGCGCACACATTCTCTCGGTCTCCACATGGACATACACTGCCTAACAGATACAACGGCCACACCCCATCTCATAACCCCTACATCACTTAAGCATGCGCTTCCCTTAAAGGGAATGTGGCACCTTGGTCCAATCCTGGAATTTAGTGCAATTAGGTGTATTTTTAGCCGAAAATAATGAAACCACTCATGATTCCTCTGAAAAATGTACAATAAGCTCAATTTTTTGGTTTTAAAAATACTCCTCTAGAAAAAGAAATAAATATCAGCCTGTGGATGATGTCATGATCTGGCAACCACTACCATACCTGAAACGCTTCAAGGGCTTCGATTGGCTGATGCTCATCATGACGT
This sequence comes from Lepas anatifera, assembly GCA_034440635.1. Taxonomy (NCBI): domain Eukaryota; kingdom Metazoa; phylum Arthropoda; class Thecostraca; family Lepadidae; genus Lepas; species Lepas anatifera. The sequence goes on from JAOTON010000157.1 coordinate 112,231, forward strand.
ACGCATATGTCGTCACACCAGCAGCTCACAACAATGGCCGCCCGGCGAGGGGCTGATGGGGGGGGCTGGTGTCAGCTAGGTTTTAGCTTTTTTCTACGGAAATATCGAGTTCCAAGACAAATGATATATGGCGTACCGGGTTTTCCATCTTGCTTTACAACTTGGCTATCTCAGTTAAAATCACGTTATGAAGGTGCCACATTCCCTTTAAGCACACCAGTCAGCTACCCCGCTGGCGCGCTCCCCACACCACCTACCTTGTACCGGTGCGGCAGCGTGTTGCGCTCGATCTGGGTGCGCGTGGCGCCGCGCTGCGCGCCGCCGTGTCGCGCCGACTCCAGCTGCGACATCAGGTACATGAAGTGTTCGTCCAGCAGGTGTACGGAGGAGAGCGGCGGCCCGGCCGGCGGCGGCGGCACCAGCAGGGCGCCGCCCGACACCGCCGGGTGCGGCGGCAGCGGCGAGATGGAGATGTGCAGACCGTGGAAGCCCATCGGCTGCAGGTGGGCGTGCGCCGGCGGCAGGTAGTGGTAGTGAGGCGCCGACAGCTCCGGCGGCTGGTAGTGAATGTAGGAGCTGATGCCGGCTGGCGTTCGCAGCACGGTGGCGGCAGCCGGCGCAGCGGCCGGAGCGGGGGCGGGGGCGGGGGCCGCTGTCGGGTCCACCGCGCCACCGCCGCCGCCGCCGCCACACTCGGCCAGCTCGCCGTCACTGGGGTCTGGATCAGACGGCACCGACTGGTCCAGCACCTGACCGGTCAGCGGGTCCACCAGGTCGATCCTGCCCCTGCGCTGGGGGGCGGGCACGGCGGCCGGCGGCAGCGGCGGCGCCCAGGGCGCCATCGGGGCCACCATCGGGCCGCGCGGGGCGCCGGCTGAGCCGTAGTAGCCGGGCATGGGCAGCGGGTGGCCCGGGTACACGTGCAGCGGCCGCGAGGCGGCGCTAGTGGCGGCGCTGGAGATGAAGACGGGCGGCTGGTGGCTGGGGCCGGCGGCCGCAGCGCCGCTGCTGCTGCCGGAGGGGTCGCCGCCTGTCCCGTCCGTGCAGCCGCCTCCTCCGGCCGGCGTCCGCATGGACCTGAGCGCACGCACACCCCAGAGCATCACAAAAAACGCCTCCCGTCCCGGCACTGCAATCCACCAGACTCGTGCTCACACAACGCGAATAAACCGGTCCAAAAAGGCATACCTACCCGTCTAGCTATGCCTTTTATCCGTGGGAATCCGGCCAACTATGTGAGAAGGCTGCAAAAAACTTTGCTAAATATTACGAAGAGATATCTCAATTATCTCTGGTATGCTGTCGTCAGTTTTAAGACCAATTACATTCTGTGCCCTAAGCCTCTTCAGGCCCGCGGCAGCACCACAACCTTTGCACGAATCCTTCATGACCAGATTCTGCGGGAATTTCAGGCGTGACGTTCAGTTCGGGACAGCCACAGTCACAACATTACCGCGTCACAGTTCCCTCTGCATGAGCGCCGGGGAGCGGCAGCCACCCTCACTAGTGTTCCAAATCCCAGGGTGCTGGGTGGAGAGCGACCACCGGGCAGGCTGCATTTTACACTCACTTCTGTGATATTTGTACTCAATTTTCCACTCACATTTCCAGGAGAGCTTTGTAAGCACAATTCAATAATCCTGATGTATATGAACCTATCAAAAGTGTAGAACTAAAGACATTATGACGACTCATTTCTTCCTAAAGTTTGAATTATGGTTCTCATAAGGGTAAATGTGGATTTAAATTCACTCGCGCAATATCGTAACGTTTGAATCTCCCATTTCCCGACTATATTTTCCAACACCAACTTTACACACAGCACCCCAGCCCAGAACCAGTTGTGAGACACTGACTCTCACCGTGTGTGAATATCCATATAGGCCCTGCGCGCCTCCTGCATGCGCTGCTGCTGCTGCCAGAGCCGCAGGTGGCGGGGATGCAGCGGTACGGAGGTGGGCGGCGGCGCCTCCGGAACGTAGGCCGCCGCCGGCGGGTACCCGGCGTACCCGGCGTACACGGCCGGGTAGCCGCGCGGCAGCTCCGGGTACATGTAGGACGGAAACAGCACGCTCTGCGGTAACGTCGGTGCTGCGCCTGTCGGCCAGGTCGCTACCGTCAGGGGCGCTGCTGGGTCGAACAGGAACAAGTTGACGCCTTTTGAAGGCGCACCACACATCGGAACAGCTATCTACTCAGCATGGTCGACAGCTTAATCTTCCTCTCACTCCAATACACTCCGTCAGTTTTCCCCTGTACAATCCGGACACTTCCTTACTGTACGGGATCGTATCAAGCACAAAAGTACGCTAGGGTTCTGTGTTTATTTTGAACCATGTCCTTTTAGAGGTCAATAGGTGAAATGAAAATGTTTTCTGGGGCAGAGAGAACAAATGCATAACATTTCTATCCAACGGCGTCTCCTCGTCCTAAATGCAAAATATAACAATATAACAAGAGCAAATCAAATGTAAAAATTAATTCAAATCTGACAAGTTAAGGGTCATTTACCAGAACAAAAAAGACCAAAGAATGCAGAATAGTGCCTAAAACATGCACTTTACGCTTTGGGTGCTGGCAAAACACTTCCATACCTGGAAGTTATTTTCTGGCGCCCATACACACATCATACAACATGGCGGCTCGTAACCATGGACCTGAGAGCAAAGCTCATTCTGAAGCCCTACAACCGAGCGCACCGAAGGCTTACAATTGCTCTCAGACAGTATTTTTTTCGGCAGCCGAACGCAAAAAAGGTTTTAAAATCGCACGCGGTGTTTTGAAAGAATGCAGTTATCTATTAATTTATCATAGATAGCATTAGACCATTATGATAGCATTAGCATTTTGATTTTATTTATTATTTCCATGATGTGAGACAAACGTCAAATTTTACCGTGGTGGATATTCAATCTTCCATTTTTCACGCCCGATCACCTGAGTAGCTGACATCGGCTTTTTCCCCGGGGATCACCAACGTAAAGAAGGCCTACGATAATAAGAAGCGAGCACAAGTCTGCAGGGTCAACAGGGGAAAGTGTGCCCCGCCCCGACATACTGGGGACCGGCGAAGCGCTCGGTTACTACTAATCTGAGCCAGGGCAGCCTCGTGCGTACCGGAGTCCCGTCCGGCGGGAAACTCTCCCGACAAAATACATGTAAAGCGGCTGGTTGAACAACCCAGTGTACCGAGTCGTGCAGACTGGGCATTGTGCAGCAGGGCGTCAGGGACCAATAATTGGCATGTAACCCAGCAGCTCGATATTAACAAAAATGAGGACATCTGGAGCCAGCTCAGATACGAAATAGTGTTACGAAAGGAAATGGAGCACCTTGTCAAAATTCCAAAAAGGACTATTTACGGACCAAGTAGGTTTGGAAACCACATTTTGTTTCCACCGTCAATCGCTCAGAACAGAAGTATAACGTTTTTTTCCTACAATTCATGACGCCATCAAAACATAATGCAGCTCACTTGGGGTTGACCGTAGCATCGCGTGTAAAGAAGAGGCTGGCCGCTAGGGTGCAACTCACAGCATTTCAACTTTACAACAGCGCTGCCATTGTCAGCAATTATCAATTTATCACGTGACATGCGTGGGCGCGTTTAGGATTGAGATCAATCAAATTGATGCAACCGGATGGTGAGGGGTTCCTTCATGGTTTGAATGAAGGACAATTATTTGGAACTTACAAGTGTAGAGTTAATTTGATACATAACATTTTGGGTGGAATGAACACGGCCAGTAGTGGTTTTAGTGGTTTCCAAAGCGCTCTACAAAACTGCTATCTCGGTGAAAAAAACATTATACAGGTCAGGATACTCCCTGTCAGCAGAGGTTCCCAATAAGAGGGCATCGCAACCCCTGGTAATGGGAGAACTGGAGCCTTCTCCGGGGGTAACTGAACGTCCTGTGAGGTTGAGCAACGAAAGACCTGAAACAGCTTGACGATGACGCTGGATAAAACGTACAAAATAATCACGTGGCAAGACAGCGCATCCCTTTCCATTCATTCTTTATTAGCTTTAGTGTTTCTATTACTATTCCAATTATCCTTGACTGCATGCAAAATAGTCAAGCGGCGAGTAGGTTCTGAGTAGGTTCCGAGTACCCGTGTATCACCATCATATGGTTTTTATTAGGCGTTCTGTGCTTAGCACCTTTGCCGCCTCTAAAGGAGTTTAAGTACCCGTGTGTTTGGATGTGTGCTTTTGATGGAAGTATATCAAATATGCAGCCAACACCGGGCATCCAACTTTGATAGCTGATGCAGGGGTTAAATGGCCTCTTCTGAATGCTGAAATTGGGCCCAATACTCATTATGGAAGGGCTGGGTACCACCGCTTCACAAGTTTGCAGTGCTACCCGTTTGCACGCTAATCAAGCCACAGGACAAGACTAGCGGCTGACCTGAGTACGGCTGCTGGCACTGGTGTCCGGCGTAGGCGCAGGCGGACTGGCAGGGCTCCGGCCGTTGCTGGTGCGGGTGCTGGCGCGGCTGGTGCTGCGTCGGCTGGTGCTGATGGTGATGGTGGTGGTGGGCGGGCGAGGCGGCCGCCGGAGCCCGGCCGGAGCCAGAGGCACCGGGCACGTCGTACACCCCAGCCGCCAGCCTGCGGACAAACGTCTTTGGTTCATTTCGCAATCGGGGATATAGTTTTTGTGCAGGATACGTGTCTTGGGGTGCTTTGTATTAGTTACGCACACTTCCACACATACGGTGGCTGTTCAAGCGCCGTCGTAATGAACGTGAAGTGATGAAGACTATGAAAGGAGACGGTAAGGATTAGGATGGATGAAGGTAAAGGAAGGTGGAATACTACCTGGAGGGGCAGTATCCCACCTTTCCACGGTCGCAAAATACAGCTAACGTATTTGAAAAATTATCGGGAAAACGATTCTAGTCAGATTAGCTACAACGCTCATATCAGCCTCAAAGCCCAATATAACTGAATTGAATTTTGACGATTTTGAAAAGAATTGTGACATTTTGAGAATTACAATAATCAAGCGATGATAATTCGGCCAGATAACATCTAAAACTGGCAGAATATTAAAAACCCTAAGTCAGTCTCTTCACACACCCCTTGGGACAGATATTTGCTATAGAAGAATTGTCTGGTCTGTCTCTTAAAAATGCATTTTGCAAGCGAAACCTCGTCTAACCCTGGAAATAATTCACACAATAGCATCCCAAGGTGCACACACTGATATAGCAAGCTTTCCATAGTTCTTTGCATCGAATGGTGCTTCAAAATGATCTACTAAGCTTGTAATTAATGCCCGATAAAAACGAAACAAAGAGGCAATAATATCTGGCAAAGTTATATTAAAACGTTTTGATAAAATTACAAAAAACTCAAATACCAAGGCAAGAAGTTTGATGAGTTAAGATCAATACAAATATGATTTGTTATGTAGAAATATGCCCGTTTTGCGATTATTCTAGTGACTCGGTTTTGCACTAACAAAACTCTAACCAACTTAGTGGCATAACTGCATCTCCACACCACCGCATAGTGGTACAGATGTAGTAGAACTAGTGCGTTATATATACATTTTCCGGCAGATCGGTGCAGGAATTCCACGACATCGATCTCGGGTTTGAGAAGCGTGTTTCCGCGGTGCGACGACCACCCGCTGTGCTCCGGGGGCCCCCACTCACCCGGCGCCAGGGACAGGCTGGTGGTGCTGCTGCTGCTGCTGCTGCTGCTGAGGCTGGGGCTGAGGCTGAGGCTGCGGCTCGGCCGCCGCCTGTCGCTTGCACGAGTGGCGCACCACCGGCGCCCCCTGCCGCGACACCTCGGCCGGCGCGCGGCCGGCGCCCGAGTGGCCGGCGCGCCAGGCCGAGTGGGAGCCGGACGCCTCCAGAGGAGCCGCCGCCACCGGCACCAGGGGAGGCGGTCTGCTGATGTCCATCACCTCTGCCTCCGCCGTCAGGTCCACCACCGGCACCGCCGCCGCACCCGGCTGCAGAGCACGCAGCGTTACATCCGAGCTCCCGGCCAGCGAGGCTCCGAGTTCAGAGGAGTCACCCTGCCTAACGTGAGGTGGTATCACACCGGAGCCGGGGAGGAGACAGTGTTCAAGGAGAGCAGCCACCCTGCCCGACGTGAGCGGGGTATTACACCGGAACCGGGGGAGAAGAAGGTACTCAAGGGAGCAATACAGCAGTGCACAACCACGATAAAACAACAATCCACAAACCACAGCCTGTATACAGGCAGATGGAGAGAGCAAAGAGCGCACCAACCCAGTACCACCCACGACATCTTACTGATACTCAATTTCAAACACAACACCGGACAAGTTTGAAAATGAGCTGCACATACATGTATTCATGTTTCATCATGGTTAGGGTTTAGGGGCGCGCCGACGTCAGGGTCATATGGCAAAATTCATGTTTATTAAACAGACAAGGGGAGGCATAAACCCTAAGAGATCCTACACATGAGTAGTCCATAGCGAAAAGCTCATAGCATTTAACAGCGGGGAAGAGGGAGGAGGTACCATTTCAAACACCTCCAAAAAGTCCGAACCGTTTACATTTGCTGCACGTTTGTCATACCAGGCAAGGCTGGCTGGAGAGGTGCGAGATGGCAACAAAAGAACCCCGTTCAACAGCCAAACATGAGTAAATTAGTTTAAAATCACCTCGAAGCTGTCGGCTCTGGTTCTGACTAGGCGCAGCTGCAGCCGCAGTCCACAGTGCCTCACCTTGTTGCGCGGTCGGACACACTCGATGACGCAGTCGGCCTCAGCGGCGTCAGCGGCACGGGCCTCGGCAGCGCCCCGGCAGGCCCGCGGCGCCGCCGGTCCCCTCCTGGCGCCGTCCGCCGCGCGGCCCGAGAAGCCGCGCGCCACTGAAGGACCTGCCGCCGCCCAGCCGGCGTTACAGCAGCGTCGCACTCAGCGCGGCACCGGACACAGCAGTCAGAGCTGTCGCCACGAGGCGAAGCTTCACGGTATCCCTCGGCCACGTAAAGAGAAACGACGAGCATCTGGGGTACCTCTGAGACCTAGCTTACATTTTCACCTTGGTGATAACCATCACAATTAGAATAGTTGGGTTCCACTGCTAACATTTTTCAAAGCACTTCTTCCACTGCCCTGGCACGTTGGGAACACTATAAGTGCTACTTTGTCAAAATTGCGAAACCGCTAACGCTACTTTTTATTTTAAGGCGCTACATAAAAATGTGTTTTCATTGTTCCTTTTAGTAAATTTCAAGAACAATTACTGCTTAGCTGTATATTGCACCCAAGATTAACAATTTCATTGTAAGATATGTAACCTTACAAACCAACAACAAAACACAAACAAACACCACAAAACATGTGTTCAATCTCCCCTTGTTCTCCTCGAAGAGAACACATTTCTATCCATCTCAATCTCCTATTTTTGGAGGGTGGCGGTTCGCTGAACAGACTAACGGCAGTGGTAGCACTTTTAAATCATGCTGAGTCCGCTTCCCCTTCCCCACTGTCTTGTTGTTTCTAGAAACTGATACCGTGGACTTAGGCAGTGGACTTTACCCTCACCCCTGTGGGGGTGTTTGAACACCCCCGTCGGGTTTGTCAAGCGGCACGAAAAAACGGCGGCACGAAGCGCCGCCGTACTTGGCATCCCTTATCTATACCCACCTTATCTCAATTCTGCAACTTTTCACAAACTTGCAAGGTTGGGTCCTCTCAGGTCTGGTCACGAGTGCAGGTCAAGTAACCTCACCTCAAAAAAATGTTTAAGGTGGCATAAGCAAAAAAGGGCAAATCTATCGGATTGAAACTTAACCACAAAATGGGCCCACCGAGTACTACAGCATATATTCCAGGATTTTTAATATCGATGACCTAAGTTCGGGTACGGATCATGACCTCTCCATTGGAAATGAATGGGGAAAACAGAAATTGGGCTGCATTTGTGTAGATACAGCTGAAAATACCTTCATATTCCACAAACAGTAGTATCCTGGGCCCCTTTCTAGGTTCATGTTGCAACTTTTGACCTGTGACCTCTGAGAGGTCTTCTGGGGTTACTTAAGCAGTTTTTAGACTTAACTTAAGACTTAACTTTTAAGCTTAACTTTCTTAGACTTAAGTTTTTAGACTTTAAGTTAATAACTTTGCAGGAGATGATGATATAGCTTTTATTTTTATACAATTACCTTTGGATTGCTATTGCGAGTCGATTCATATGCATATTGACTATGCTAGGTTGGAAAGTTACCTTGACCTGTTCTAAAATCAGGACCTGACCTGACCTTGACCTGACATGAGGTCAGGCCATTTTTTGTGTTTTTGACCTAGTAAGGTCATATCGTACATGATTCGATTCGCCGTGACGAGGGGAAGCGAATGGTGCCAAAAATGATTCTAATCCAACTCTGTCAGACGCCAGAGCCCGAAAACTCTTCTCAAAATGCCACCTTCTGTGACCTGTCATGAACTCAATATTGACCTAAGCCAAAAAGTGACTGATATAGTTTCTTTATGAATTTGCATGAGCTATCCACCAGCCTTCACGTTTTTTCGCTATCCCGCATATGGACTGAGTTCGACGGGGGTGTTAAAACACTCCCCCCCATCAGGGTGAAGGTGGCTCGGAGGCCTACAGGGACGGGTGTTAAGTAGCACATCGCCCGGTATTGTAAAGTAATAGTAAATAGTAATATTTATCCACCTCACAAATTCTGTGGTGCGGTTTGTTTCCACCAGCGTGGCTCTTCCTCATGTCGGTACTACGTCAATCGGAGGGCCGCGCCAATGATGCAGGGGAGCGGAAACATTAGGTGGGCATATATGAGGATATGCCTCAAGTTTATAACAGGCACTAAGCGCTTCTGATTGGCACTGGCTGATCAGAATCAGAGGTGACGAGGCTCACCTGGCTGTGGCTCCTCGGGCGACGCCCCGCTATATCTGGCAGCTCGGGCCATAGGCTGAGGTGCAAAAGACAACCGCGAGGGTCCCGGAACCTCCTGAAGGCCGGACCGTGAAGTCTCCTCCAGCTGCTGATAGTGATGATGCGGCGGCCGCGGCACCACAACAGCCTGAGGCGGTACTGCTGGATCGACCGGCTCCGATCGCATGGCGTCCAGTACAGCCGTGGGCACGCTACGTCCGGCGCTATCGTAGCGGCTGCGCTTGCGTTCGCCCTGCGGCGACCTGAGCGAGGTCGGCTCCGGGCGCGGCTCCGCCGGCCGCGGCGCCGATATCAGCGGCGCGTGCAGCTGGTGCGACTGCAGGTGCTGCAGAGGTGCTGCACTGATGTCCGGCAGGGTGTCCAACGGGCGCGCCCCCAGATATCCGTTAATGCCAGAATACTGATCTTCTTCCATTATGTGAGAGCCTGAGGAGGGAACACAAGCATTATTCGTTAAATGTGTCACCACGCCACACCTCGGCAAACTCACAAAATAATACCAACAGGGCTATGGGGAGGGAAATTATTCGAATTGCCTCGAAAATACCACTCTCTAATGCGGACTGCGGCGGATGGGACTGAGTAGTGAGCGCCAGCGCTGGAATGCACCTCAACTCCGCTAAACGACTGAGGGGCTCAACACACTGCCACCCCGCTACCCATGCGTCCATTTTCACTCAATCGCTGATCCTCCTTGCAGTCCTCCGTATGACCCACTCCACCCTCCCGCAGGACTCTGTACGAGGGCCAAGTTGCAGCCGCACACCGGCGGAGGTCGTCACGGCGAGCCACATGGGAGTTACACCATCACCAGCACACATTTGGCTGGTGCAAACCAGCACGAACGGAGATGTTCTGTGGCCGGATGTAAGTGTCGTGCCTGAGGACCCCACGCCGCCCCCATATGGACCCAGCTCGGTAGGTTGGCAGATGAATGAGTGGCGATGCGTAGCACAGCTTGCCACGGCTGCAGTAGGCAGCCGTAGGTCACCACAGCCCCAGGCGACGCCGCACCGCTTCAGAGAGTGTCGTGAAGCGACGGCGGTGCCCCACCATGTCGGGTGGCACGGACCAGGGGGCGTCGGAGGGGCTAGCGACAAAGTAGGTAGTGAAAACACACAACAATTTTTAAAAAGAATATGATACAGCTGATATTCATGTATCACGTAAGTATGTCGTGACCAACAAGATCTTAACTGAATATTGTAAAATGTTATTACACCCAACGCAAAATTGCGCCGACACAAATCGAACGGTTATGGAGAGATGAACGAAATGGTCTGGACCAATTATTTCCCAATAAAACACCAATCTGTATTTGGGCTGCTCAAAGCAAGTGCTCAGATTAGGATTGGGGGTGTTTGAGCACCCCTAAAAATTACAGCCTCCCGCTGCGCTCCCTCTATACGGAGCTCGTTGCACCGGGTGACGGCTGTCATCCGCTGTCACAGGATGTATGCACCGTCGCGACATCATCTCCGGCCTCCACGTCAGCTCTGCTTTAACGCGCGTTTCTGACCGCTCCCGTCGCATCGCGCCGCTGTGTCCTAGCTGCCGACATGACCCCAGGATTGTTTTTAATCATTTCATTTTTACTTTATTTTTTTCCGAACATTCCTACCTTGGATTTAGCCTGGCTAGCCCCTGCCCTCACAGAGTCAGGGCTGCTGGGCCTAGTGCCGCAGCGGGTGGCACGTGCGACGGTCATCGCCGACCGACGTCACTGTGCGTCAAACAGGCCGTGTGATGGTACCCCTCCCCACTGTGCATATCCTCCTTTCATTCTTGGTGCATCATCTCATTGTCGTCTTGCTTTTCTTTGTTCTGTGTTTCATCATTGTGTCAATAAATGTAAACAGCTTCACAAAAAGTCAGGCTGTGCAGGACCCCAAACACCACATAACTGCTTAACTTGGCACCAAAAGGGTAAAGTGTGCAAACATATCACAAGCATATTCCATTGTTGATAGCTTCCCACCAATTTCAGCAGCTACCCCTGCCCTGACAGGGCATTCCAACCATGTTAAGTAAATGTCCCTGCATATACAATAGGGGTTACTTATTCCCTTCCTCTGGCTACAATTTACAAAACATTTTTAGTCACAGCAGGTGAAAATTGTATGATGTGTAAATCTGAGCTGTCTCATAAACAAGTTTCAAAAATGGCATATTGTGCTTAATTGCACCAAATGACATAAAAGCTGCATGCCTGAAAAATATCATGCTTGGTAACAAGAGCACCCATATATAGGGCATTGTACCCATTAATGAGTGACATGATTTTTGAGAATACTGACCACAGTCCCTCCCTCACCCACTGATATGACAAATATTTCATGAGAGACATGAGGACAGTGCATATTGATATGAGAGGGATTTCAGGGCAGACAAAACAGGGGGGGCAACACATGAGAAGGATTCAACTTTATGCAAAGGACATATAAGTCCAATGTGATACCTACATTGGTCACCCATGTGGCTGATATTTTAGGGCAGGAAAGAACAGGACAGATTAAGGAGGGGGCATGACACACAAAAAGAAGAGAACAGTACTCAACTACATTCTAGTATTATAGCTTAGTGTACATGACAAAAAGTAATCAGGATTGAGCAGTAAATCAGAATACATTGTGGATGATTCAAGTCCATTGAGTGGTATTTTCCCGAAATTTAGCTATAGTGCTTGATGAATATCACTCAATACTCAATGTATCCAGTGTTTCCTGATCTACAGTCCAATTCTGATCACACTTTGCAACCAAACTTTGCATTTATCTCACCACTTGTACACATTCACACATCTCAGGCACCAATATCTGGCTATACCCAGCATATAAGTAACTGCACACATCACACACACACACCCCAACATGGGTAGGTGCCAGGGGTATGGATTTGTATTTCTTTGAGGGTGCTTGGGCACCCCCAATGAAGCCTTGAATTTGTGTTAATTCCCTTAAATTTAATTGTTTATCATTTTCAGGAGGGATTTTAAATGTATTTTAATTTAATTTGCTTCAGCAAAACAGTGTAAGGGCCAAAACCAAGATTATATTCACTAGCTGTTTTGAGTAATGTTTTTTTTTGTATTCTTTAAAATTTGGGGACCACTAATGCAATTCAGACATCCACTCCCAGTATGTACCCTAAATTGTGATGGGGCCACAGAAAACTAAGCACATACAAGAAGCATAAGCTCTGTGCCTGTTTGATGATTATGTTAGTGAATCACATTAGTTTATCAAAACTTAAAAGTGATATGTGAGCAAACTCTACCACTATCAGACACCAGTCCACAAAGTATGGCAGCAAGCCAGATAAGTCACACCAATCATCTAAAATTTTTGCACAAATTACACCACCAGCCACCTAAAAATCACACCAATCTGCAATATACCAGGCATAAAAATGCACTCATCCCTACCCGCACAATGCAATGCTACCTCTCTTATTATCTTGTTTTATAAGGCCCCCTCCTGTGTCTTTATAGCCATTCATCCATAATTTTTTTTGGGGTCAGTACAATATCCCTCAAACCAGTCTCACAAATTTGCACCCCCACAATGCAATGCTACCTCTCTTATCATCTTGTTTTATAAGGCCCCCTCCTGTGTCTTCATAGCCATTCATCCATAATTTTTTTTTTTGGTTTCAGTGCAACATCCCTCAAACCAGTCTCACAAATTTGCACCAGGTTTATAAAATTTACACCACTCACTCCTGTCTTCAGGGGAACTCACACTTTTATTTTATTTTACTTTTTTTCTTTATTTTTTCCCCCTGGCCCCATATTTTTCCCCTTTTTTTCTACGAGGATTTCCACGCGCAGACACATTATGCAGGATGCAGATGCATCACTCATCTTGACACATACTGTGAAACTGTGGAGTATTTGAAACTGTGGAGTTATCGCATCTGTTCACATCATACCCTGCCAGCGTTTTACCAGTCACCTGCTCGCTTTGTGTGTGATCCATCTTTACCTGTGTTATTAATACATGTATGGACTGAACTAAGTCGGACGCTTCCTCTTATCTGGACAAGCAAAACATTTGCTGTTAACTCACCGCAACGTCCCTACTCCCTGCTTTCATGCCAACTCAAAGTTCACTCATCAAAATTTCCCCAATATTGCAATTAGGGCCTTGTCAACAAACAAACGGACGAAACTAATAGCGCGCTCCCGCGAGCCAGTGCGTTTGTTTTGTGTTCCTCTGTTATGTTGTTTGAGTTGTGCCTTGCTACGCACTTTCAGTCGCACCACAATTGCCGCATTGCTATAAAATATTGCCGAAGGGTATAAACTCTTCGTGCTAGATTCCCCGTAAGTATTGGCCTCGGACATCGAAAGTGTTGGCACCTGGCGGATTTTTTGGGAAACGCCAGGAGAGGGACTGCCGTCTGGCGTGGCTGCTTCATATCCGGCGCATCTGTAAACAAACCTTGGTTTCTACACGGTTCCTATAGTAACGGATTTTCAGTCGTGGTAAACTCGTGAAAGAGCGTGGTTATACGTGACGTTGGGTGTGATGTGGTCTCGGCCGGAAAACGCGAGTCTTCACTGGCATAGCTATATTGTTAGTATCACATATTGAACAATAGGGAGCCGAGGTCTCACACTGGCAGTACCCAGATTACGACTGCCCGCGCCCGCGCGTCCCGGTCACCGGTCTGCCACTGTGATGTCACTGGCCCGCCCAAGGGCAGGCACACTGGCCCCGCGCAGGGGCGGGCACAGGTAGCGATCACTACATCTCCCCCTCAGGACATCGAACAACACTGGAGAGGAACGTAACAAAACAAATGAGCTAAGCATAAATCAAACCAAAACTTCTAACCAGAGACCAATCATATCTCCTCGATGAGACGCCGCGGTCGGCGTCGGGCACGTTGTGATCGCCGAGGTGGCCGACACTCCTCGGATACCTCGGCTGGTGTTGCATGAGCATGAGCGGATGAGTTCTCGCCGCGTTCTCGCTGACCGGAGGCGATATCGTTTCCCTACGTCTGAGCCGGATCTATGTAGCCTGGTGCTTCAAGAGTAGTTTGCTGGTGATCCGGCAACGCGTAGGCAAATCGGCGTCGAATGTGACGTCGGTTTCTGGCCAGGACTCGGCCGCTCCGGAGACGGATGAGGTATCGACGGTGTGGCTGCTGCTCCGCAATGATGCCGTGACGATCCCAGCGGCGTGTGCGTGGATCCCACACAGCCACTTGGTTGCCGACTTGTAGGGTAGGCAGATCTCTAGCGCGTTGATTGTAGGCTTTCTCCACACGTTCGTCTCTTGTAGTTGCGGATACCTCAGCTTCGTCGGCCTTGCGCTGCCAAGGTGCGGCGAAGGCTCGTCGGTGAGCGGGGAGAGCATCCTGCACCGGTCGCCCATACACCAGCTGAGCTGGAGAGATGCCGCTGGGCCCCGGCGTATTGCGAAATTGAAGGATTGCGCGAGTCCATCGCTCTGAACTCAGCTGTCGCGCTTGTTGGTCCCAGCATCTGCGCAGGAGCTTCTTTGCGGTCTTCACGGCTGCCTCTGCGGTGCCGTTCGACTGCGGGTACATCGGTGACGACATCTCATGACGGATCTGCCAATGCTGCAGGAAATCTCGGAAGGCAGATGAAGTCAGTTGAGGTCCCCCATCAGAGACCACGGTGTCTGGCACTCCGACTTGACAGAAGATGTCTCCGGAGAGCGGCCATCAGCTTCCTGGCAGTCGCACTGGATCCCAGATCGACCACCTCGATCCATCCTGAGTACCGGTCGACCACAACCAAGTACTTGTGACCAGCCTGGTCGGCAAAGTCCAGGTGAATCTCTTCAAACGGTCTCGTTGCTGGGGGCCTGCGCAGAAGGGTCTCTCGTTGCTGAGCAGGCAGCTCCCTCTGGCAGAGTTGACATGATCTGACCAAGTTGTCGATGTCCCGGTCGATACCGGGCCAGTAGACGATCTGCCTGGCCCGCGCCTTAGTCTTTTCCTTCCCAAGATGGCTGTCGTGGAGGGCGGCTAATACTGAAGGCCGGAGGCGATGAGGGATCACCAGGCGGCAGCCACACACAGCTAAACCATCGTCTACGCTGAGACGTTCGTGGACGGACCAATACGGACGCAGAGGCTCTGGAAGAAGCGACTTGGAGTCAGGGAATCCCTGCTGGATT
The DNA here is from genome assembly GCA_034440635.1 of Lepas anatifera. Taxonomy (NCBI): domain Eukaryota; kingdom Metazoa; phylum Arthropoda; class Thecostraca; family Lepadidae; genus Lepas; species Lepas anatifera. The sequence continues at coordinate 127,311 of JAOTON010000157.1, forward strand.
GTAGTCACTAGAAGCTGCATCTGAGGATCGTCAACTGCTGCTCGACGCACCTCCTCCAGGCGGATGTCTGTCTTGCTCTTGTACATTTCCGCAGTGACTATGGAGGCTATGGTGGCCGCATGTTCGTCCTCGCCGAGCTCATCCTCTTCCTCCGGCCGCTGGCAAGGTGACCGAGACAGGGCGTCAGGCCCCTGATGAGTGGATCCAGACCTCCAGGAGGCTGAGAAGGTTCCCACGCAGCTGATCTTCATTCGTAGACGCTGAAGGCGAGGGTTCTCGATCTCAGCTAAGGTCTTGCTGTTCAAGATCGGAATTAGAGGCCGATGGTCAGTGACGATCTGGAAGTGCAGTCCAGAGAGGAAGAGCTGGCACTTCTTTACAGCCCAGGCCACGCCTAGAAGTTCCAGTTCGATCACGGCGTAGCGCTTCTCGCAGTCTGTAAGGAACCTGGAACCGGCTTGGATCACTCTCCATGTCCCGTCCGGCTGCTGTTGACGAAGGAGAAACCCCAGCCCCTTCAGGCGGCTGGCGTCCGTCTCGAGTGAGGTTGGTCTGCCGGGATCATAGAAGCCCAGGGGAGGGGACAGACGCCAGCGCTGCCCGGGCGGCGTCGAAGGCGCGCTGGTGCTCTTCAGTCCAGGTGAAGTCGAATTTGGAGCTCAGCAATGGGCGTAGCAGTCCCAGGAGTCCAGCGACTTCTTCAGCAAATGGAGACACCTGGTTGACGAGCCCGAAGAAGCTTCGCATCTCTGTCACGTTTGTTGGGCTAGGAAACTGTGAGAGCGCCTTGGTCAGCTGGGGATCAGGAGTGTATCCGGTCTCAGAGACGACGAACCCAGCAAACTTCACCGACTGCTGGGCCAGTTGAACCTTAGCTAGGTTGAGCGAGATGCCTCTCTCCTGGCATCGGGTCAGGAACTGACGAATGTGCAGCATGTGCTCCTCCTTGGTCCGGCTGAAGACGATGACGTCATCGACCACCTTGCGGTAGTGTTGTAGTCCTTCGAAGGCTTCGTCCATCCTTCTGTTGTAGTGTTCACTGATGCTGGTGACTCCGTACGGGGCGCGCAGGTATGCGTACCTCCCGAAAGGAGTGATAAAGCTGGTTAGCAGCTGACTGGCGGGGGCGAGAGGACATTGATGATAGCCCTTCAGCGCATCGAAGACGGTGAACCAGCGTGCTTCTGAAGCGGTGATCGATGAGACCTCTTCCAGTGGCGTCGGAGACTGGTATCTCTCGCGTCGAACAAACTTGTTCAAATGTGACAAATCCACACAGAGCCGGATGCTTTTTCCGTCCTTCTTCGGCGACACAACGATGCCGGCGCACCACTCCGTCGGTTCTGTGACGCGCCGGATGACGTTCTCCGACTCCAGGCGATCCAGCTCCTCTTTAAGTTGGCCGCGAAGAGACAGCGGGACTCTTCTCGGGGTGGTGACGCAGAAGGGGCGTGCGTCGTCTCGGAGCTCGATGCGGAACTCCTCTCCCGGCATGGTGCGGATGTGGCCATCGAAGACCTTGGGGAACTCTCTGGAAAGCTCATCGATGGAAGATAGTGAGTGCTGCGGTGTAGTAGCCGAAGACGACACCGTTGAACTGGGCTCGGAGCCTCCAATGACGCGTTTCATTGTCGGCTCGACCGGGGGCGTCGACGTCCCTTCCCGTGGCCGAGCTGGGACGTGTGTATAAACCTCCCGACTGCGTGCAGGCGTGGCAATGTCGTGGACATGGGCCACAGCGTGGTGCTTCACCCCACTCCGCATCTGCTTCGGGTAGTCTTCTGGGATGAGCTGGAGTCTCTTGGTGATGTCCCAGGATAGAAGAACTCCTTCCACTCCAGTGAGGATGTGCACATCTTCTTCCACTTCGGCTTCTCCCAGTGCGAAGACGACTGGAAGGATGCCGGCCGATTTGATTACTCGGCCGTCTGCGGCGCGTGGATTCGTGGTCCTCGGGGCCAGATTCTCCATATAATCTCCCAGTTGTCGGACGAACTCTGGGCCGGCGACAGTGATGTCGGCACCGGTGTCAGGCAGTGCCTTGACGTTGACGCGGCGGCCTCTGGGGAGGGCCCGGGCGTTGACGACGATCCTTGGGGCCCACTGGGATCCAGTGGCGGCGACGATCGCGGATGCAAACCCACCGTCATGTGCGGCATGTTCGACGTCATCGTCATCGGTGGCGTCATCGTAGTCATTTGCGACGCTCCTCATTGCTGCGCGTGGAGCGGGTGACGACCGGCACACCACCTCAAAGTGATTCTTCTTCAGACACCGACGACATTCCTGTCCAAGCGCGGTGCAGTCCTCCGCGCGCCGATGGGGTTTCCGTCCACAGCGGTCGCACCGTCCCGACCCTGTGCGGACCGGTGACCGCTGCCCGGCGCCACGGCTGCGATGGCCTCTGGCTGGGTGACGGCTGCTGTCCCGGCAGGCCCGGCAGAAGTCAGATGATGCTTCCGGCGGCGGGCTGACGTCACGGCCGGTGACGTCACGAGCCCGGCCGTCGTGAAGCCGGCAGGCAGAGGCGGCGACAGCGCCGCGGATCTGTGCTGCGTCCCGTGACGCAGCCTCCTGAGCCCTGCAGACGGATAAGGTATTCGGCAGCGACAAGCCAGGCATAGCGCAGAGTTTTTGCACAGTCTCATGAGACCTCAGGCCAAAAACGATCCTATCTCTGATTAGTGATTCGTTACATGTGACACAGAAGTTACATGTGCGGGACAAATCACGCAGAGCCGTTACGAAATCATCAAAAGACTCATTTTCTGACTGAACTCTGCTATTGAAATGAAGCCTTTGAACGACTTCGTTTACCTGGCCTACGGCGTATGCCTCCAAATGACGCAAAATTGCGTCGATGCTGCCACGTTCTTCTGCTGTCATTGGAAGGTTTCTTAACACGCGGAGCGTTTCATCCGAAAGACAAGCGCGGAGCTGCGCAAGCTGCATGCGCGACTCCTCTTCACGCAGTCGTGACGTCACCTCGTAGTCGTCCCATCTTTCCCTACAGAGGTAGAAGGCGTCACCGCGATCCGCCGTCACATCCAGCCGGTCCGGTGGTACAGCACGTAGGCGAAGCCGTTGAACCACTGCTGGTTGGTGTTCGCGGGGCGACAGGTCATCACTACCAAGGGGATCGATCGCGGCAGAGACCAGATGCTTCGAATCGTCAGAAGTTGCCATGTTGACGCGTAGTTTCGTAAGTAAAGAATTACTGGCACAAGCATAAATGATTGTAATTAGTTAGCCGGCTGCGCCATGATGTGGTCTCGGCCGGAAAACGCGAGTCTTCACTGGCATAGCTATATTGTTAGTATCACATATTGAACAATAGGGAGCCGAGGTCTCACACTGGCAGTACCCAGATTACGACTGCCCGCGCCCGCGCGTCCCGGTCACCGGTCTGCCACTGTGATGTCACTGGCCCGCCCAAGGGCAGGCACACTGGCCCCGCGCAGGCGGGCGGGCACAGGTAGCGATCACTACAGGGTGGACGTGAATATTGAAGACTGGCGTTATTTTCTTGTTTGTTATAATCTTGGAAAGTTCAAAGAAAATGGAGAAGAGACGCATAACCATTAGATCCAATCAGAACTGCTGCGTTCCTCAGTGTGTATCCTTCCGAAGAAAGTGTCGAAGTCTCAGCTTTCACAAGTTTCCTCAGAATAAGGTGCTGTCCAAGCAGTGGAAGTTGAAACTGAGAATTCGGAAGAAGATAGGCTCAAATGCTGCTGTCTGTTGCAGAACTTTTCAGCCATCTGACTTCCATTCACATCCACCTGGTAAGCGGCTGTGAGGCCAGTGTACAAAGTATGGCATTTTCGACGAGATCTCGTCGGTGCGAGTGCCCTTGGAGACAGGACCGAGTGGTGTGAATTTTATCAACCTGGTGCGAATTTGCGAGGTTAGTGACACTTAAAATAAACAAATAATGGCTGAATGGCTATTAAGACACAGGCGGGGCCCTATAAAAAGCCCTTAACTAACTGACTAATGATTGAGGTAGCATTGCATTGCAGGGGTAGGAATGGGTGCATTTTTTCCCTGGTATGTGGCATATTGGTGCGAATTTTTGGAGGATGGTGGTGCGAGAATTTTAGATGGCTGGTGCGACTCGTCTGGCCTGCTGCCATACTTTGCAGACTGGCTGTGGGGCAATCTCCAGTTCCGCTTATGCCTCCTTCCACTCCCTTGAGCCTGCTTCTAGCAGGAGTAGGCCTTTATCCTTGGGCCGTCATCAAAGGCGGATCCAAGATTGCCGATCGGGGGCACCTTCCCGGGGGCGAGGCGCCATTCTTGACCGAGAAACCCTATCGAATGGGAGCAAAACCCTATCGGTGGGAGCCGACTTTCGCATCCTGGGGTGGGGGGGTGGGAAGCGAAATTTCAGGGGGCGTGGCCATTTCAGGGGCGCCGAGGGTCAATGGCGGGGGCGCATACTCCCTTTGCCCCTGGATCTGCCTATGGGGCACATGCCCACTTTGCTGTCCCCTTGGATCCGCCTATGGCTGCATTCCTTTTTAGCCCGGGAAACTGACATATTGAAATAATTCGGTAGATATACGCATTTATTCGTTTCAAGCTGTTTGAAATTCCAGTTTGAATGTACGATGAAAAATGCGTTTCCAAACATAAGCGTCGCCACCGGCAAAAAAGTGGGGGTGCAGCAAACTTTAACCTGATCCTGACTACAAGCTTTGCTCCTTGGGACCAAAAACTCCTCGAATTTGGGCTCCTCACTGCCTTCCGCAGCGGCTGGTTATAAGCCACTGCCACATACCAGGCATAAAACACGTATAATTCACCGTTTACCATGCTATTCCCGGGCCCACTAACGTTGTTTACCTTTCGGAGTCCCTCTTTCGCGGCCATCTTGGATGGCACACTAGCGCCTCTGGTGAGCGTGACCGGGGTCAATATATTTTCAAAGAAGTATCAAATACATCGAATATGTGAAGCAGAAAGCTACTGGAATCGACTTTTTACCCACGATACTTTATTGCAAAATATATAAATGTTTCTATTAAATGTAGAATGTAATAAATATTTGAAGCCATATACATGTATTACAGAACAGAACAAAAAACAGAACACACGAATAAAAGCACATGCACAAGTACAATTCTCCATAACATGAGGGGGGAGGGGGCGAGCCGGCTCGGGAGGAGGGTGATGACATTAAAACAGCTGGGTAGGTAAAAACAAACAAACACGCAGATCCATCCAGTCACATCATTCGTTCAGCTCTCCGGGCCCCGCGCGCCCCGCCAACACCGCCGGCACCAGGCCACCTCAGCGCCACCCATCAGCACCGGGCACCGATGCGCACGGACCCAACGGAACGCCCCAGAGGCCGCCGCACTCCGCCACCGGAGCCCGCAGCGAGGCGGGCACGGCGGCACCCCAGTAGCTGCTTTCTTAAATATAAAGCACTGCTCTCTGTATTACCTAAGCTTTAGTATTTTGTGTTTTTTCGCTAATTTGCAGGGAATGCCACATTCTGACGATCCCAACACGGAAGTAGGTGAGTGGATGCATGCAGCCCCTCCAAAGTTAGTTGGCAGCAATATACTGTTACGGCGTACAAATGCGACTGCTCCATAGGGCTTACGTGTTAAATTGCTCATTTTCAACCACGTGCTAGCCACAGCCTATGGCTGTTGGAAGAAATATAACGTCGTCATTGGAAGGCCTGTTCCCTACCCTTTCCACTTTTCATTTTGGTATTTTTATGTCAGATGTACATAAATGCCTAAAAAATCGATTTCCGAGAACCATGCAAATGTAAGCCGCAAATTTCCCGGCGTACACCCCGTACGCCGGCGGTCGCGTAGCGCAGCGGTTAGAGCGATGGTCTATAAATCAGACGATTGTGAGTTCGAATCCCAGTCTCGGCTTCCGCTTTTAACCACTGGGGTGGAGCACTGCGAGTGATATGGTTGTTTTTTTTACTCAATCAAGGGAGTGCTTAGAACTCTTCGTGAGCATTCAGATGTTTCACTACATGACCAAAGATAGAGCTGCCACTTTGTTATCCACTTGCCAAATTGGGAGAAGCGGACAATATGGAATACCAACGGGGCAAAGCAAGGAATGCCAGTAGTCATCTAATGATAATAATAATAATTGTCCGGCTTAATGACACACCAACCGCCAATAGAGGAGGCAGCATGGTTCCCTGTTTCGTTTTGAGTTATAATTCCCTTTCTGACCCGCCCCTGCTGATTTTTTGTATCATTTGGGTCGCCTGGACAATATTTTGGCTGTTAGCGAAACCGTTTCGAACAACACCGACTAATATAACAATGATAATAAAACGTCATAGGCGGATCCAGGGGGCGGGCAAGGATGGCACGTTTTCTCCCCCATGATCGACCCTCGGCACCCCCTGAAATTATCACGGCGCCTCCTGAAATGTCGCTTCCCACCCCTTCCCCTCCCCCAGGATGCAAAAATCGGCACCCACCGATAGGATTTTGCGCCCATCTGATAGGTTTTGCCCGTCAAAAGTGGCGACCCCGGACCGGATGGCGCCCCTTCCCCCTCGGGAAGGTGCCCCCCCCGATCGGCAATCCTAGATCTGCCTATGTGAAACGTCACCAGGGAAAGGGGAATTTCTGAAATTGTCTCTGGTCAAATACCAATGGATGAAAAAGGCATCTCTGACCGAACTACTTTCTTAAATATAATAAACGCACGGATGAACTCTGGAAATTTTAGGACCAATACCTGTCCTCAATTTACCGTGTCTGCGTAAAACTGCGTAGATAGTGATAATCTGCAATTTTTACACGACGTTACTTTTTTGGATTTCCACGTCTGCGGGGAAAACATGATTTTTTAGATGCCTCAAATAAAGCTTTCAATATGTTTTTCATAAAGATGACACGGGAATTGTTCTATGTAGTCTGGCGATAACTTCGCTTTTTCACGAAGCGGCAAGAAACTCGACAAGAAAAGGAAGCAAACTTAGTCTTAAACCAACATCCAATCATCAAATTAGAAATATACTTGACAAAAATCTCAAGGACATTGGACAAACTCACTGCATCCACCTGGGGCCCTGGACCAACCCTCCCTGGATCTGCCTACGTCAACCAGAATGCAAAAGTTCAGGCACCAGCGATTTTTTCACACTGCAAACATCAGCATTCAAAAGATACCATCTGAATGCAATATCTACTGATCACTCATAGGTAGCTTCCGTGCAGTGGTGGATACGAGGCAGAGGGCTAAGGCCTCAAGCCCCCCTCCATGTTTAAGTGCCTATAGCTAATGCATAGGCGGAGACTGATGATAATTTGAGTTTTAGGGCACTTCAGCTGGGGAGGCTATAGGTGTTCGTCTGTAACGCATTACATCATTCAGTCATTCCAAGATTGGTTTTATTAGCTACCTGGCATATACAGAGAGTGCATAGGCGAAAACTGATCTGAGGCGTTGGTGGGTGGTGGTCGAGTCCACTAGCCCCCCCCTCCCCACCTCAAAATGAAGTCCTGGATCCACCACTGATTCCACGCAAGTGTATTGCCAAATGTCACAATGCGGTCTTCCTAGCATACACAATAATTATCCAAATATCTTCAATATTTGATTAACCACCCCACAACGCCGCCAATTGCTCCAGTAAGGACTATAATAACTTCCTCACACTCGTAAACAATAATCATAAAGTGAACAAACGAAATACGGCTCAAATACCAAACTAAATAGTTTGTCACTTTCTTGCTTTTCAACTACATTTTATCGTTTCATGAGGACATTTTTTTCGTTTTTAAGGACGTTTTTCGTTTTCTCCTTTTGCGTAGTGTAGCTTTCCCAATACATTTCAATGGCGCAAACTTGTTTGCAGTGACTAAAAATGAAAACAACTCATTAAAAGTGTGCAGTGTAGTCAGTACTTGAAATTCTAAAAGGAAAAAGAAAAACCCCAGACCAGGATCAAAAGCTAAAACCCACCCAGTACACTGCCAGAGACACTGCTAGAATGAGCAAAAAAAATTAACGCGAAGGGACAGTGCTTTTGCCACGACAGTGCTGTGCAGACAGTGCTGTGCAGACAGTGCTGTACTTTTGCCACGGAAAATCGGTGCAAAAGCACAGATGAGACGTGGCATGGTCTGTGCATAGACTAAAACTGTGTGTGTGTGTGTGTGTGTGAACTAAAACTCCATGTCTAGACCAAAGCTACAATGAAGAAAACAAAACGGCTAAGCACAGTGCGGATAAGGATAACAATTAGCTAAAAAAAACCAGGAAAGGGTAAAACTCAATGTTTCGGTCCAAGAAAATCTTTAGGTGAACTACACCTGCATGCAACTATATGCATCTAGACAAAACTACATGCATCTCTCTTGCAATGCAGCTAAAAATGTGCACACACACAATCCCAACTTGGCAAGACTAATCAGCTTGGGGAATTGCACTTAGATTGAATTCCACTATGTCCAAGTGGGATACCAGTTCTGGTTCAGTACCCACAGACAAAATATTCAAATTTTCTGTCAGGAGTCATACTATTCTGCCAACTTTTGCAGCTCCTTATAAACATATCAAATTTAGTACCTAGTCCTAACTAACTGTTTTTTCTCATCTATTTCCTAACTAATTTTGTAACTTAAAGGCTCAGTTTCCATGGGCTAGAGGCGATTCAGATAGATCTGAGATTCAGGATACAGCAATCATGGTTTTGATGGCACTTTGGCTGGATACAAAAGGATCTGTAACCAATAGAGCACTTCAATCTTGAATTTGTCAACATTTCTGGTACACCATTCAAGTTTTCTTTCACTCTCCCTTCACATATGTTTAAAGTTTTGTTTAAGGGTTGACTGTTCTGTTGATGAATTTTGTTACTGATTTTTTTCTGAAGTGTTGATACAATTTTGTTTGGTTTAGTTTTGTCTAATAAAAAAGAAAGTTATACCCTCTCCAGTCAACTCTCCTTTATCTCTGCACTGTAAGGGAAATCTTTACCATCACAATGCCAAATCCTGCCAGATCTTGTTGGATGTGGATTTACAAGAATTGGATTGAAAATGGTTACCATTGCCAAAATCTCTAACCATACTGATTGCATCCGAAAACTATATGTGGCCACGCTCGACTATGAATGGAAACTGGGACTATTTCTTACACCTATAAAAAACAAGTACTGCAACTCAATAACCTACAAAGTCACTCTTAGAAGTTAAGCAATCTTGACAGCTGGAAATAGCTCACTGCTGGTACCCAAGACGCATCACATATGGAAGTTTTCACAAGTTAGCGTCTCAAGAAATCACACTTAATAAGTTTTTGGATCACAGCTGCAACAGGACCAGAAAAAATACCATTTTCTTTTCCACGTCAGAAAGAATTTTTTGGATTCCTCAATGCTGCCTTGATATCAGAGTCCACATGTCACACATCTAGGAGAACACACCAAAAACAAGGAATGTGTTCCAGCGTAGACTACAATGGATGCTGCAGCCGCTCAACAAAAAACATAAACACTACTGAAACCTTGCACAGGTTTAACTGATTTCACCTCACTTCATCTCTATTTTGGTTTACAGAGTGCAATATAGCTGTTGCTAGTCTTCAAACTAAAGCAAACCAGGCAATCAGAGTTGTTAGGTAACCAAAATTATTCAGTGTGGAGTCAGAATACAAACTTACCTGCCTATATTGAACTTTTGACCAAGAACTCAGGAAGGAAGGAAGGCTTCTCCACAAATTGGACTCCAATCACTTGTTTTAAAAGCTGCAAGAACTCACTCTATTTAGTGAGTTCCTTTTTTGGCACACAAATATGGCCCAACACGCAGTCAGTATCTTGACTCTTGAGAACAAAAATGCCTTTTCCTTAAAAAAAAAGATAAAGGAGAGAGGGTTCAAACTGACTGCAATCAATCTCGGTAAGTTTTCGTAACTTAATTCACATCCGCTGCAAACCAAACTGTCTAATAAATAGCTTTGCAACAAACAAAATGCCCCCGATACCTACTTGTTGTCAATTTCTATTGAAAACTGAGTGAACAAAAAGCACAGAGTTTGCCGCTATTTTGGAGCGCCCATATTTAGTCTTAGTTTGGAAGAAATTTGGAAGAATCTACCAGTTTCTCCTAAATGATGGAGACAAAAATACATTTAATTTTCTTTTTTGAGCTTTTAGCTGTTGTTTTCATCACGTTCGAGACATTTCTTAATTTTGAAGAGAAAATTGTGGCAATACAGCTATATTTTTGTATTTTTGATCTGCTTATCTAGCGGCTTGCACTACTAAACTTTGGTGTACCCGTCCTCTATTACCCTGGATGCATGAATTGAATTAGACTGTAGCAGTAGTATAGTACAGACCCCGTTCAAGTTGTTTGGCAGCATTACGTCATCATGGCTGGAGAGGCACTACAGTTACTATGCAGGGTATTGGAGAAATTGCACTTTTTCGAAGCTCTAAATAACCTGTTTTAGAACTGTATCAACAAAACTTATATGGTTGAACAAAAAGCTAAAATATTTTTATTTGTGAAACCATCAGACGTTTTGCAAAAACTCCAGTGAAGAATATTATTTTTACAAATTTTCCAGAGCGTGTCAAAATAAGGACATGTTCAGCACTAACAGCTGTTTGCAGTAAGACTAATCTCGATTTTGATTGGCTGTTGATTTCTGGCCTTTGATTGGCTGTTGGTGGTACCTGCAGCAGAAGACAATAAACACCGGTGATCTCTTGAGCGAAGGTAAATTTATTTCTCTCGGCCATTATGTAGGCCTGAGTTGATCAAATAAATGCATGCCCTTTCAACAAATTCCTTGAATTGTTATAATTTTTTCATTAGATTTACGTAAAATACGCTGCTCGCCGTTGAGATCAAGGTTACTGTCAAATGGGTGAAACAAGTTGTTTTCGATTTATACTAAATTGGTGCCAAATACGCCCAAACTTGGTATGTTTCAGCTGATCCTTCCAAAAACTTAGTAGAATCTCCTATAACTTAGTAGGAAAAGGCGGTGACGTCATCATGGGAGGACTATATTTAGTAGGAAACTTGGTTGTACCCGTAGTTAAAGCATGGAATACAGATACCTGGAACGGAAGGCTCGTTGATTTCTGGGATGCTTTTGTGGGGCTCATTAAAAAGAATTGGGTAAATAGCCAAGGACATTAAAATATAGATGGCAGTAAAATATTCAACAAAAAACAGGCCTTTGCGCGTGCCTTACTTCAACCCAGAGGAAACAGCTACTACTGAGGTATTATTTATCCAATATAAACCTAAAAATTTGCATAATAACCATAAAATATGAATGCAAAATCAGCGTGAGCCCGGATTCGAGCCCGGAACACTACGATTGCTAGACAAGCATGCTGCCAACTGCGCTATTGAGCGACGAAATTACCATTATGAAGATGAAAAATTCGACGCGTGGTATTCGAACCCGGGATCTTTCGATTACTAGACGAGGCTTAACACACTGCGCTATTACGGCGCTGGGCCGCGCGCGCTTAAAACATGTTATAATACAAGTTGAGCTGCAGTATCAGATTCTGATTTCTCCTTCGTTTTGCTCTAAGATTTTAGGTATTTCATGCCTAAAATGTATTTTAGTAGACGCACCACAGATTGGGCTTTCCGAAATGTATGGTCGTTTTCCTGTGCAAGCCACGGTTTATAAGTTATGACGCATCAAAGTCATCGGCCACCACATCTCCCATAGACTTTACATTGGTCCTTACCGAGCTTTACTTACCGAAGGATTTTTTCATGTCCTAGATTGGCACCCAAAAGCGGGGCGGGTTTGCATTGAGGTCTCCATTCCAGGTATCTCTATTCCATGGTTAAAGTACCCTGGTATAGTAGTAGTCCACACGTTGGCAACATATACGCATATATACTGTTGCAACGGCATGATGATTGTGTATGATATCCCCTCGTTCACTCCTGTTTTCATATAAAGCAAATCAAAACTGGAAACTCCATCGAACTCCATCAACTGGAACTCCATCGGGGGAACCTGGATCTTTAAGTGGGGGGACCTCTCTTCTTGCCCAGGGGACCTTTAGGGCTTCACCATGTCGTGTGCGTGAGTCAGGGAGCCCAACATCTGATGATACTTCAGTGAGGAGCAGGAGAGGACGGCCCATCAGACCCCCTGCCTCTAGGTTAAATTAATGGGACAGCTGTTGCTTAAGCTGTGCCTCGCCCTGAGCAATGCCCTGTACAGTGCCTCCTACAAATCGTGTGACGGTCCTCCAGTGTTCCCGCGCTGAGCATGCCGGTTTACTGTTTTTTGTTTTTGTTTTGTTTTTTGTTTTTTTTTACTCATTGCTACTAATTCTGTGCTAGTGCCTTCTGAAGTAATTTCTAGCAGCCTGCTTTCTGCCCATCTGAAACAGCTTGTTGTGCAACTTGCTGTATTGTCTGTTTCTGTGCCCCTTCGTAAATTAACACTTGCCTGTCCTTACTTTGTACTGAACATCACTCTTTATTCTCTTCCTTACCTGTCTGTCTGGATAGTGCAAACACTTGTATCCGAACCATCAAATATCTGTACCTACAAATTTAACCCTCGCTCTGCTGGCACCCCGGGAGTTACGCGCCCTGCCGGCATGGCTGAAAAAACCTCCTCTGGTTTACTGATAGAGAACTTGAATTGTAGGCGGTCGTATGTGCCTTACAGGGACTCAAAAGAAACCTCAATCATTTTTCACCTTGTTCGTATATGTTTCACACATGAATTCCTATCAAATGTGCCTAAATTAGTCCTTTTAACCAAACCTTGCAGTTTCATCCCGACCACAGCGGCCGCCACCCGCGGCGCGCTGCCGCTTGCCCCGTGTCCCGGGTACAGCCTCAGACAGGAGGTGCCGGCACCTGGCGCCGGTGCCTGAGCGCTGAGAGTGGCGGCCGCGCCAGCGAGCACGTGCATTCGCTGTGGGATGGCGCCCCAACGGCGAAACAATTATATGGGACCATTTCAAATGCGGAAAAGAAACTTTTTGACGTTTGATATGCCATCTGCATAAACCACTAGTCACTTGTCGGATATATCCTAGCAAAAACAACTGACGTAGCCCCCTCTACATTGTGCTTATACACATTGTGAACATATAAATTTTCGGGGAATTAATTTGACATATTCAGATTGTTCGTGCATAGTCTCGTCTTGAATACTGACGGAAAGATCGCACCTCGGTTTGCTAAACAAGCCGTACTGACATGCGCTCTACCTGACTGTAGATGAAAAAAATGGCATCCATAGGAAATGGATGTTTTTCGGGGATTCGGACACAGAGTTTTCACAGTGTGACGTGGTGTCAGAAATAGCTAAATAAAAGGAAATGTCATATCTAGACATGCATGGAGAGAGGGTGTGTATGTTTTTCGTCATTCATTTTTTTAATCACCTGAGTATTCAATAAAATGTACAGGAAAATTCAAGGAACTAAAGGGATAGGGCTAATTGCACCATTCCTACCAATGGATCTTTTACATCCCCATCCGTTGGCTACCCTTTTACACGGCAAATTGTCCCTTTGCCATCCAGCTGTGAACCTGGCACAATGTCAAGTTTGGCGTGGAAATCTCCCCTGCGTAACCATGATACAAGGAGGGTGGCCTGAGACCACCCCTCTCACCCCATTAGCCTCTGCTGATGTTGTCGAGCCCTCTGGCGCTGTCGCCATGCCGTCTGGGGACGTTTTCCAGGAAGCAAGCGTTAGAGAGGCTGTCTGGGCCATTGTTCCGTATTTTCACGCGTGTCCTTATCGTCCCCTCGATCGCTATCAGCTGACCAAACCACGAACACTGTCCACCTTCTACCTGCCGCCTGCGCTGACGAGCCCGGTCTGTGTCAGAGGCTGTCGCGGGCCCCAGCGGGCCGCGGCATGGGCCGCCACTGCTAGACCTGAGTGGAAAAGCGCGAACATCATCTCAATAACTTTCGCTTTACGCAAAAAGTTGAAAAGGTATCTACTTTCTGTTTGCCGGGAATGATGCAGAATTGACATAGGAACAGCTATCCCGAGCATTATCATCGGGACGGTTAGTTGAATGTAGATATTCGCATTGGAACGGCGAGAGGAGGAAAAAACAGCACCGCCGGCAGGGCGCGGGTTAACTCAGGTGCCTCACACCCACTAAAATAGACCGCAAATTTGAGCCCAATTTTTCATGCCTCAATACTGATGAAGATGTAAACTTTGCCCAATTCAAATCAATCTTGAACAATTGCAAACATCTAGATTTGAGAAACCTTGCCTCAAATAACCAGCAGAATCATTCTAACCCACATTCTGGTATTATAGTGGTTCATATAAACATCCGCTCACTGGCAAAAAACTTTGATAGACTTGAATTACTAGTGTGTCAGCTCCCATGCAAACCAGACATTATCTTGATCAGTGAAACCTGGATAGACAATGCTTCAGCACAGTCATTTACTTTACCAAATTTCAGACTAGAAACCTCGTCACCTGATCAAACTAGAGGAAAAGGATCTGCTATCTTCATTAGAGACTCCTTGTCATATATAAGAAGGAGCGACCTTGAAACGGATAGATTAGAATTTCAGTCATAATAATAATTTGTGGGGCTTATCGACGCACCAACTGCCAGGGTCATATGGCGTCGCCAATCTTTTCCCTGTTGGAAGGGTTTCTCGGGAGCCAGCTTGCTCCTTGTTCAGGGAAGCCGCCGGGCCTTGAACCCGGGTCGGCTGCGTGGCAGACAGCTACGCTGACCACTCCACTACCGCGCCCCCTTTCAGTCAGTTTTCTGTTGTGGTGCGCATCAGTTGTATCTGCTGCGCCGTGCTTGCAAGGCCCATCTCTAGATAGAGATGTTTAGTAGCTAAATTAAGTACTGAAATTGTCTGATGTTATTTATAAAAACATATTTTGGTTTCTGACAATTGGCAACGCTGGAAATAAGGCTTTCTGTATTCTGACCGTGAATGGTGACACGTGGTGTTATTTTGTGACCTTTTTCTTCACGATGATTGTGTTCTTTCCCCGAGGGGAATATACGCGGGACCCAGCGAAGTATTTCGCGTGAAAGTGCCAAGGGACGAAGAGAGCCACAACAAGATTGGCGACTAGTTCGACTCACGGAAAGAGGTAATTCGTCATGGATGTGTTTTCATGTGCGCCCGCGCCATTTCTGCCGGCGGCGGGGGAGGATCCAGCGGTACCATGGTCGAGATGGCTTCCCATGTTTGAGAATTACCTGCTAGCGGTGGGGGAGATGCATTCCCGGCCGCTAGGCGACGCGCCCTGCTCCTCACGTGTTTGGGGGCTGAGGGCCAGCGAGTGTTTGAGTCTTTGCCTGAAGGGATCAAAGCTGAGTCTGAAGACGTTTACGATTTCGCCAAGCGGTGTCTGACGGGTTTCTTTAGCCCTCGCAAGAACGTGTGCGCGGAGCGTTACCGGTTTAGGCAGAGAGCCCAGCAGCCAGGCGAGACAACCGCCCAGTGGGTCTCTGTTTTGCGACAGCTCGCTTCAACCTGTGAATACGGAGATCGCACAGAAGAATTCGTCAGGGACCAGATCGTGGAAAGGACGGCATCCCACAAGCTCCGACAGAGGTTGCTGATGGAGGGAAGCGACTTGTCCCTCATGAAGGCCCTCACCATTGCGGACATGGTGGAGAGTGCGGACAAGGAGGCGGATGCCATGACATCACCAGCAGCTGCAGTGCCCGTTCAAGTGGTGAGGCCAGACCGCAGTCGTTTTAAACCGAAGAGGACGTACCAGAAGCCGACTGCAGGAGCTTCAACAGGAGCAGTTGCAGCATCACCACCACCAGGACTTGTATGTTTTGGCTGTGGCCAGGCAGGCAATCGAGCGAACGACACAGTGTGCCCAGCGAGGGGAAGGAGGTGCCACCAGTGTGGCGGTGCCAACCACTTCGCCAAGTGCTGCAAGCGCAAGAAATCGGTGGCTGGTGCTAAAACAGTGTCACAACTCAGTGTGATGAGTGTGGGTCAGGGCCAGCTCAAGGTTCCAGCTAATGTGGGGGGCCGTGAGGTGGATTTAATTGTGGACACAGGTGCCCAAGTGTCCCTGCTGCCCCGCTACCTTGTGAAGGGGGATCTTGATGCCACAGATAAAGTCCTGTGTGGGTACGGGGGCACCCAACTGCAAGTGCTGGGGAAGAAGGTGGTTAGTGTAGTGTGTAAAGGTCAACGTAAAGACGTCAGTGTGTTTGTTGTGCCTCATGGATTGCCTTTGATGGGACTTGATCTGATGGGTGAGTTTGGTGTGAACGTGGTGGATAACAGGGTATGCCGTGTTTCTGCAGAGAGCCAACCTGCACCTACCTCCACGTCTGAACCTGAGCCGCAACCCAAGCCGCATCCTGGACCTGAACCCTCCCTCCCTCGAGCTCCGGAAGACTGTGGTGCCATCCTGGGGTACCAGCATAAGGTGATGGTGGACCCGACGGTGACTCCGGTGAGGCAGCCACTAAGGAGGTTACCACTAGCGGTAAAGGAGCAGGTGAGTAGGAGACTGGACGACCTGGAGCGGCAGGGGGTGATCGAAAAGGTAACTGCATCAGAGTGGGTATCACCGCTGGTGGTGAGCCGGAAACGAGACGGCGGCATCCGACTCTGTGTGGACATGAGGCAGGTGAACAGGGCAGTGGTGACTGATAGCTATCCCCTCCCCAGGATAGAGGACGTGCTAGATCGGCTCCACAGCTCGCAGGTGTTCACACGTCTTGACTTGAAGGATGCCTACCACCAGCTGGAGCTGCACCCTTCCAGCCAGAGCCTCACGAGTTTCATTAGCCATCAGGGGCTGTATAGGTTCAAGAGAGTGAACTTTGGTTTGGCGAGTGCTGGTCCGTGCTTTCAGAGGGTGATGAGCTCCATTCTGAAGGATCTCCAAGGCGTGGAGACGTATCTGGATGATATTGTCATTCACGCATCCTCCCGACAGGAGCACGACAGGCGGGTAGCCGCAGTGCTAGCCCGGCTGCAGGAGCACAATGTGCGCATAAACTGGGAGAAGAGTGCACGAGGGAAAACCAGTCTGTCCTTCCTCGGGTATGTGATCTCCGCAGGAGGCGTGCAGATCGACCCGGAGAGGGTGACGCCCCTGCTGGAGGCCGATGACCCTACTGACGAGCGCACGCTGCGCGCGTTCCTCGGCGCAGTTAGCTATCATGCACGGTTTCTGCCACACTTCGCTGATTTGGTAGAGCCGCTGCGCGCTGCCCTGCGTGCAGACAGTTTTGCATGGGGCAAGGAGTTGAGCGAGGTAGTGCGCAGGGTCAAGGACGCGATTCGCGCCGCTCCTGCTCTCGCGATGTTTGACCCCAGCAGGAGGACGGTCGTGACTACGGACGCCAGTGATTTCGGGTGCGGGGCTTGCCTTTCCTTCGTTGACGAGGCGGGGCAGGAAAGAGTCGTCGCCTACGCATCCAAAACGCTCAGCCCAGCTGAGAGGAACTACAGCACAGTAGAGAAGGAGGCCTTGGCCTGTGTGTGGGCCACAGAGAAGTGGCGACACTACCTGTGGGGCCGGAGGTTCCTCCTGAGAACCGACCACCAGGCGCTATGCACCATTGTCCGAAAGGTTCCAACCGTGTGGGGCGCCGTATAGCACGATGGGAGGCGCGACTGATGGAGTATTCGTTTGATGTAGAGTACATCTCGTCGTCAGCAAACTCGGTGGCGGACGGTCTTTCCCGCCTCCCAGTAGCCCAGACTCAGTGGGAGGACGACGACGAGATAGAAATCGCCGCGCTGACCGAGTCAGCGGCGATTTCGGAGGCTGAAATGGTGAACGCTTCAGCCGCCGACGAGGACCTCAGGGCTGTGAGACAGCTGGTGCAGGGGTGTTGGCCTCAGCGGCGTCGTGAGGTGGGGGTCCGGCAGCGACCTTCTTTCACGTGCGCAGTGAGCTTTCCAGTCAGGGTCCGCTGTTGTTCCGCGGAGAGCAGCTGGTTGTGCCGACGGCCCTGAGAGGGCGTGTTCTGGCCAACGCCCACAGTGGGCACCAGGGCATAGCACGCACCAAGCAGCGCCTGCGTGAACGTTTCTGGTGGCCGGGGATGGACGCATAGGTGCGCTCCCAGCTCAGGGAGTGCGGGGTGTGTTCCCGCCACGACGAACACGCCAAGGTCACGAGACCACCCTTGCAGGCGATACCTCTCCCCGAGACCGTCTGGCAGCGGGTGATGGTTGACATCATAGGTCCGATGAAGGGACCCCAGACGGAGAGGTACGGGATAGTTCTGTGTGACCTCTACAGCAGGTGGCCCGAGGTCGCGCTGTGCGCGGACGTCACTGCCAGCACAGTGATAAACCTGCTGGAGGCAGTGTTTTCCCGAGAAGGAGTGCCCGAGGAGTTAATCTCGGATAACGGCCCGCAGTTCCGATCTGCGGCGCTGGCGGCGTACCTGAGGCGATTGGGGGTAAGACATGTGTTTAGTTCCCCATACTCTCCTCAGACGTGTGGCCTCGTGGAACGGACAAACCGAACGGTTAAGGGGGCGATTCAGTCTGCCCGCCTGGCGGGGAGTCTCGTGCTAGCTTTGTCCGGAAATTCCTCCGGGAGTACAGGGCGACTCCGCACCCAGCCACGGGCATATCTCCCTTCCTAGCGATGAGGGGACGCGAGGCGAGGACACCGGTCGATGTTTTCCCGGTGCCCGGTCCCTCAGCAGACGGGGTGCAACGTGACCGGCAGGTACGCCGGCACTTTAACCAGTACCAGGAGGGGTACCGACGCCGGCACGACCGCAGTGCTGGTCAGCTGCCGACCTGGCGAAAGGGTGACTGGGTTCGCCTGAGGCAGCCGGTAAGTGGCCGCATAGAGGCCCAGGAACCGGTCCAGATTCAACGACGGACAGGACCGGTAAGCTATCGCCTAAGCACAGGTGAGAGGGTGCACGCGAGGAGGCTGGTCCGGGGTGAGGAGCGGCAGGGCGTAAGTATGGGCAACCATACGACCTTACCGGATGCTGTGGAAGCGCCGACTCCTTCCGTCCCAGACGCAGCTCCAGTACCCGGTTCTGCACCTCTCAGTCCACCGCCTGCGGCGTCAGAGCCAGTAACCCCTCTGACCTAGCCCACTCGTACCTGCAGTCCACGGCGGAGCTCGCGGGTGTCGAGAGCTCCCAATAGGTATTCGCCGTAGTTGTGAGTGCAGTGGCGGCATACCTAGGGGTAGTGGTTTTGGCTTGAGGAAGACGCTGTATCTTGTGAGGGGAGTTAATTAAAGGGACATTGTCGCAAAAATTTTTATTGTGGTTTCTTAATATTTGAAAAATCTTTATTCTGGTACCGTCAATCATTTTTTTATCTTCTGCTAAATTTTTGGGAGGCCACTCAACAATTATTCAAATTTGTTAACAATATCAATTATAGCCTGTAACCTGCTCTTCACCTCTATTCTATCAATCAAAGTTTTAAGTTCTAGAAATAATTTTTTTGCCGCAGAAAATGTTTTTGTATTGTATTAGTATTTAATTTATTTTTATTAAGCGTCAAAAATACGCAAATTATATTAGTTTGTCCAAAACAATCGGCTTTAGAAAACTAGTCAGGAAAGTTTTAAACTCGGCCAGGCGTCGTACAGCGGGACTGGTATAGTGGCCTCCATTCCCGACTCTCACACAGGTAATACGGGTTCGAATCTAGGTAGTGCCAGTTTTTACTGTAAAAACAATTTTTCTGATTTTCTTCTTGATTGTTCACGCGTACTAATGGATGAAGCATACTCAGATCCATTACTGCCGATCGGGGAGGAGGGTAACTTCCGGGGGGTAACTTCCGGGGAGGGCACCATCCGGACCAGAGGGGGCGCCACTTTTGACCGGCAAAACCTATCAGATGGATGCTAAATCCTATCGGTATGCGCCGATTTTCGCATCCTGGGGGGAGGGGATGGGACGCGACAATTTAGGATTCACCGAGAGTCGATCAGAGAGGGGGACACGTGCCCCCTTTGCCCTCCTGGATCCTCCTATGGGATGAAGAAGCTATTATAAGGACAATTTCTTCTGGTTATCCCTCCGTCCGGGTAGTTGAGGGAAGGGGAATATTAGCCCTAAATATTTTTTCTAACCTGACGGGCGTACCAAATTGGGACCGGCTTGTCTCCAGCTCCCTCCAATAGTTCTCAGTCCGTCGGATTCACTTCTGTTGGAGACCATTTCCTCTGTTTTTTTACCACCGGGACACGCTGTTTGCCATTTGAAAATGTCTTTTGTGTCCTTTGCTGAAGGCCATTCTTGAAGCCTGACCGGTTTTGGTGCAAACCAGGAACCAGAAACCGACCCAATAAAAAGGTGGCTCTTTGAGATTAAATGTGTTAATCCCGATATTAATGTGTCTCGAGATTAATTAATCGTTTTAACACGCGCATTGACGGGAGGAGGGTACCCACCCCCTCCCCCAGTCTGGTTTTTCGGATAGAATATGGCATACATTCTCTCATCATTTTTACAACTTTTGTCAAAATTTTAAGGTTAGGTCATCTCAGGTCCGGTCACCAGTACAGGTCAAGTGACCTGACCTAAAAAAAAGTTTAAGATAACATAAGTCGGAACAAAGTGAACTCATCCTATTGAAGTGACCTGACAAAATGGTTAAAATATTTCGATAGAGAAGCGTATGGGCTACCCAACGACGTTTACCATTTTTCACTACCTACCGTGGTTCTCGAGATTTTAGGAGGGAGGGTACCCTCCCCCGTCAAAGCGAAGGTGGCTCAGAGCCTCGTCAATGCGCGTGTTAATCTGGTAAAACAACGAGATAAAACGTTAATCCGTACGAGATAAAACGTGTTCGAGATTAAATGTGGCGGTGTCCCAGGACGGACCGCCCTGAAAGACCGTCTGGACCTTTCACGGCAGGAGATTGTGGAGGCCTGAGCACTGGTCACTCCCTTCTTCTGTGCAGCTACCGAAAGAGGATCGGCCTGGACCCGGAGACCACGTGCCGGGAATGCGACGACGGAGAGGACGAGACCCTCCACCACCTTCTGACCCAGTGCCCTGCGTGCACTGACCTGCGCTGGGACATATTTGGACGGGACGACCCGCCCATCCTGGAGGCACTGGCGGACCCGCGACGGCTGGCGATGTTCCTGCGGCAGTTGGGGCGCCTGCAGGGGCGCCCCCACTCCCCCGTATGGCCGGAACACTCAATCAATCAATCAGATTAAATGTGTCCGTCGACATCTAAATCTTTGATATAATTTTAATCCTTTGGGCCCCGGAGAATATAAAAACACGTAGTCTAGAGAACCGGAGAATAGCTGAATGTGATAAGGAAGAATAACTCTTGATATGCGTCGGAACTGGGGAACCAAAGAGCAGCCACCACGATCCTTGGATGAACTAACAAAAATATGTGCAGCCAGCAAGTCTGGAACGCACCACGAACCCAAACCTGATCACTTTTTGTTTCAGGGGGAACGTTTGTTGTATGTTGTAGGTTGGAGATGGACTGGCTCCTCACTTATCTGTCCGTGGTGGTAGCTCTTTCCAATTTTTTTGTATATAGATATACAGGATTTAAGAATATTTTGTTTTTTACTTCAATTGGAGTTAGTTTCTGATCCGGGCGCATCACTAAAATATACCTCAAAATTGTAGCCTGGAACAGTTCGTATTAAATAAAAAGGATTCTACAATTAATCTAAACATTGGTAGTGACGGAGTCTAGACCTAAGAAGACGCATTGCGGCTTTAAGACAAGCAAGCTGCTGGCCTCATGAATGAAAATGCATGTGTTCAATGCAGAAAACTGCTGACTATGGTACTCTGCCAACTCTAGGGGCTTGTTCCAGCGCCTCCTTCAATCTCCTCCAAACTGCTCCAGAAGAGGTAAGTCTCTACTAAACTCTACCATCCAATAGAAAACTAGATCAGGGTATTCTACTCTTCTGGGAGGAGGTTGGAGGAAGTTAGAGGAGGCGCTGGAACACACCCTAGGATTCCATTGCTCGTCCTCTGAAGCTTGTCTTCCAGCAGCGGGCGTAATTGGCGATAGTCACTGTCGAGGGGTAGCACCAGATTATTTCTGTTTTGCGTTCAGCTTTCTGGGGTAGGCTCTTTTTAAATTAGAATAAATTTTCACGGCAGGAACAGATCGGACCAAATAAAGGGTACAAATAAAATATCACAAGCCCACAATGAAAGCAAACAAGATATCACTGCATCTTTTTTTAAACATATACAATTATATATATATATATATATATATATATATATATATATATATATATATATATATTCAAGAAGAAAGACGTCCCCAAAGACGATCTATAATCTAGATCATGGGTTTGTGGAGGGGTTGGGTGGAACCATACAAAATCATAATTTTTTAAATAAATTATAATACATTATTTCCAAACTGGACCACAATAGAAAACAAATATTTCGAATTTCAGGTCTATGGGAGAATCGGTCTGATTGGGTTCATACCATTCAAAATAACAAACAAAATGATCATACACAAGCTGGTCCATTGATTGGGATGATAGTTTGATGATACACAGCAGCTACAAGACAGGTTTTCTAGTAAACAAATTTTCTCTTTGAAGTGACCAGCCTAATCTTTCACATATTCCTCCAGGAAAACAGAAAAATTGCATCACCCAAGACTGCCCTCCTGTCATTCCTATATGTCTATCCATACCCTTTGTTCACAATTATGTTGTTGCATTGGGTACACTCCTAGTGTTTCAAATCATAATACATCTTATCCTAGTTTTCCTTCAGTTTATTTTCAATATCAATTATAAAAACCATGCAGATGGGCATTTTCAGAGGGCAGATGGATGAATTCATGCCACAGCCACTTTCATGTCTGGAAACAAAACAGTGGCACTTGAAACATGAGTAACTTGATCCGAGAAGTGGATAAGAGTACACCAACTATTATGTACTGCATGGTACCAAAATAAATTGAAAAATCTGTTGCAATCTGTGAAATTATCAAAAACATTTTCATACTTTAAAGAAGGTAAACTAAGCAGCAAATGCACTAGCACATTGTGCAGAGCTAGTATTTGTAACAGGTAGAAATTTGTAATTCAAGTTACAAGCTTGATATAGACTTTTACTAGAGTGCACAGATATTGTAAATAGAAAGTTAGACAAAAAGAGAGGGAATATGGGACATTCAAAAATAATATGCCTAAACAATCCTTGGAAAATTGCCATCACCAATCATTGTCACCCATTTTGGTACACAAGTTCACCTGTGCAACAACAAAATGAGGATTTTTGGCATTGACACTACTCATATAGCCACATAGCCTTGTTCCATCTGTCAGCACAGTCTTGTCCACTGGCCCTTGAGCCTCTCCTCTAGAAAAGAAATATCAGCGCCACAATTGCCTCTAGTACGTGGTACTGCTTATCAAACAAAAATAAATTAGAATACTTATCTACCAATCACAAAATAGTATGCTACCACTGTTGTGCTGTTACTGTTTTTCCAGCAGCACAGCAGCTTAGATTTACAGGTTTTCAGCCTGTAAATCTAAGATTGGTTCTAAGATTTTTTCTCAGGGAGAGGCTATAGTCATGTGACATAGACTCAATGCTGCTAGCTGATTGGTGTTGACAGACGGATTGAGACCACACCTATAATAGTGGGCCAAAATGAATAGTTATCAATTAAGCATACAATTTGCTTTCTGGAAACTTCAGTAAAACTAATTAATGCAGAACAGAAACATTAAATGCATTGCTCATATTTGATAGGATTATTGCCTGACTACCTAACTCACTACACTCACTACACAAAATCTCAATAAGCATTTGTGGCCAGCAACAATGGATCGCAAAAAATAAAATTGCTTCATTAACTTTTCACTCATACATTTTTTACCATGAAGAAAATCTCAATTGACCACATCAAAGGCTCTAAATATTTTACGTACAGATAACCGACGATATTGATATGTTGATCACGAGACCGGAGCGGCGACAATATCCTCGTCCGTAAAACCACCAAAAACTTTCGTCATGCCTCAAAAGAGGCTCTTCTGGATCGCGCTACCCGTATCTTTTTATTGTATCATTGTCGCTGCAATGCAATCATGCAATAACGAAAAATTATTAATTATAATCTTTAGGGTGATCGGGCCTGGCCGCAGCGCTAATAAGTCTTATAGAATTTGTATTAATATCTCCGTGTTTGCCGCGGCCTTTGAAATGGTATATATCGATAACTCAGCGAAAGCCGTAATGACATCACATTGATGTAAGATAAGCCCACGTGACCAGATCCTATAAGGACTGGGCTTCTGATTGGTTGATGGTATTTCTTTAAAGTCCTATATTTCTTATTCAGAAGCGTTTTGGAAAGTTATTTTTATAAAATGATTTTTTATGTCTCAGGTTTAGGTACTGAACTGCTTTGATTGAAATTTTATACATTCTTTGATATAAAAATTGAAGGCTCTAGCCCAGATTACGTCATTTTATCGATACCATAAGGACTCGGTCAGGGGGTGCGCTCCGGCCCTTCAGCATTGGCGGAAAGTGGCAACCGTTTGGCGACCCCTGACGGCTGCGATGACGTCAGGTCAACCATGCAACAGCACGGCTCCATGATAAGTGGGCGGGAATTGTGACTCGGGTGGGATTTTTGTGTGTTCTCTTGCACTATCCGTGGGAGTAGGGCCATGAAATTTAGTTTTTCTGGTAGAGAAATGACTGGAAAATAATTTCAGTCACAAAGATTTTGGATTTTTATGTAGCTTTATAGTAATTCTGTGTTGAAAGGAGCGTTACGAATCTGGCGCAGGAATATTTATTACCTCGAATACAGGAGCGCACATAAGGTAATAGAGTAAATAGCACCCATTTATGTACTATTAGGTTCTACACCTTAGGTAATAGAGTAAATTGCACCTACTTATTTCTGTGTCTGGCTTAGCAATGCTTCTTGTTGTCTGGCATGCTGTTTTTTTTGCTCCTTGCAGAATTATAGTGTTTTATGCAGTCCCTATTGTTCCTTTTTGTGGTCCTTTAAAACCATTTGTATGATTTGTCCTACATTTGTAATAGACTTTCATTTGCTCCTTGATGGACCAACCCAGATAGAGCTGAGAATCAGGATGCAACAACTGTGGTTATCCCAACACTGGCTTGGATATGGATAGATTGGATGGATATTGATAGAGCTCGGACATTGACGTTTAGAATAGTCTTTTATCTCGGTTTTGGGCTAAATTTCTAGTGCCCCATTGATATCTCCTTTTGCTCCCTTCACTCAAATGTAAAATTTTTCAAAAAAAATAGTTGTTATTCTTTGTACAAGCTTGTTTCTTTCATGTATTTAATACTAGTTTTGTTTCCTGAATGTTGTGTACTGAATAGTTTTTGTTAAGGTTTAGTATAATTTTTTATTAACAAAGCAAGCTTTACTCTCAACGGACTACTCTTATTTCTCTTTGCAGTGTAAGGAAAATATTAAACGTCCACTGCCATGTGCTGCCAGACCTGGCTCGATATGGATAGATGCAATCAGATTGAAACTTTGGTTTCCATTGCCTAAAGCTTTATCCATATTGTAAATGCATCCAGATCAATCATGCAATCCTGGTCAGCATTGTGCATGGAAGCAGGTTCTTTGTTAATCTGTGCAACTGGGCAGGGAGTATCAACTGGGTTCAACTATGAAGTCCTTGGGGAGCAGACACTCTATGGGTGTGCCCTAATTTTATTGTTGTAAATACTGACTATTTGCACCAATTGTGAATGTTAGCAGACTACCAATAAGGTTGTTGCAGGATATGAAGTGGTCTTTTTAACACATTTGGATACTCCTGTTGTAAATTTATGAACTCTTAAAAAATATGGTATTAAAGACATTTTGCTAACAATTATTCCAAAACTTTGTATGGTAGTTTGAATGATTTGCACAGGTAAGGGCTTGACTCTCATTTCATTTCAATTTTCCACCCACTGATTATATTTTCCCTGGTGGCTTTTACAGCTAGCACCCCAGTGGAAAACCAGTTGTGGGGCACTGCAAAGAATATTCAGTGATGGCTAAATCCTCTAAATATGAGAGTGAAGAAAGAACATTTTAAAAATTTGGTTAAGCTCTCTTTGCCATTTTCCTAAACAAATAATGATGCAGAAAATCGTCCTGGTGATAAAACAGTTGGCAGAAAAATAGTCTGCAAAACCAAAGCTCACATTTCCGTCAGCTGTCCTGAAAGAATTTTCAGGGATAGCTATGGCACCCTGGTGCTAGGTGTGGCCCCATGGGTGATCAGGGTGGACACTGATGTGAATTGTAGGTGGTATTATGCCTAAATTATGTTTATATTGTCTGTCAATCATTCTTTTTAGAATTTTGAAAAAGTAGTTATTCCCTTTAAGGACCTTTTAGTTTTTGAAAATACAATTCACAAATAAATTCCAGGTACTTCTAGCCTGTGTGGCACAATATATTAGCTTAATCATTTCTGGAGCACTTTCCAATTTCAGTAATACTGCTACTATTTGCAAATTAAAATTTCCAAACTATATAGAAGGCTTCAAACCTAACCAAAGAAGGCTTCAGCTGAATGAAATGTTTATCATTATGCCATCGATATTTTAACTGAAAATAATAAAAATGCTTTAATAAGCTTTTGTCATGAGGTGGGTGTTCCCAGTTTGGGCACTCAACTATTGAAAAGCTATAAGTAGTTCTAGCTCCATCTCGTTGATTTTTATTTTGGTGTTCATGATTGTCTGAAGAGCCTTTGCAGTGGATTTCATTAGATACGCTTGTGTTGTTTGTGCTTTGTTCTGCTCCATTTTGAATTTCTCTGTTGAACTCGCTCACAAGAAGTCATTGTAAGCCAATAAGTTCAAGAACATGAGTGACCGATCTGCCATTTAGTCTTTTAATTGTATTTCTTATCTGACATTCACTGAAGGTACTACTTGGAACAGCTCGCTGAAATTGTGCTCAGACAATTGAACAACACATATTATTTGAGTCATATTTTCATAACTGTCCATGTTAATAAATATATATGCAAAATTCCAGCATCCAACAACAATAATTCCAAAATGCAAACCATTTTCAAAATGCACTCCTTACCATTCAGAAGAATTCAAATGGTAGGAGTACGAGGCAGCTCAAGTCATCACCACTGCTCCAGTCTTCTTCTTACTGACGTTTCTCTCTTTCTCTCACCAGATGCGAGGCTGCAGGGTAGGATATCGGGGTACCTACGGGTCCTGGGCCGGCACAGAGCTCGGTAATAATTATCTCTGCTCTCAGCTTTGTCCGCACTGTGGGCATAAGCAGCAGATTGCTAAGAAAATGGAAGCTCTCCACCTTCGAACTAGAGATCTTCTGAGTGACTAGTGACAAGATTACGGACGGACAGCTGTGCTCTCGCTACCGTGCCAAGATATTCTGCTTGTTCTCGGCCGTGGCAAACTATGAAACGGACTGCATCACCATCTTCTTAGACGCCAAGTCAGCCACCGCAGCGTCGTGCTGCGCTGTTTAATGGTGATAGTAGTCCAGTGCTGCTTGTTTATGTAATGAACTTTCTCTCCCTGCAATATTGTGGGTAATGCGTGAGTCGACTCCCTGGATGGGGAATCCGCTGCTTTCCCGCTGTGCCATCCTGGTCGATGCCCACACTTTCGTCCGAATCGCAACACAGATAAGCTGAGGTGAGGAGTGCGTAGTGCCTGGTTGGTGTCGTTATCGTCGGTTCGACGCCGTTCGCCTTTACCCTCAGTGTATGGACGCAAACTGAGTATGGTGGTGATGCCTGCTCTGTCGCGAGTAAACTTCTCGTTCGTTGGGGAAGAAGAGGCGTGAGTTGTGACAAGACAATTGCCGGCACCTTCATCGACTACTGATGGCAACGCATCTCCTCAATTCTCTGAGCATCCAACAGTCTACGGTAAATATTTTCGCCGTGCTGCAGTAACCTCCCTTCTCATCCGACCTGGCTTTGTGTTATTTTCTCTCCCTCACGGTCAAACGTGGACGAAACTACAATGACCGTGAAGGCGAAGTGTCTGCAAAAATTCATGGTGTGCAAAGACACTTACGAAAATGTCAAGGAAAGTGCGCTGAACTCATGAGGGTGATGCAAAGTGATACTCTTCAGTTTGTACATGGAACATGACGCTGTGACGCTAATTGTTCAGCTTATCTGATGCACCTGTTAAGAGTCATTGTTACCTGCATCAAATTTTATCGTAGAAGTGTCCTTTTTCCTTTGATATTTATTAAAGAAATAATTGGGCGCGTAAAATACTAGTTCCTGCATAATATCGCAGAGGTGTGGATTAGTATGTCCTTGGGACAGCTCAAGTGAAACCTGCAAGCGGTGTTAAAAATGTCCCTTAAGTCTGTGTTTTCATTTTCTAATGTCTCGAACTTGGTTCGAGGCAGTCCAATAGATTCTTGGGCCACAGGCCTCATTATATATAGATCACATGCTTCATTCTATACTTTCTCTTTTAATATCGGGATACTAATATGTTTCCAAATTTGGGCACATCAATCTTCGTAAAAAACTTTCCACTGCTGTAGTGATATACCTTCAGAAATAGCTAGTCATGTCGTATCCATTACCGACGAATATTCACCGTACGCACTTATTGAATATATATCACTTGTTAAGTTAACAAATGGCTATTTTATGTGAGTTTCTTCCCGCTGAAGCAGTATTGAACGGAAACCACGAAACGAAGTGGCGGCATACCGTCTCCGGCCGATGGTGCTACCTTTGACGAGACCGTTGATGCAGTGGACGTCAGCGCCGAATGGAGGCATAGGGGACAACGATGCACTGCGTCTCTTTGATATATCTGAAAACGCTAGCTTGCATGAACAGACCAGACGAAAAATTATAATAAGAGCTTAATATATTTATTTCAACCAACAACTCATGCTTCAACAACAAACGGGAAATGTACCATGGGACATGTTGCTCTTAGTTCACAGCCTAAATTCTACAGACGACAATAGTGGGCTGAATGTGCTCTCTTCTTCAGTTACGAAAACTTTCTTGCAGGCTTTGTTTGCCAACTCAAATGGCAGTTACGCATCGCCTCCTGAGCATGCCAGCAGCGAAGACTTCCTGAAAGAGCAAGTAAAATTGCATTAAATTCCAAAATCGTAACAATTGACGTTGCTTGGATATGGAAAATTGCATTAAATTATCGAGAGAGGAACAAACGAGAAAACTGCTGCAGTCACATTAGACAAGACTATTTGCAGACCCCTGCAGACAAAATTATCAACCATCTAAGATATTACCATTTTCATTCATACCATCTAAGCAAAGGCAGAAAGAGGATGGTTGAGTGAGGCTGTGGGTCGAATCAAGATTGAATCGTGCCACCAGCCATAGGCATTTTTCAGCGAATTCATATAAAGTTAAAGTAATGTAATGATGATTTCTGCTAATACCTGCTTGATATTTGAGTAATTCATCAAAGAGCTGGCAGAGCTGGATCCAGGTTGTCCATTGGGGGGGGCGCCATCCGGACCAGGGGCAAAAGTTTTAACCGGAAAAACAATCGGGTGGGCGCCAACCTATCAGTGGGTACCCGATTTTCGCATCGAAGGAACGATATTTCAAAGGGGCACCATCAACCTTTCAGGTGGAAGGGGGCATCTACCTTTTTAGGGGTGACGAGGGTCGATCGGTATGACACCTGCCCCCCCCCCACCCCTGCATCCAAATATGAGAGCTGGCCAATAATTTTCAACGAGAAGCAAAGACCAGAACAGAATCCCACCTTTTGGGAGGCTACACGAACCTCCGCACATATTTAAATTCTCGATGGATCTAGCAGCAAATAAGGAGGTAGAAACACAAGAGGAAAACCTATGTGAATGTTTTTCATGACATGGCTGGACAAACTCATTATATATTACACAGAAATCATGCAAAACAACCATGGTCTGTGCTCCTGTCTTTTACACAGGAAATTAACTCTATTCACTGCTCTTATTTTTTTTAACTTCCATGCCACCATTGTAGTTTTAGTTCATATTTCAGCTTCCTGGAGTCTATAAGTGAGCAAAATGACAAAATGTACATAAAACAAGAAAAAGCTAATCAACCAACAAACAACCTGAAGTTTTGTTCTAAAGAAAGCAGATTTAAGAGTTTAAAGGCAAAAGGCAGTAACATGCTTCAACAGTATCCAAGGTACAAGCCTCACTCAGTTTGGAATACTTCAAAGAATGCAGGATTAGCTTCATTACTGTTGACCCAGGTTCAAATACCAAGTGATAACAGTAAGGATTTCCTTATCCTTTTGAAAGTTGGCAGCACCATTACTTCAGCGGTTGGTTTGTTGCAAAGCACTAAAGCTTATTCTTAAACAGGCTTTTGAGTATGCTGAGGCTGAAATTTAAAATCATTTAAAAATTTAAAAAGTAACATCATGACAAAGAAGGAGGAAATTTGCATTTGACCATAGTAATTGAAAAAGTGGGTGACTTTCTGGAGAACCTATTTCAGCACGTGACCTCTCCACCCAGTGTGCAAAGTATGGCATTTTCAACGAGATCTTGTCAGTGCGGAATTCCCTTGAAGACAGGAGCTAGTAATGTGAATTTTATCAACCTGGTGTGAATTTGCAAGACTGGTGCGAGGAAGTTGACACTTAAACCAAACAAACAATGGCTGAATGGATATTTAAACACAGAAGGTGGCCTTGTAAAAAAGTCCTTAACCAACTAACTAATAAGAGAGGTAGTATTGCATTGTGTGGGTAGCAATGTGTGCATTTTCTCCCTGGTATATGAAAGATTGGTGAAATTTTTTGGAGGCTGGTGGTGCAAGAATTTTACATTGCTAGGGCGACTCGACTAGCCTGCTGCCATACTTTGCAGAGTGGCTCTCCACTGTGCAAGAGAAAATGGGGTATCTCCCATTGCCAATGCATTGGAGATACCATTTTAGCACTGCAACACTGCTCTTATTAACAAAAAATACTATGAATGCCCTTGTCAACACATGCATCCATGGCAAAGCATCACTGATGCATGCCTATGTGGCGGGACAGCACAATTCCAATACATAACAAATTCCGACAACTTCCAAGTACAACATTCAATTCAGCACTGTTCATTCAACATTTAAGAACACTCAGTCCAAAAATGGATGTTTTGTTTTATATTTGAAGTTGTATTGAATATGCATTTTGCTTGGGTATAATGGGCAGCACCCATTATAGTCATGGCTTGCCCATGTATGTAGGTATTGCATACATAAATAGTAGTGTAGTATAAGTATAATACAGCTTGTAATATGACCAGATTTGCTGGATGATATGAGACTAGCTGATAATAATCATGCAATTGAGGAAATGTAAGTTAATCACATGGAAAGGACAGGTCAAAATAAATAAACCACACATAAATAAATGGCAATAGACTCACATGGAAAACTTAGTATTCTGATATGAAAAATCATACATTTCTTCTGCAAAATCTCGATTGGGCCTGTCACTTCAGGTCCACAGAATGTGAAAATCACCATCCCATCCTACTGGCACATTAAATAAGATTTCCAGGCTTCCAAAAGGCTAAAAACTCCTCGCATAGTATCAAACTCGAACGCGCCACTTACGCATCCCCGAATTTAAACACGTATTAGTGACAAACTATGATGCAAAATTGTCATTTTCTATGCTGGACATATTCCTCGATCATTTCTCTATTCAGAAAATTATATTAGAATACCACCCTACCACAATTCTACTCACCACACCCCATAACAAATCTCCATCTCACCTCCCCCATGCTATCTGGACGGGGAGTTTAGGTTTGTTTGGTTGATATTTCGTCATCACTCGACAATAACAAAAATGACCTTGAAAACAAGCGGTTGCCATGTTTTGGAGGCGGAGCGTTCTACCTTCTCTCTCTAGGGCCTTGGACTCGGTAAAGTCGTCTATAAATGTTGACTTTGAGGCCGATTTTGAGGCATTTTGAGCCTGAATTTGCAAAAACGAGAATATGACTTCTGAAACAACTTTTTGCAACCTTTTGATCTAGCTAATAAAAATTTTTGCGACAATGTCCCTTTAAAGGGACATTGTCGCAAAAATTTTTATTGTGGTTTCTTAATATTTGAAAAATCCTGATTCTGGTACTATCAATCATTTCTTTACCTTCAGCTAAATTTTTGGAGGCCACTCAACAATTATTCAAATCTGCTAACAATATCAATAATAGGCTGTAACCTGCTCTTCACCTCTATTCTATCAATCAAAGTTTTAAGTTCTATAAATGATTTTTTGGGGGTAGAAAATGTTTTTATGCTGTATTCGTATTCAATTTATTTTTATTAACCCTTAAAAATACAAATATTAGATTAGTTAGTCCAAAACATTCGGCTTGAGAAAACTAATCAGGAAAGTTTTAAAATCGGGCAGGTGTCGTACAGCGGGGATGGTATAGTGGCCTCCATTCCCGACTCTCACACGGGTAATACGGGTTCGAATCTAGGTCGTGGAAGTTTTTACTGTAAAAACAATTTTTCTGATTTTCTTCTTGTTTGTTCATGCGTACTAATGGATGAAGCATAGTCGGATCCATGATTGCCGATCGGGGGGGGGTAACTTCCGGGGAGGGCACCATCCGGACCAGGGGGGGCGCCACCTTTGACCGGCAAAACCTATCAGATGGACGCTAAATCCTATCAGTGTGCGCCGATTTTCGCATCCTGGGGGGAGGGGATGGGACGCGACATTTTAGGGTTCACCGAGAGTTGATCAGAGAGGGGGAGGGGGGCACGTGCCCCCTTTGCCCTCCTGGATCCTCCTATGGGATGAAGTAAATATTCTAAGGACAATTTCTTCTGGTTATCCCTCCGTCCGGGTAGTTGAGGGAAAGGGAATATTAGCCCCAAATATTTTTCTAATCTGACCGGCGTACCAAACTGGAACCGGCTTGTCTCCAGCTCCCTGCAATGGTTCTCAATCCGTCGGATTTCCCTCTATTGGAGACCAGTTCCCCTGTTTTCTGACCAGCGGGAGACGCTGTTCGCCGTTCGAAAATGTCTTTTGTGTCCTTTGCTGAAGGCCATTCTTGAAGGCTGACCGGTTTTCGTGCAAACCAAGAACCAGAAACCGGCCCAATAAAAAGCAGGGGTGGCTCTTCGAGATTATATGTGTTAATCTCGAGATTAATGTGTCTCGAGATTAATTAATCGTTTAACCCTCGCCCCACCGGGGGCCATCGATGGCCCCCTAAGGTTTTTCCGGGATAGCAGAAAGACGATGAGGCACAGCACCGTGGTTGAGGGCTCTACCTCTCACTGCATCATTTTCCCACCATCCCTGAAATTTTTTACCCCGGGTCACCCAAGGTCAGGTCACCAGACGAGTTCAACCAAGGTCACCTCACTTCAGCTTTAGAGCTCTGTAAGAGCTACATTTCGGAGTCGATCGATTTGAAACTTCCTACACTTTATGACCCCTCCAGGGTCTACAAGGTGTATATCCGGGATTTTTCGATTTCGTGCCCTGAGGTCAGGTCACGAGGTGACCTCTCCCATTGAAAAAGCATGGGAAAAGCTGTCTTATGATCTAAAAGTCACAAAAACGATTGAAAATGCTCAGCTTGATCAGAAAAGCGTTTTTGGACACCCTTTCACGGATTCCAGGGGCCATATTTGCCCTTTGACATCCCCAAGGTCATCCAAGGTCACCAGGGGTCAAAAACAGTATTTTGACAATAACTTTGACCTGTATAAGCTAGAGCGCTGAAACAAACACCATCGTGTTTGTCTCGTCATTGGCTTTCATTTGATATACGGCAAGGTCACTTTCTGACCTTTCGTGACCTCAGGTCATACTAGGTCACGAGGTGACCTCTGGAGGTCAAACTACTGGCGGGAGGTCTTTACGTTTCCATAGCAGAAAAAGTACTGGCAATTTCCTATCAAATGTACTTTCCCACACCTCAATAGCTCTAAGGGCATAAGAGTTATGCCCAGTTTGCTTAAGCATTGCATATTTGAGTGAAAATAGCCGATCTTGACCTAATTTGACCTCTGGAGGTCAAACCATTGACCTGAACACTAAAACATGTGAAGTAATTTCTTACTGAATTCACGCGAGCTTTCTAGTGCACTTTGCAGATTTGCGCTAACGCCCATATTTTCGGAGTTAGAGGGGGCCATCGATGGCCCCCCGGTGGGGCGAAGGTGGCGCCGGACCCCGGTGGGGCGCGGGTTAACACGCGCATTGACGGGAGGCGGGTACCCGCCCCCCCCGTCTGGTTTTTCGGATAGAACATAAAAACGGCGGCGCGTAGCGCCGCCGCACTTGTATCCATACGCGTATATTAACAGTAAAAACGCAGTACATGGTAAAACATACACTCCTAACACTAGGCAAAGAAAACTAGGCAGGGGCGCCGCCACGGAATTTAAGCCATCACACATTTATTAGGTAGGTACTTAACACACTCGGGTTAAAAATAAACTCGGGTTAAAAACTTGACATACCTTCTCTCATCATTTTTACAACTTTTGTCAAAATTTTAAGGTTAGGTCATCTCAGGTCAGGTCACCAGTACAGGTCAAGTGACCTGACCTCAAAGTTTAAGACAACATAAGTCGGAACAAAGTGAACTCATCCGATTGAAGTGACCTGACAAAATGGTTAAAATATTTCGATGGAGAAGCGTATGGGCTACCCAAAGCCGTTTACCATTTTTCACTACCTACCGTGGTTCTGGAGATTTTAGGGGGTACCCGCGCCCCCCTGTCAAAGCGAAGGTGGCTCAGAGCCCCGTCAATGCGCGTGTTAATCTGGTAAAACAACGAGATAAAACGTTAATCCGTACGAGATAAAACGTGTTCGAGATTAAATGTGGCGGTCTCCCAGGGCGGACCACCCTGAAAGACCGCCTGGGCCTTTCACGGCAGGAGAGTGTGGAGGTGGAGCGCCTGCGCATTGGCCACTCCCTTCTCCTGTGCAGCTACCGAAAGAGGATCGGCCTGAACCCGGAGGCCACGTTACAGGAATGCGACGATGGAGAGGACGAGATCCTCCACCACCTTCTGACCCGGTGCCCTGCGTGCGCTGACCTGCGCTGGGACATATTTGGACGGGACGACCCGCCCATCCGGGAAGCGCTGGCGGACCCACGACGGCTGGCGATGTTCCTGCGGCGGTTGGGGCGCCTGCAGGGCGCCCCCCCTCCCATATGGCCGGAACACTCAATCAATCAATCAGATTAAATGTGTCCGTCGACATCTAAATCTTTGATATAATTGTAATTCTTTGGTCTCCGGAGAATATAAAAACACGTAGTCTAGAGAACCGGAGAATAGCTGAATGTGATACGGAAGAATAACTCTTGATATGCGTCAGAACTGGGGAACCAGAGGGCAGCCACCACGATCCTTGGATGAACTAACAAAAGTGTGGAACGCACCACGAACCCAAACCTGATCACTTTTTGTTTCAGGGGGAACGTTTGTTGTGTGTTGCAGGTTGGAGATGGACTGGCCACCTCACTCCTCTGTCCGTGGTGGTAGCTCTTTCTAATTTTTTTCGTATATAGATATACAAGATTTAAGAATACATTGTTTTTTACTTCAAGTTGAGTTAGTTTCTGATCAGGGCACATCAAGAAAATATACCTCAAAATTATAGCCTGGAACAGTTCGTATTAAATAAAAAGGATTCTATAATTAATCTTAACATTGGTAGTCACAGAGTCTAAACCTAAGAAGACGCATCGCAGCTTTAAGACAAGCAAGCTGCTAGCCTCATGAGTGACATTTGTTTATGAAAATGATAAGCGTTTATTTTTAATACTTCGGAGTTCGGAAACGGTCCTTTCTCATAATAGAACAAACAATTCCAGAAGCACTTCATATAACATCATATCATTATATAAAATAGTATATTAACCGTTATTTTTATTAGATTGTTTATTAGATTATCTACGTTGATAAGATATTTCATGACCAGCCTCCTCGAATCATAGTTCCAAAATGGGGCTAATACACTGATAAATATTCAGGTACATCCCTTCACCAAAATTCTCATAATATAATAGGTGAACACATACGTTTTTAGTCAGAGTGCTAGGATAACCTCGAATCGAGTTCCAATATTTGAATATTCCAGTACTGAACTGCATTATTCCAGCATTCGATTTCCAAATCAGATCTAAATTTCAAGCCTTGGTCACACTATGACCAAAAGTTTTCGCTTATTGTATTATGAGGATTCTGACGAGGGGCTGTGCCCGAATATGTGATCACAGTGTGATCACAGGCTCCATTTTGCGTCAAGAATTCGAGAGGCAAAGCCATGAAACATCTTACCAATTTATAATCATGCTCCTGGGCTACGCAATGCAAAATTCCTCTACTTTTAAAAACCAACAGATATCAGTTGATCAACGAGGCTTATATTCAACCTCTCAAAAACATGAGAAAATATAACCTACCAGGAAATTACAAGCGAGTGATAACCCTCGGCAGGTGAGAAACGCGTGCAACAATCAGGTCTGCGAGTCCCCAACGAGCAGTCTTCCGAGTGCAACGTGGACTAGAGGATATAACTCAGTACGTCAGTGACGGATCCAGGCCAATGTTTTTTGTGGGGGGGGGAGGGGAGGACAGGGTCCAAAATCGTGAATACACATTTTTCTAAAGGTCGGTGAAAATCGCAGAGTTTGGGAGGAAAGTAAATTTTCCCTGAACCCACCAGTGGGTATGCAGCTCCTAGCTTCCAGTCCTTGAAGTGCACTCTAAGAAGGCTGGGAGCGAACCAAATACTGAGTGTACATCAAAAGCATAACAGATTTTGCATCTGTCCACAATAAGTGCTACACGGTTTGATAAAATGTTCACCGCAATAGTCTGAGCACAGAGGTGTCACTTATTATTTTCGCCGACTTTCGCACGTACGACCACCAACAAAATCTGACCACTTGATTTTTTACTATAAAGACCCTTTGCATTACTAGTTTTCTTACCTTTAGGCTAAAAATACTTTTAATGGCATGTTTAACTGAGGTCCTCAGAGGATTTGCCTTAATATACCGCGATAAACACCACTTACGCACATACATGAACGTATACTGAGGGCACACAGGCAGACGACCGAGGTGCACTCAGGCAGGTTCGTGTTCAATGCAAAAAACTGCTGGCTGTGGTACTCTGCCAACTCTGGGATTCCATTGCTCGTCCTCTGAAGCTTGTCTTCCAGCAGCAGGCGTAATTTGCGATAGTCACTGTCGAGGGGCAGCACCTGATTATTTCTGTTTTGCGTTCAGCTTGCTGGGGTAGGCTCTTCTTAAATTAGAAGATATTTTCACAGCAGGAACAAATGGGACCAAATAAAGGGTACAAATAAAGTATCACAAGCCCACAATGAAAGCAAACAAGATATCACTGAATCTTGTTTTAAACATATGCAAAAATATATATATATATATATATATATATATATATATATATATATATATTCAAGAACAAAGACATCCCCAAAGACGATCTATAGTCTAGATCATGGGTTTGTGGAGGGGTCAGGTGGAACCATGCAAATTCATGTTTTTTATAAATTACAATACATTATTTCAACACTGGCCCACAATAGGAAACAAATATTCCAAATTTCAGGTCTATGGGAGAATCGGTCTGATTGGGTTCATCCCATTCAAACTAACAAACAAAATGATCATACACAAGCTGGTCCATTGGGACGATAGCTTGATGATACACAGCAGCTACAAAAGACAGGTTTTCTAGTAAACAAATTTTCTCTTTGAAGCGACCCGCCTAATCTTTCATATATTCTTCCAGGAAAACACAAAAATTGCATCACCCAAGACTGCCCCCTGTCATTCCTACATGACTATCCACACTCTTTGTTCACAATTATATTGTTGTATTGGGTACACTCCTAGTGTTTCAAATCATAATACATCTTATCCTAGTTTTCCTTCAGTTCATTTTTAATATCAATTATAAAAAGCATGCAGATGGGCATTTTCAGAGGGCAGATGGATGAATTCATCTGCAGATGGGCGTGAATGCAGATGGGCATTTTCCGAGGGCAGATGGATGAATTCATGCTACAGTCATGAATTGCTACTTTCATGTCTGGAAACAAACAGTAGCACTTGAAATATGAGTAAATGGATCTGGTAAGTAGATAGGAGTACACTGACTACTATGTACTGTATGGTACCAAAATAAATGGAAAATCTGTTTCAATCTGTAAAATTAATCAAAAACATTTTCATACTTAAAAGAAGGTAAGCTAAGCAGCAAATGCACTAGCATGCACACATTGTGCAGAGCCAGTATTTGTAACAGGTAGAAATTTGTAATTCAAATTACAAGCTTGATATAGACTTTTACTAGAGTGCACAAATATTGTAAATATAAAGTTAGACCAAAAAGAGAGGGAATATGGGCAATTCAAAAAATAATATGCTTAAATAATCATTGGAGAATTGCCATCACCAAATAATTTTCACCTATTTTGGTACACAAGTTCACCTGTGCAACAATAAAATGAGGACTTTTTGGCATTGACACTGCTCATAAGCCTTGTTCCGTCTGCCAGCACAGCCTTTTCCGCGAGCCCTCGAGCCTCTCCTCTAGAAAAGAAATACCACAACTGTCTCTAGTATGTGCTATGGCTAATCAGACAAAAATGAACCAGAATACTTATCTACCAATCACACAAAAGTATGCTACCACTGTTGTGCTGTTACTGTTTTTCCAGCAGCACCACAGCAGGTAGCCAGCCTGTAAATCTAAGATTGGTTCTAAGATTGGTTCTCAGGGAGAGGCTATAGCCATGTGACATAGACTCAATCCAGTGTGCAAAGTATGGCATTTTCAACGAGATCTCGTCAGGGTGAGTGCCCTAGGAGACAAGAGTGAGTGGCATGAAGTTCATCAACCTGGTGTGAATTTCCCAGACTGGTGCAAGGAAGGTGACACTGAAAACCAAACAAATAATGGCTGAATGGTTATAAAGACACAGGAGGGGACCTTATAACAAGTATTTAACTAACTAATACAAGAGGTAGCATTGCATTGTGTGGGTAGGAAAGGGTGCATTTTTCTCTATGGTATATAGCAGTTTGGTGTGAATTTTTGGTGTCTGGCAGTGCAATGATTTTAGGTGGCTGGTGTGACTCGTCTAGCCTGCTGCCATACTTTGCAGACTGGGACTCAATGCTGCTCGCTGATTGGTGTTGACAGACGAAACGAGACCACAGCTATAACAGTGGGCCAAAATGAATAGTTATCAATTAAGCATACAATTTGCTTTTTGGCAACTTCATGAACCTAATTAATGCAGAACAGAAACATTAAATGCATTGCCCATACTTGATAGGATTAGTGTTTGACTAACTCACTACACTCACTACACAAAACCTCAATAAGCATTGGTGGCCAGCAAAGATGGATGGCAAAAATTCAAATTGTTTCATTAACTTTTCACGCATAGATTTTTTACCTCTAAGAAAATCTCAATTGACCACAACAAAGGCTCAAAATATTATACGTGCAGATTACCGACGATATGTTGATCCACGAGACCGGAGAGGCGACAATCTCCTCGTCCGAAAAACCACCCAAAGCTTTCTTCATGCCTCAAAGGAGGCTCTTCTGGATCGCGCTACCCGTATCTTTTTATTGTATTATTTTAGCTGCAATGCAATCATGCAATAACGAACAATTATTAATTATAATCTTTAGGGTATTCGGGCCTGACCGCATGGAACTTCGGGACAGGGACCCTCGGGCATCCAAGATGGCTGCCATCCAGGCTGCTAGTGAAAACCAGCAGCTAGCAGAGTGGAGCAAAAATACTGGATCTGGAAGCCCACAGTAGCTACCAAGTAAAGTACTTGCAGTATATTCTCTAAATAGAGAGGGAATATTTCGAGAAACCGTTACTTTGAAAGTATTAAGGAGAGGATTCTACTCTCAGAAGGAGAGGGAACGCGCATGCGCAGTGCGCGTGAGCTGCGTGCAGGAACCCTCGGGGTATCTGTAGACAGAGGCGGTGCCAATCAATTTTGTGTTGCAGTCTCGGGGAAGATAAAATGTGTTCTCGATATCATAAGAAATTATACTTAAATAATTCTAATGGATAATCAGCCAATTCAGCCAGCAGATGGGAAACTACCTGGCCTGTCACCGCCATTGCGTCTCTAGAGCTGCCGCTTTTATTGCCCTGGAGTTGCTATGTTCAAGCCGAAGTTCATACCAGACACGAACGGCGCGTACTTTGGCGTCGCAGATAACAAATTGGAAGCACTGGCCGGTGTTAACGGGTAACTATGCGCAGCCTGAGAGATTCAAATGGTGGCAGGTGCCCCCCTGTCCCTGATCGAGCCAACGGCGCCCTTTACGTCGCCGGTAAGAGGCCAGAAGAGCATACGCGTCGTAACATCGGCCTATGCAGCATCTTCAAAAGGGAGGACACAGTCAGGACCAGGGCCGAAAAAGCTTACAGGTGGGCACATAGGCGGATCGGGGGGGCAAAGAGGGGGGGCACATGCACTCCGATCGACCCTCTCGGCGCCCCCTGAAAGATCGATGGCGCCCCCTGAGATGTAGCTTCACATCCCCCAGGATGCGAAAGTCAGCGCCCACCGATAGGATTTTGCGCCCACCTGATAGGTGGGTCAAAAGTGGCGCCCCCCGCCGAAAGGTGCCCCCGATCAGCAATCCTGGATCTGCCCATGGGTGGGCGCCAAATCCTATCGGGGCGCCCTTACACGCGCCCTCGGCGAAGCGACTTTTCAGGCAGCGTCGATCATCAAATCTTTCAGGGGGGATTGCTGGGGGTCAAGGGGGGGGCGAGTGCCCCTTTGCCTCCTGGATGCGTTGTTTAGGGAAGGAGCCAGGGGCTTTGTGCCAACGCTTCCTTGTAAATTTCGATCTCAGCCAATTAAAAGATATGTACATTGTTACTGATCAGCATGGGCGCCGAAAACGGGGGGGTACGTCCCCTGTTGGCCAACCAGGGGGACGTCCCCCTCAAAAATTGTGGTCCAACGTCGCTAATGCTGTCAGGTACCGAGTATGCTAAAAAATTCGCATCCACCCGGTCATCACCAGCTTTGGTCCGTCTCCTTGTGAAAATTCCGTAGCGGCGCCCTTGCTGACCAGTTTGGAAAGTGCCAATTTTTGGGATTTTAAGAGAGAAAATCTTACATAAACTTTAAACAATCTTGAATAAACTTTAAAATAAGACAGTAAATATTAACTACCGAAATGCCCCTCACTGTCTGGTTTTGAGGACGAAACACAGCGATTTTGCTTCGACATATATTTTACTGCACACACCAAACATTTCTCGTTGACTGCAAACCCGTCCAGAAGGGTTGTCTCAGTCCCGGAATTTTCAGTGGACAGAGCAGCTCCAGTGTTCCTGGCTAGCGATGATTGATGAGGCGCTGCAAACGTTTCAGTGACACTGAAGTCATTTCAAGAAGGTGCAAATCTCTGGGCACATATAACCAAAGAAGCGGACGTGTCCATCAGGCAATCATCAATCGCACTTGCGGGAGCGATGGGGCTTGATCAAGGGAATATTGAAGTTTAACCGCACTGTTCACGTGCATAATTTTTAGGCTTAAAAGTACTACAAATATACACATAATGATGCGTCTCATACCCCATTTGGGCCCACGTCACACAAGGGCTTTACCACTACGCTCTGCTGAGGTTACCAGCACCAGCATCGCCACAGCACCAGGTCGATTAGAGTATGTTACAGAACCTTCTACCTGAGACCTAAACACCATGAACCTCCTCACATCTCGCGGAAAAAGCTCCCCTGCTCTCGCAGTGATCTTCTCCTTATCGCTTCAGACATGTGATGCCTGCCAGTAGGGTGCTCAGTTGCTCTCCAGTTTACTATCGTGCTTGGCTCTGAAACGACTCCGGGATTTCATACCGAGTTCCTGGTCCTATGTCCAGCCTTATGTGAACTCAGCTTCCGTACACCGTAAGAGGACAGTGCCCGCAGTCACTCCCGGATAGGAATCCTGGATGAATCGGCTAGTGGACTTTCGAAAGCAACACGGCAGATTGTCCTCAAGGCAGCCACGATGACCGCTAAGCATATGACGCATTGTCGTGCATTTCTTAAAGCATCCTGCTGGAATAAACTTCGCAAGGCCGGTCCGCTGGAAAGAATAGAGTAATGATTATTCATTAAGAATTGTTAATGATAGCCATGGTTATTCCCAGTTCTTCCCCGCAAACAGCTAAGTTTCCGTGCCAAATATAAATGCAATTCCCTGTGGAGATACGGGAAGAAGCTAAGTACCTACCAAGAATTTCCTTTGGATGGAAATGCTATCAACCATTTTAAAATGATAGTAAAAACTGCAATATGATAAAGAGGAGCGTAACAGAACTAAAATAAAGACTACACATACCGATGGTGATTTCATCGGGACTCAAAGATGGGACATAGTCTTAATGTACAGACTAGGTACATATTTTTGCCGTACCAAATGCATGAACAAATGGCAGTACCCAATGAAGAACCCAAGACTCATGAATCACCAGGCTTGACTACAAGGGGTACGGAATTTCAGGTGGCCAAGTCTCGGCAGATCACCAGAATTTAAATAGTCTTGATATTCACACATTTTCAACTTAGAACAGCATTCCGGCTGGGGTTGTAGAAACAGCCAGGGCCGGATCCAGGATTACCTCAAAGGGAGGAGTTGATGTTGGCGTCGGGGGCCACCTTTAGAGCCCCCACGATTTGTTATTTACAGAACGTGAACATATTTTCACCTGAAATATAGTCAGGTGCTGGGCTGGATCAAGAACTCCACCACGGGGAGGGACATATTTTAATCTCGGACCCCCACTCGTGGAGCCACGATGTTCCCTTTATTGCACATGAAGTGTTTACAAACTAAATAATCGGAGAGAGACACCAATTTCCAATGTGCTCATAGTTGTATTTTTTGGGAAGGGTTCCCTAGACAAACACTTAGAGCCCCTAGACTCCATGAGCCTTGACTCCATGGCACTTAGAGCATTGAGAGCCCTCCATGAGAGCACCTCATGGAGGGCTCTCAAGACCAGCTCTGGGGGCCCTGACACCAACTCTAGGGCCCCTAGACCAGCTCTAGGGCCCCGAGTCCAACTCTTGGGCCCCCGGGAAAAAAACCCTTGGGACCTTGAGACCAACTATTGGCTATACCTACTACTAAAATTCAGGAAATCCGAGGCCAGTCTATGGAATTGAACACCCTGAGACCAACTCTTCCCCCCTAGACGAACACTCAAGGTCCCCGAAACAAATCCTTGGAACCCTCCAGACCAACTCTTGAGGCCCCCTTGACCAAAATTTGGTCAGTGTTTGGGTTCCCCCAGAAGGACCGGCAAACATCACTGGGGCCCCCGCAAGAGACCCTTTGCATAGGCGCAGGGAGCGGCTGCCACCATCCCCTGTTTGGCCCCACCAGCAGGGACAACTTTTGCCCCCCACCCCTTCACTTGGAAAAGGTTCCTGCGCCTATGAGTCTTTGCAGTGCTTAAGCTCAGCCCAAGGAGGAGGGCGGTTGCCCTCGGTTGCCCTTTGTATCGCCCCTGGATGCACCTGCCACCACCAGCTTCAAAACCAACGTTGATACACACTGGGTGGAGTTCCTACATTAACCTGCAAAATAGGTAACTAATATGTACTTTAAAATTGAGCAGAGCAAGGTCCAGTATGGCAGGCCCCAAGAGTTGCTCAGAAAAAAACCTGAGCAT
Organism: Lepas anatifera; assembly: GCA_034440635.1. Lineage (NCBI taxonomy): Eukaryota > Metazoa > Arthropoda > Thecostraca > Lepadidae > Lepas > Lepas anatifera. Next base: position 171,052 of record JAOTON010000157.1, read on the forward strand.
TTCAGGTAAGTAGGAAAGGTTGGGCACATTTGTCAATGGCCACGATTATATACATCAATGGTCTGGTCATTCACAACAGCCTAAGCTAACCATTATAGTTTTTCAGCCACAAGGACACTCAAAAGCAGAAAAACCCCGTGAATACATTGTTGACCTGTTACAGTGTGCAGAGTATGGCACTTTCGGCGATATCTCTGCAGTGGGAGTGACCTTGGAGACAGGAGTGAGTGGAGAAAATTTGATTAACATGGTACAAATTTGCAAGACTGGTGCAAGGCAGGCAGCACTGAAAACCAAACAAAAAAATTATGAATGGTTGTAAGGACATAGGAGGGGGCCTTATAAAAAGTCATTAAATAACTAACTTATAAGAGAGGTAGCATAGCATGAATAGCATTGCATGAATAGCATTGCATGAATGAGCATAGCATTGCATTGCAAGGATAATTCGCATCATGTGGGTAGGCATGGATGCAGTTTTCTCCCTCTTATATTGTGGATCCGTGTGAATTTTAGGTTGCTGGCATTGCACATTTGTGCAAGAATTCTATGTAGATGCCTGCTGGGACTCATCTGGCCTGCTGCTTCCATACTTTGCAGACTGAGGCCTGCCCACATACTATTGACAAAGAAATCAGAAATGATTATATTAATGGGGATGAAATCTTAGCTTGTCTGTCACCACAATAGAAATGAAAATTTGCATTGGTCATATGCTAAAATATCACCAAGCTTCAAAATATTAGCAGATGAATTGGCAATGGGGAATGACCGTGCAAATAGCCTTGAAGATAATATTCATAACCCATTAATCCCAAACTAAACCCAGACCAAGTACCCAAACCTACTTCCTATACCTAACCCCACACTTGAGCATAGTGTGTGACTGGTAATACAAGCCCATCTTTCCATATGTGCACTGTCAGCAAAGAGATAATAACATCAAGCAAAATGGTACCTGAATGACAGTATGCATTGTCCACTGCAAGCTCGCATGGTCATGTTGCCAATGAACGTCTTGTAGGAACTGTAATTCTATCAGTAATTTCTATATACAGATTGTTTCCTTATCTAGAACAGGCCTCATATTCTACACATTTGGGGTTCAATGTCTTTGATGACCTATGCTCAATGCATTTTTATGGTTCCAATGTGAATCAGCCAGGATCAAATCAAAGCACTAGAAGACAGAAAAGTAAGTGTAGAGTTACTTTTGCCATACACCACCAATCTTGGCCTGATTCATGTAGAGATATTGTAGTGATTCAGTAAAACCAGCATCAAAACAACTCCCACCCCTGAAGCTTAAAATTGGTTTAAAATCTCTGCTTGTTTCAGTCATACACAAACCAATTTTGTTCTGTTGAAACCTTCTACATTGCGAGAAAACTAACCTCAAAGAATACTACAGCTCAGTAGGTAAGTTCCCAATACCATACTACACAACAGAATGTTTGATGAATAACAATAACAACTTGCTTTGCACCTAACTCCTATGCTATTTACATTGCTCTGCAGAGGATCTGTTGCCGTTGAGTCGTGGGTATGAAATAAGAGCGCCATACCTGCCGCAGAAAAAGCTACTATCAAAATTATTACGGAGTCGTTGTTCTGCAAAACAAACTCGCAAGCAATTCGGCCGTGACGTCACTTTGCCCGAGGGTCCCTGTCCCGAAGGTCCACGGCCATACCGCAGCGCTAATTAGTGTTATAGAATTTGTATTCATATCTTCGCGTTTGCCGCGGTTTTTGAAATGGTGAATATCGATAGTTCATCGGTAGCCATGATGACATCACATTGATGTAAGATAAGCCCACGTGACCAGATCCTATAAGGACTGGGCTTCTGATTGGTTGATGGTATTTCTTTAAAGTCCTATATTTCTCTTTCAAAAGCGTTTTGGAAATATATTTTTATAGAATAATTTTTGATGTTATAGGTTTTAGCTACTGAACTGCTTTAAAAGAAATGTTTGACATTTTTTCATATATAAATTGATAGCTTTAGCCGGGTCTACGTCACTTTATCGTTACCATAAGGACTCGGTAAAGTTGTCTATAAATGTTGACTTTGAGGCCGATTTTCAGGCATTTTGAGCCTGAATTTGCAAAAATGAGAATATGACTTCTGAAACAACTTTTTGTAACCTTTTGATCTAGCCAATAAAAATTTTTGCGACAATGTCCCTTTAAGAAGGGAGTGGTGTTGTGGTGCGCATCATTTGTATCTGCTGCGCCGTGCTTGCAAGGCCCATCTCTAGATAGAGATGTTTAGTAGCTAAATTAAGTACTGAAATTGTCTGATGTTATTTATAAAAACATATTTTGGTTTCTGAGAATTGGCAACGCTGGAAATAAGGCTTTCTGTATTCTGACCGTGAATGGTGACACGTGGTGTTATTTTGTGACCTTTTTCTTCACGATGATTGTGTTCTTTCCCCGAGGGGAATATACGCGGGACCCAGCGAAGTATTTCGCGTGAAAGTGCCAAGGGACGAAGAGAGCCACAACAAAACTTGAACTAAAACTTCCAAATCAACGAAACATAATAATTGGCTCAACCTACAGATCCCCCTCCTATGCTGTCACTGACTACCTTGAATATATTGAATTAACGCTGGTGCAAATCAATTTACAGCACAAAACAGGTATTATTGGTGGGGACTTTAACATCGACCTGCTAAAACATCAGACTTCGGAATTTTCCGCAATTTTTCTCAACACTCTAGCTGCGTTGGGCTTTTTTCCCTGTGTGTCTCTACCTACAAGAGTCTGTAACCAATCTAGTTCACTCATTGACAATTTTTTCAGTAATGATCCAGCAATAGTCTCCAAATCTAATGTTATTATCTCTGACATCAGCAATCATTTAGCAATTTCTCTCACCATCAATTCTACCATTCACAAAGAAAAGAAAAGTCAACCTAATTATAAGCGTTTGATTTTCAAAAAATCGAGACACTCAAAACTGTTCTTACAGAAAAACTTGCGACCATCGCTGCCTTTCAGGATCCCAGTTCCGCTGCTACATATCTGATCAATTCAATAACAACTGAAATAACTAACCTAAGTAAAAACAAAGTGAGTAGAAGAACGGAACCAGTTCAGCCCTGGATCTCCTACACTCTGTTACAAAGTATAAATACGAAGAATGAATTATATAAACAGTCTTTACGTGAACCAACCATAGTAAACAAGCGTAAATATATTATATACAGAAACAAATTAAACAGCACTATCAGAACAGCCAAAAAACTATATTTCAACCGCAAACTGGATGAATACAAGTCTAACCCAACCAAGCTTTGGCAAACCCTCTACTGTCTTGTTCACAAAAATCGTTCCAAACAAGACCTCCCTACGGAATTTACATGTGATGGTGATAAAATTACCTCGCCCGTGGACATAGCAAATAAATTCAACTCGTTTTTCGTATCTATTGCCTCATCATTGGATAACAACCTCAAACAGTCAACCATAAACCCAATGTCTTATTTTGGAAATAATCCCCTAATCAAAATAATTTTGTTCTGCAGCCAACAGATGTTCCATCAATTCACTCCATACCCTGACCTCAAACCGGACGGACGTGTGGTGCAGCTGCTCCGTGTCTTACCTTCTTTTTTTGTTGTACTCCGGGGTTAATATATATTTCTGGCGTCCTATTGACCCCCTACCATTAGGGGGCCCTGTCAATATTCTTTCCTTTTGGCTTAGGTTCTAATTTATATTAAAATCTTACAATTTTCCGAGTTTGTGCATATAAATCCCTTGCGCGCCATATCTGTCTGATAGTAGTGCGCAGGATAATAGAGAACGTAGTTCGCATTCTCCCCGCTAGGCGGCAGTCCTTAGTGGAATTTCCCTTCTACGAATAGGGTTTTGTGTGACGTCATCTCCCCGTTTTCGTGTCCGTAACGGTCATTTACTTCGCTGTGAGAAAATTACTTTGTTTTGGCAGCCGTGTCCGCCGCCATTTTGTGGGTAACTGACCTCCCGGCAGCCAGCGTAATCTCTGTGCCCGCAAGTGTGCTTGTGACGACGTGGGAAGGCGGTCCTGTGGTTGAGGTACTTTCCACATCTGCAGTGTTGTGAGTTTGAGGTGTGTATACTTCTAGCTATTTTCTCTGTCTCTTTGGATAGGTTGTGTGCGTTGTTGCCCAGTGTAAGTCCCTTTATGGAAGTTTAGGTCCCTAGATCCCCCACCTTGTTGCTGGGCTCTTCCTCAGTTGTTCCTCGGGTGACTAGCCATTTGCTGAAATCCATCACTTTCTGTTAGGCCCCTGTAGCTGGCCAAATTTTCTGAGTGGAATTACCTGGATTGAAGTTTGTGATATACCCAGCTTTACTATGGCCCCTGCAAACTCTAAGTACATCGACTCACGATTCGAACGCCTAACTGAGGAAAACTCTCAGCTCAGGAAGGACGTGGAGGAGTTGAGGGGCTATGTTACTTCCCTGAAAACCGAGCTACAAGAGGTACAATTCATTATCTCTGAGAACATTGAGCGTAGGGAAGTTGTTGAGTCGTCTGCGGCGTCCAACGGACGCGAAGTGCTCGGAACTTAAGGCAAATATGGACTCAGTGAACTCATGGTGCTCCTCTCTCTCCAAAAGCCAAGCCAATCTAAGGGCAGAAGTGGAGATGCAGTCCCAATATAGTCGGCTCTCCACTCTGCTTCTGTCAGGCAGTGTCATCCCTCCGTACCAACCTGGTGAGGACACTAAAATGGGGGCCCTAAGTCTCATCAGGGACTTTCTTGGCATTGTCATCCACCCTCTCGCCATATCTGCCTGCCATCGACTCCGTAACCGAGGCACCATTCTCATTAGGTTCATTAATCTTGATGAAAGGGAGGCTGTCTATAGGAAGCGTACCAGGCCTCTAAAAAATGGTCTTGGTGTCCATGAGAGCCTGACGGCGGAGAGGCTGGCCGTAGTCAGGATCCTGAAGGAGATGCACCACCCTAAAGACCGATCCCCGCTTCAATCTCACTACACTGACCGAGGTAGGATTTTCATTAGGCCAAAGGGGGCCCCTCGTGCTCTGGAGGTGGGAGTTGGTGCCACCAGGGATGACATCTTAACTCTCTGTAATGCAGAGAGGCCTAGAGTGTCTACCCATGCTCGTCCCACTGTGGGCCCCCCTGTCCCCCAGGCTGGTTCATCTCGGAGGGACCCGGTCACATCCTCTGACCTGCCTGTGGCCTCAGTCCCTGTTTGTCCACCCCTGAGCGCCGCACCTCCTGTGGGCTCGGCGAACAACTCATCTGTGTGTCTGATCTCTGGGGCTCCATCCGGTGGTCCTGGACCTGTGGCGGCCGCCCCTGGGCTTCGGGTCCCCACGGCTGGCCCCCTGGCATCTGGGGTGACTAGTCCCTCCTCCTGTGGTGGTGCTCCTCTCGCTGGCTCTGCTGGGCTGAAGGGTTGTGCGGTGCCGTCCACAGCTGCTTGTGGTGATGTGGACGGAGTGGCCTTGCTGGCCGGGGAGACAGCTCCCCGCACCATGGGGAGCCTGGGGAGGTCCCGCCTCCCATCGGTCCCTTGGATCCTGGGGCCGCTGCTGGGGCCCCGGGGCAGCTGGACCGGCCTGTCCCGGGTTCTGACGCTGCCCCTCCCTCCTCTGTCCTGCCACCTGAGCTGGAGGGGGCTGGGTCCGGGGTGCATCCGGGTGATGAAGTGGTGAGTCTCCCTGCTGACCGGGCTCATGGGTCTGGTGTCAGCTCACCTGGAACATTCCGCTCCAGCACACGCCTGGAGGTCGGTGGGTCTCCTGCGGCTGACTCCTCTGGACGAGGGAGGAGTAGGAGCGGTCGCCCGGTCCACCCACCCACCCACAAATACAGCAGCAGCTAGCTGCTGGGTACTTAACTTGGCTGGCTGACTCCCGGGGCTGAACCCTCTCAGAGACATTTAAACTCTGAGCCCAGCAACTTGGGGGAATCTTAGTCTTTTTTTTTGCCTTCTAAGTCACGTGTTTTTGTTGTTGCTGTTTTTTGTTTTTTCATTGGTTAGGTTCCCTCAATATTGTTTTTGTTACTCAATACTCCTTTTTAGTCTTAAATCTTCTGTTCTTCCCTTAGGCTCCTTGTTTCTCTTACCCATTGATCTTCTTCTCTAATTTTTTTTCCTCTGTGATTAACCTCACAACCTAGAGATAGGTTCTAGATTCCGTCCCTCCTACGCATGCCTCAGTGGTGACACAGACTCTTCGGCTGATCAATTCCAGGTCATTCTTGATAACTGTGAGTTCATACAACCCAACGGTTCTCATGATTCCCCCTCATCATCAAATAACTCAGCTAAAAAATTATCAATACTACATGTTAACATTCGGTCCCTCCCAAAAAATTTTGATCAACTAGAATTGTTTATACATCAACTACATGACAAACCCCAACTTATTCTTTTAAGTGAAACTTGGCTTGACCCAGCCCTTGTGTCATCATTCAACCTCACTAACTACAAACTTGAAGTCGCATCACCAGGCAATACTAGAGGGAAGGGCTCCGCTATTTACATCCACAATTCAGTATCCTATGTTAAGAGAAATGAATTTTGCACTGACAAACTTGAATTTCAGTCTGTTTGCCTTGAGCTCAAAATACCAAACAATAAAAATGTCATCATTAGCTGCTGCTATCGTTCTCCTTCATACCCCCTCGCTGAGTTCTTGGACTTTTTTGAGCCTGTAATTTCTCTTATAAACTCTGAATCTAAACCTTGTATACTAGGAGGGGACTTCAACGTAGACCTTTTAAAACACAATAGTGATGACCAGGTTGCCTTGTTCCTCAACACGCTAGCCGCCCTTGGTCTCTTCCCTTCCATCTCACTGCCCACCCGAGTCACCTCTGGATCTAGTACCCTGATTGATAATTTTTTCTTTAATGACCCTGGTATCTTAAAAAACCCCAGAGTATTAATCTCGGACATTAGTGACCATTTCCCGATCTCTGCCTATATCAACGTTTCCAATCACATGAAGAAACAGTACACCCCCTCCCATGATCTCTGTTTTGACTTTAGAAAAATTGATGCTCTCAATTTAGTGTTGTCTCATAAACTTAGGTGTATCTTTAACATGCAGGATCCTGATCAAGCAGCTAGTTTTATCGTGAATACAATTAATGCAGAAATAACTGCGCTAAGCAAAAAGAAATCAGACAGACGAAATATCCCAGTTCAACCATGGATTTCTTTTGGATTACTCAGGAGCATAAATAAAAAGAACGAACTTTATAAAAAAGTCGATCCGTGATCCCTCCAACATAAGCAGAACAGCCTATATTATCTACAGAAACCGTCTCTCCAACCTTATTCGTGCATCCAAAAAGCTATACTATGAGCGTAAACTAATTGAGTGTAGGTCAAACCCTGCAAAATTATGGAAAGTTCTGAACTCCCTTGTACACAAAAACAGATCAAAACCACCTCTCCCTCTCCGCTTTGCTCATGAAAACTCCTCCATTAATTCACCAATGCAAATTGCAGACAAATTTAACGAATTTTTTAGTTCCATAGCCTCAACCTTGGAGGGGAAGCTCCACCAACCTGAAACAGACCCAATGTCTTACCTGGCCAACATTCCTACTCCTAACGAACCGTTTCAACTAAATGGCACAAATATCCCATCCATCCTATCCATCATCAATAACATGGATACCTCATCAGCCACATCAGACTGCCTCACCCCGAAAATCTTGAAATTGATCTCATCAACCATAGCCCCTTTCTTGAATCATGCATTTAATCTTTGTCTCAGGGACGGAGTATTTCCCGCAGTCTTCAAAAAGTCTGTGGTTGTCCCCATTTTCAAGTCTGGCGATCCACAATGCTTTACCAATTACCGACCCATAAGCTTACTCAGTCTACTCTCCAAAATTCTTGAAAAAATTGTTTTTGCCCAGTTGTCTGAATTTGTTAAATCCCAAAATATTCTTCATGATCAACAGTTTGGTTTCCGTAAACACCATAGCACGTACATGCCCATAGCCCTTCTTCATGAAATTATCACTTCTGCCTTAAGTCATAAGGAAACTAGTGCTGCCATCTATCTCGACTTCTCCAAAGCGTTCGACACTGTTAACCATGAAATTCTCCTAAAAAATTGCAATTATATGGTGTAAATAATTCTTCTCTAAATTTCTTCAAAACATATCTTAAAAATCGATCACAAGTTGTTAAATATAACTCTGTTATTTCCCAACTCCCACTGCATATGCCCTTTGGCGTTCCGCAGGGTTCTCTGCTTGGTCCATTACTTTTCCTCTTCTACATAAATGACATCAATATTAGTTCCCCTGCATGTAAATTTCTCCAATTCGCTGACGACACAGTACTCGTTTTCTCTGCCAAAAATTCATCAGACCTACAGGAAATTATTCAAATCAATCTCCCCAAAATTACCACATGGCTAAACAGTAATCGACTCACAATCAACGCTAAAAAATCGACCTATCAAATTTTCTCCAACACTTCTGAACATTCTGATATGAATATCTCTATCCATGGTCAAATCGTGTCTAGACAGCCCACCACAAAATACCTTGGGATCTTAGTTGACGAAAAATTCAAATGGGACCCTCAGATCAGGAGCGTCGAGTCCACAGTTTCCCGCAATATTGGCCTGATTGGTAGGATTAGCAAATATCTCAAGTCCCATCATCTCCTCCTCCTATACAACTCCCTAGTGCTTTCCCATCTCTCATATGGCCTTCAGGTGTGGGGAGCCTCCTACCCCTCCAAACTTAGGAGACTTCAAGTCCTTCAGAAAAAATTGTTAGAATAATTGACTTCTCAGATCGTTTGGCTTCATCTAGCCCCATCTTTAAGAAACATGGCATCCTCAAGCTGCCAGATTTGGTAAAGTTTGTCCAGGTCAAAATTCTCCATGATTTTCTCAACCACACATTGCCATCCCCTCTGGCCTCAAAGTTTACTCTCGCCACCCCTTCCAGAGTCCGGATTGCACGACGTCCCCAACATTTCGAAGTCCCCTTTACCTCTGTCCTGTACAGAACATTTTCTTTATTCCTGTCGGTCCCAAAAACCTGGAACGTTGAAATTGCTGCAAGAATTAGAGATATTGGAGATGTTCCCAGAAGCAAAAGCGTGTTCAAAAGGGTTGTTAAGAAGATTTACCTCGACCAGTACTGAGATTTGTTTTGCTGTTAACTGTTGAACCCACGTTTTGTTTATCCCACGGGGTTTCTGGTAACCCAATGGAATTTGCTCCTGTTTTTTGCTCTAACTATATCTCTTGGTAGTCTGCTATTAAGTCTGATCTGTTCTTAAATTGTGCTAGCCGAGTTCCCCGCCCCCATCCGTACCTGAATTTTCTGAAACGTGTGGGTCGCTGACTGGTGCGTGTTATATTGGAGGGCGCGAATCGTTGTCTGTCTCATGTGATGTGTATTATTCTGCTTCTGTGCCAGTTTCTCGTGCCTCTGTGTCGTGCAGAGGTGGAGCTGCGTGTGTTCCATACAAAACTTTGGGACTAGCGTGGCTTCGCCTTTGCACGGCCGACCGTCTTGTGTTTTCACTGTCTTTACTACCATTTCTCCCCTCCTATTGTGTCTAAAGTAGTGTAGTCTAGTCTCCCTCCTCTCTTTCCTAGGGACTAGTTTATTTCCAGGCGATAGGGGGCCCTGATGTGGCTGAGAGTGGCCTTTTTAATATATTTTTTGAAGGGTAAAATTATGTCCCATACTCTGTTGGCTGGGGCCGACGCCAGGCTCTTAGTCTTCCCGTCCCTTGTTAGCTGCACTACACGTCTGCTGTATGCCCTTCCCGGTCTCGCCTATGTTTACCCACTCTCTGCTTGTCTGCACCTGGCCCCTGTTCCCCACTCCTCATTTATACCATGATCGCTTTCAGGAGTCCACATAAGTAAAAAAAGTACCGGCTGGCCGCGGGTGGAGGTGGTTCGGCGCCCGAGCGGTCTCCAGCCTGCACCATATGCCGTAGCACCCGCTGGTCGACTGACCGTCCTTCGAGTCGCTAGCCAATCAGCGCGGCCTCACCGGCGACCTCAACCAGCTCAAACAGCTTCTCGAGGAGCGGCCGGAGATGTCCCGCTCCTTCATCTGCTACCGGCTGGGGGGCCCGAGGGGCCGGTTCAGGTACCTGCTGCCGCTGGTCGCCTACTTCAACGCCGGCCCCTGGCGCAACATTTGGGGCGTGGCCGCTTGCCTCCGACCTCGGCCCTGGCCGGGTGGGGGCCGGCTTTTCCTCGCTGCTTTCGTCGCTGCCGCTGCGTTGAGGCGGCGACCCTCCCGGCATCGTCTCTGGTGGCCGGGGGCGGGGTTGGCGCCGGCCCGCCAGCCTCCTCGTACCGCCTGCGGCCTCTCGCTTGGACACACGTCAGAACTACTATTACCAGCGTCCTCCTAACTGCCGTCTGACCAGCGTACCGGAGGGCCGCGGGCGGCGACAGTGCGGCGCTCAGTCGCCCTGCGTGACGACGTGCCGCTGCGCCCGCTAGTCGGCGCGCCTGCCTCCGAGTCGCGGGCCGGGCGGTGCGGCCTCACCAACAACCTCAACCAGCTGTTCGAGGAGCGACCGGCGATGTCCCGCATCCTCATCTGCTGCCGACTGGGGCCTGAGGGACCGGTTTAAGCACCTGCTGCCGCTGGTCGCCTACAACTTCAATACCTGACGCTGCCCAACCTGGTGCTGAACCTCGCCGCCAACCGTCTCACCCGTTTTCGTGCCTTCTGGCGACTGGGGAGCGCTGGTGGCTCGACTGCGGGCGCCGGATGCACCCCTTGCCTCCCACCTGGTGGTCAACTGGGAAACTGTCTACAGTGGCGCCACCTGGTCCGGACTGCTGGACGCCACAGAGGCCGCGCTGAGGCCCGGCGGGGTGGCTATGCTGGAGGCCGAGACGTTATACTTCGGCGTCAGCGGCGCCACCCGCGCCCTCGAGAGTGCCGTTGCTTCCGACAACGGGTTTACGTCGGCGTTGGTCTTCTCGACGGAGCTGGGTTTGCGACGTGAAATCCCTCGCCTGAAACGAGCGTGACGAAGATCACAACATGCTGCTTGGCTTTGGCGTCTTGACCCTAGCTAGGAGTGTCGATGCTACTGTCTTTGCTACATCCACTGCCTTTGTCTCAAAATAAACAGCCTTTCCTTCCATCTCTTCACTAACGCTATCCTCGCACCCCTGTTAAGCAAACGCCGTCCGTTCGTCTCGCCCTCAACTCTGGCTCATGTGCCTCGCTCCATGTTACTCGAGCCCGCCGCGCCATCAAATTCTCCGCTACCGTGTCAGTTGCGGTACATACCACCAGGGGCCCCGCACGGACTCGCCGCCGCCGCCGCCGCCGCTCGGACTCGCCGCCGCCGCCGTCCCCGCCCCCCATCCCGCCGCCGCCGTCGGTTTTGCGGTCGACTATGGAGTGGGACGCGTCAGAGTCGCGCTTTTTCCCCCTCTTTGCTCCTGGAGCATGCGGTGCTCAAATTTCAAATCGTTCATTCAAATACCTTACTCCCGTACCTTTCCTTCATTCGACTTCATTCATGTGTGGCACTTGTACTGCCTTTTTTCGCTGTGCGGTCCTAGTGTGTGTGTGTATGTGTGAAATACATGTATGGTTCCAATTACATCAGTCATACAAGATTTCTGTAACTCCACAGCGACTCCAGACAGCCTCTCCCCAAAGATTCTCAAAGGCATCTCTTCACCACTCGTACCAGCGTTAAATCATGTATTCAACTTATGTTTATCAACCGGTACTTTTCCTGATATATTTAAGAAAGCAGTTGTGGTTCCCATTTATAAATCAGGTGACAAAAACGTATTCAGCAACTATAGACCAATAAGCTTATTAAACCTCCTTTCAAAAATTCTAGAAAAGCTAGTTTGCAACCAGCTAAATGAGTTCATTTCTACTAACAATATCCTAAATGAAAACCAGTTCGGATTCAGGAAACACCACAGTACTTATATGCCAGTTTCACTTCTTCACGAGCATATCACTTCACTCCTTTCGCAAAAACAAGTAAGTACTGCTATCTACTTGGACTTCTCGAAAGCATTTGATACTGTCAATCACAAAATTCTTCTGGAAAAACTTGTATTCGAAATACTTCTCTAAAATTCTTCAAGTCATATCTACACAATCGCAGTCAACTTGTAAAATTTAATTCGACCTATTCCGCGCCACAACGCATCACCTACGGGGTGCCTCAAGGGTCCATTCTGGGCCCGGTTCTCTTCCTCATCTTTATTAACGACATAACCTTTAGTACCCCTAACTGTAAATTTTATCAATTTGCCGATGATGCCGTCCTTACATTCTCAGCCCCCAGTGCTCATGACCTCCAAAATGTCGTAAATCAGAATCTCCCCAAAGTCACGGATTGGCTATCTTGTAACCGTCTCACTGTCAATGCAAAGAAATCTGCTTATCAATTATTTTCAAAATCATGTTATCATATAGATATAAGTATTTCGATCAACAATGAAAGGATAGCAAGACAACCAACTATTAAGTATTTAGGCATTACAATCGATGAAAATTTCAAATGGGAACCAAATATCAGGACTGTGGAAAACACTGTCGCTCGCAACATCGGTTTCATTTCTCGTGTAAGTCACATCCTTAAACCCTGTCATCTCCTTCTTCTGTATAATTCCCTTGTCCAGTCGCACCTAACATACGGTCTAGAAGTATGGGGATCAACGTTCTCTTCCAGACTGCATCGATTAAACATCCTCCAGAAAAAAATAGTACGAATTATTGACCGTGCAGATCGTTTGGCCCCATCCACTCCGATCTTTAAAAAATACGATCTAATTAAATTCAATGATCTTTGCAAGTTTGCCCAAATAAAATTTCTCCACTCCTTCATAAATCAAACCCTTCCAGAACCACTAGCATCAAAATTTGCCCTCTCTCCCCCTGTAAGGGAGAGAAGGGCAAGGCATACCAGACATTTTGATGTACGTTCGCTGCATTTATTTACCGGAGGTTTACCCTGTTCCACTCAGCTCCCAGGCTGTGGAGGCGAAACCGTAGCATCAAACATAAGAGATATTAATGACGTACCTCGCAACAAAGTATTCTTTAAGAAAGTAATCAAGAAAATTTTTCTAAGCCAGTATTGAGGCAAACCTTTGTCACTCAGCAATTCTAGATAACACCAAAATTTCACTCACTAGCCTTGTTCGTAGTGTCTCGACAGGCTACAAGTTTTGTCACTAACTTACCTGTCTTCAGCATATCTCTCTCTCTCTCTCTCTCTCTCTCTCTCTCTCCTCCTCCTCCTCCTCCTCCTCCTCCTCCTCCTCCTCCTCCTCCTCCTCCTCCTCCTCCTCCTCCTCCTCCTCCTCCTCCTCCTCCTCCTCCTCCTCCTCCTCCTCCTCCTCCTCCTCCTCCTCCTCCTCCTCCTCCTCCTCCCTCCTCCTCCTCCTCCTCCTCCTCCTCCTCCTCCTCCTCCTCCTCCTCCTCACTTTCCTTCCCATCTGCTTCCCACTTTCCCCGCTCTCTATCACTCTCTCCTTAACCACCTTGGATGCCACAGTCATCGTGTGGTTGTGCGTATTTTGTTTTGCTCTTTGTCTTTTGTCCTGCACAAGGGATCGATATGTCTATGCGTCTTGTTTTAGCACAGGTGGTCCGCATGTCGGTTTTCATCCATGTGTGCTGTGGGAGAGTACCTCATGCGCCATGAACGCTTGGAGTTTTGTGTGCACTCACTGGTGTTACTAGTCTTATCAGTGCACATATGTACTGGTGATCACATGAAATGACATACTCACCATTTCGGGATAAGGGGTGGGAGTCTGTGCACCGGTTGGAATGGCTCGCTGAGTGTCAAATCGTCTCTCACATCCATGGTTAGCAGGGGGCGACGTCAGGTTTCCCAAGCCTTCCCGTTTCATGCCGACCCTTCCAACACCATTGGTTTAAACACTGCCTGCATTTAAAAAAAAAATGATGATAATGAGGAAATATCGTGCTTAGTTTTTTCTTTGTAATTGTGACTGGTTTTGGTTTATGCAGCATGGGGGTGTCCCTATTTATTTTTTCCAGACTGGACAAACATACATTTGAGTCAATGTGCAAAGTATGGCATTTTTGACGAGATCTCACCAGTGTGAGTGCCCTTTGAGACAGGAGCGAGTGGTGTGAATTTTATCAACCTGGTGTGAATTTGCGAGACTGGTGCGAGACAAGTGACAATTAAAACAAACAAATAATGGCTGAATGGTTATTAAAACACAGGAGGGGGCCTTTTAAAAAGTCCTTTAATAACTAATTAATAAGAGAGGTAGTATTGCATTGTGTGGGTAGGTATGGGTGCTCTTTAGCTCTTCAGAGTAATCCTCTCTGGGTCCCTATTTTGCAGACTTGCTGGTTGTAGAGTGAAATACATGTTGATGGCTTCATCTCAACCTGTCCAGCTCATCTGTAGAGTTTCCTGTTCTAGAGTCATCAAGAGGCTTGTCACAGAGATCCTGACCTGGCCACCCGAACAAGCAACTCCCACAATTCAGGGTTAATTTGTAAGCCAAAGCTTAACATTCCACAAAGCACAGGGCCACCACCACACTCAGGTCACGCTCTCACCAGTCATTTGCCAGCTGATCTACATCAGGTAAACTATTGAGAGCTGCAGCGTCTGAGGAGAACCGATCTCAAGCCTGGTCATGCACTGCCACTACATGTTTTTGAGCAGCAGGCTGGAGCCCAACACTCTACCAACTGAGCTACCAAAGGGGTTATATCAGAAAAACGAACAGAAGAGGTCTGCTGTCAGGCTGTGAACAGTGTTTCAGAGAGAGAGAGAGAGAGAGAGAGAGAGAGAGAGAGAGAGAGAGAGAGAGAGAGAGAGAGAGAGAGAGAGAGAGAGAGAGAGAGAGAGAGAGAGAGAGAGAGAGAGAGAGAGAGAGAGAGAGAGAGAGAGAGAGAGAGAGAGAGAGAGAGAGAGAGAGAGAGAGAGAGAGAGAGAGAGAGAGAGAGAGAGAGAGAGAGAGAGAGAGAGAGAGAGAGAGAGAGAGAGAGAGAGAGAGAGAGAGAGAGAGAGAGAGAGAGAGAGAGAGAGAGAGAGAGAGAGAGAGAGAGAGAGAGAGAGAGAGAGAGAGAGAGAGAGAGAGAGAGAGAGAGAGAGAGAGAGATTGGTTTTCACTGACAAAGAACTCATCCTATCACAAATTCAAATGGAGCACTCCAAAACATGAGAGTTTATGGTCATACTCAATTACTCTCCTACCAGTCATCACTCATTCACAACCATACATCAATATGTTTAGAAGTCAAAGTCAAACTGTAAGTAAGTCAAACTGTAAGTAAGTCAAACTGTCAAACTGAAGTAGAAGTCAAAGAAAAAACTGCCAACATTTACCGTAGTCATCATGTAGCTGCAGAGGTGTTGGCTGACTGGCGCAGCCTCCAGCGGGGTCTCAGTCAGCTAGGAGATGTACAGTGGCCACAGCTGCGGCCGCTGGATGCGGAGGCTTCTACTGCCGCCCCAGCAATCTCACCTGCATCACGAGATGTGGACTCTGCACGTTTACTCTCGTACTTTTGAGACACCAACTGTATACCCTTTGTTGAACTGTGTGTTGTGTGCTGTTTTTTTCAGTGCACAGGAAATGGCGGGAGGAACTTCCTCGGTCGCACCTGAGAATACTACGGAATTAGACGTGCCATCGCCGTGTATTTTCTCTCTTCCAAATGAAGTCATTGAGAGCATCATTTGCATGTGCGACGTGGAAACAATTTGTGCGTTGGCCCAGACCTGCCAGCGTTTTAACGATGTTCAGTTATCGTTAACAGTGTGGAAATCAGCATTTCATCGAAGGTTGGTCTCGCAACCGGGTTGGTTTCATCATTGATGAGTCGTTATCGGTAGATTTTCCGTGATTTTATCTGCATATTGAAACAGTGAATCCACTAGTTATGTTCTGTCTTTTCAGTGCTTGTTTTTGTATAACAAACGTGCATCGGGAACCTTCCTGTTTCTGACGTATATATCAGCGTGGTTTTGCCTTACTTGAGCAGACAAATGGCATAAAGTAGGTCCCGTTCGATGTGTTCGCTTTGTTTTTCAGCACCAACGAGCGGCCAGTATTTCACCTCCACCACAGACGCGCAGTCACTACGGCAACCGGACATGAGTTGGTTTTCTTCGCCGACGCCCCTTTGTGCAGCAGGAAAATGTTAACAGCTCATTAGCAGACGTCTATCATTTTATCGGGGAGGCGATTTTTTCCCATCTGCCGGTTTGGTGGTTTTGACACGAGGATGGTGACGGATTCATTCATTGCCATCAGGTATTTGCTGATAACAGCCAACGAAACACATTGATCAAATCTGGCAACAACGCCTGGCGGCGTGGGGCTATAGAGCCTGCTAACGAAATTGCGCTGACACATCGAACGGAACCTGTCCAATTTGTATAATCCTGCACTACATGGTCCTGATTCTGTTCAAATCAAATGATTTTGTTAAAAAAATCGCAGCGTGCTCTCGCTCCCGGCAGATACCCGCGACTGGCCGCCCACTGCCACGAGGAGCCGCTGCGTGGCCAGCTGACCAGCTGCGGCGACAGCTGGCGGCAGCTGACGCGGCGCCGCTGGCAGCTGGGGGTGAGCGTGCGCTGGCTGCTGGACTCTCTGGGCAGCCGGTACTACCCTGTGGACGGCCTGCCGGACCCGGCCGTGCAGGACCTGCAGCAGCTCGTCACCAGCGACAACCTGGCGCTGGTCAGGGACGAGCTGTTGGACGTGCTGGAGGCGGCGGCCAGCCACCCGTGAGTGGTGCATCTACCTACTGTGGGTGCAATCAGGGCAGTTGAATAACGGGTACTTCAAAGTTTTGTACCCAAAGTGATCAGAAGCATAGTTTATTACCATTCTTAGTATAATATACTAGGAATATGCCAAAAATAATACTAGTTTAGTACATTGATATAAGGTAAACACAAACGGCTGCAGCTGGTGACTGTGGTATTTGTTTGTACCCAAAACAGGATGGAGAAGCAGTGTAGCACATATGCTATTCGAATTATTTTTCGTGTAGTTTTGTCATGTCGGTATTGAGCTGATGTGCGATGTCGACCAGTAGCGTACGCGACCGGTAAATTAATACGACTATGTAGCGGGCATAAGCGGATCCAGGGTCTCAGATCGGAGGGGCACCGTACAAGGGGGGTGCCATCCGGATCAAGGGGCGCCACTTTTGGACGACAAAACCTATCATGTGGTTGTCAAATTCTATAGCGGCGCGCCGATTTTTGCATCGGGGGGAGGTGACATTTTAGGGGCACCATCGACCCTACAGAGCACCGCCATGAACATTTGAGAGGATGCCGAGGGTCGATTCATTGTCCCTTTTTATTAGGACAGGTGTGAATCTAGGCCATACGTTTGGGGAAGTCAATCCCAGGAAACATTGCGAACATGGTGTCGTTTCGATGACAATCGGCTGAAAGTGGGTACAATTTAGCCACTTTGGGGACCATGGCAGGGGCGGATGCAGAATTTTCTCAAAAAGAGGCTCGGGTTTCAATCGTAGGAGCCCCCGCTCGTGGTTTTCATTTTTAACAATTTGAGCGTTAAAAGTGAATAAATCATCTGGGTTGTGTGTATTTAAACGTACTTATTAAATAAAGTTTGATACTTTTGGGGGACCCCAGGCCAGCTATTGGGACCCCCGAGATCAGTATTCCTGGCGTTTTGGCTCCTTGAATTTACCTAAGAAACACCCACTGAACATAAAGGGAGCCCCCCTGCTTCATAGGCGGATCCAGAATTGCCAATCGGGGGGGGCGCCATCCGGTCCGGGGGCACCACTTTTGAACGGTAAAATCCTATCGGTAGGCGCCGATTTTTGCATCCTGGGGGGGATAGGAAGCGACATTTCAGGGGGCGCCGAGGGTCGAGCGGGGGGGACGTGTCCCCCTTGTCTCCCCTGGATCCGCCTATACCCTGTGGAGGGCCTTTTGCCGTGCTAAAGGCCAGGCTAATGGTACGCGGTCGCCCCCATTACCTACCATCCCCTTAGATCCGCCCCTGGAACATGACATATTTACTCCTGGATCTGTCTCTGCACTAGGCAAAAGCATCCCTTAGAGCTAAAAGCATGAAAGGCGCAAAGTTGCATGAATTTCAAGCGAATACATTGTGTTTCGCACATTCGGACTCTATGAAAAGCTTGGCTGCTTCTAGGATTCGAACCCACGCCTGAAAATGAAACCAAAACATGGGACCGGTTTTCGCCGTCTAGCTCGCTGGTTAATGTCACGGCTGGCGGTTTTGACCCCGGAAATGAAAATAAAAATGTCCTGGCGTCAATTTGAACTGCTTTTCGTGAACCTGCGCGTGGTTAAAGATACTCTCCCGAGGCTCTAGATTGCAAGCTTTTAACATGTGTTCCCTATGGACTAGTCGAAAATGCCAGCCGTTTAGTAGGAAAAACTTTGAGCCCCCCCGGTGCAATGGCCCAAGGACTATTATCATAGACGTGTGGGGCTTAACCTGACCACCATTGAATAACTGGAAGTCTTGGGTATCTTCAACTCAGCCATCAGTGACTCAAGAGTCGCTGTAAGCTACTTGTCGTTTCGCTCTGGTGACTATGTTTCAGGCATTTGGTGATGTTTCCGAGAGGTGTCTATGATTTCTGCCTTTATGGATGTGCACCTTTAATTTGTGAGACCATTCCTTAAGTGCTGCTGAAACCAGAAATTTATGTGTCGCAATCTGTTGATACCCCTGTGATGACTGGGGTTTTCTCGGTTTTTACGTTTTCATGTAACCAGTGTCCTGGAAATACTAGAGTGCATAGTGTGGTGTGAAAATTCAAGGAAGATGGGGGTCAAAACTCACGAGCAAAAGGTGCAAATCAGCATCTGGGGGATCAGAACAACGTCCTTATACCGTTGTTTACAATCGCACTTTCTCCTCTACCATTGGGAATGTCAGGGAATGAACATGCTTAACCTTTAAAAGCTGACCTGCTTGAATTTAAAAGATGAAATATTTCTGACATAGAATGCAAGAAAACCTTCCGTTTTTCGTGGAAATGTATGTATGTATGTATGTATGTATTTGTAGCATATTACACGTGCAGCAGCAAGCTTCACCGGACCATCCACGAGTGGGTTTTCAGGTTTGCGGCGTTACAAGGTCAGCAGAAAAGCAGAGCACACATTTGCACATCAAAGCACACAATCAAATATTATAATTCCGTCATTTACTGCGTGGACCTAATTAATCTTTCAAATCGTGCAGGAGAAGGCTCGTTCATCGTTCGGTAGGGTAGGTCGTTCCAGGATTTTGTAGCTCGGTATCGGAATTGTCGTTGAGAGTTCGTTAGATGGCAGACAGGCAGCTCGATGGAGTTTGTCTCGGTCGATCGGGTCGTTCGTCGTGAAACTTCATGCCGCATCACAAACATTCCTTGGATGGCTTTTGGACCACCTTCTGAGTGAATGGACTTGTGGATCTTTAGAAGATCTCTTTCCCGCACTTGATCCTCAATCCGTCTCCAGCAAAGTGACTCAAGTACTGGTCCCACTCTGTCTCTTCTTTTCATCCCTGTCACTACTCGCGCACTAAAGTTAATAACTTCCTGAACACGAGTCAGCTGTTTTTTCGTAGTTCCTCCCCAAACCGATAGACCATATAGAATGTGTGGTTGCACATGCGCCTCTACCAGGACCTTGAGGGCATCCTGAGTGAAGTGATGTTGAAAGCGGTGGAGCGGGATGAGCAGAGAGTTGCATCTTTTAACGACTTGCGTGATATGAGCTTCCCAAGACAGATACGGGTCAATGTCAACACCAAGAAGGCGAACGGTCTTAGAAGGCTTGATGATGCAGCCTGCTACACTTAGTTTGAGTTCTTTTGTCTTTTCAATAGCGTTGCGAGTTCCAACTAGAATGAAGTCCGTTTTTTCTTTGTTCATCTTTAGTGAGTTTGATCTGAACCAGCACTGCAGTGTGTTGAGCGCTGTTTCGATCCGTATTTTCAATGAGTTCAGACTTATGCTGTCTAGATCCGAGTGGTCTAAAAGCTGGGTATCGTCAGCATAACAAATAATTCTACTTTTTCAGCAGATGGCAGTGCATGTCGTTGGTAAAAAGGCTGAAAAGGACTGGCCCAGCGATCGACCCCTGTGGTACGCCACAGCTGACGGAAATGGTCCGCGAACCACCTCTTACGATCTGCTTTCGCCCGGTCAGATAACTCCGAAACCATGCATCATCAATGCCATACCATCCAAGCTTATTTAGAAGTACGCTGTGGTCCACACTGTCAAAGGCTTTGCTCAAGTCTACCGCTGTGACAGATGAGACTTCACCTCGCTCGGAGTTCTGGGTGATCCAGTCAGCGACATCTAACAGCGCATCTTCCGTGCCGTGCTTCGGCCTGTAGGCATATTGCTGAGGATAGAGGACGTTACATCGAGTCAGATATGCTGATAGTTGGTTGCACACAACCTTCTCAAGTAGCTTTGACATGTGCGAAAGCAAGGATATGGGCCTGAAGTTAGCGGCAGTGTTGATGTCACCCTTATTTTTGTATATGGGCACGACCTCAGCAATTTTCCAGCTCTCCGGGAAAATGCTCGTCGATATTGAGGTATTGACGATTCGCAACAGGTAGGGTCCTACGACAGCAAAACAGCGTTTTAAGGCCTTCAGAGGAACACCATCAATGCCTTCCGCCCCCGATGAATTCATTTGCCGCATAACTCTACTGAGTTCAGGGAGAGTGACGGGATATGGCTTGAAGCATGATGATATGACAATGGGTGATTTTATGAGTTTCTGGCCCGACTTAACGTCATCTTTTAGTTCACAAGCTATGCATGAGCCAACAGATGCAAAGAACTCATTGAAGCGATCTGCTCTGCTCCGTTGTTCGTCCTTGTTCTGGTCTTCGTCTCGTTTCACACCTGCGCTTTTCTTGGGTTGTGACATGTAATGTCGCTTGAGAGTTTGCCAAAAGTCTCTCCGGTTAGCGGACATGAGCCGACGACCCAAATATTCTTTTCTCGCCTGATGTATCAGTCGTTTGACTTCATTGCGTAGACAGCAGAATTCAGAGCGAGATTCAGGTGTACGAAGGTCTCGCCATATTTTCAGCATGTCGTCTCTGGTTTGCATGGTCCGTTTGATTGTTTGATTATTTGCAATCCAAGGATGATTTGGTGAACGAGACTTTTGGTCGTGAGCGGACAATGTCTGTTTATCACGCGATCCCAGATGGTCTTGAAACTCTCCACCATTTTGTTGACATCGGTCGTATCATCAAGCTCTGACCAATCTTCCAGAAGGAGGTGAAGGCAGATTGCGTTCCAGTCCGCGCAGTTCCACTTGCGACCTACCCGCCTAGTGGCGTTGTTTCGTACCCGATGTAGTGGGGTTTTCATCACGATTGGCTGATGGTCACTGATAGCAGTATCTAACACTTCAACACAATTGTTCTGCAATTTGACGTTGGTAATTATGTGATCGATGGCTGTCGGTGTCGGTGACAGATGGGTTGGCTCTGTGATCAGTTGTTTCAGATCCAGTTCATCTAGCATTTGCTGGTAACATTTTCCCGGGGCACTGTTTTGGTTCAAAACATTGATGTTTAAGTCGCCCAAAAGGAAAGATGGTTTTCCTTTTGCAAGTATAAGTTTTAGTTGATCGCAAAGCTCATCACAGGCTAGAGTTACGGAGCCATTTGGAGGTCGATACGCTACTCCTACAACAGCGGGTATACCACCTTTCCATGATATTGAAATCCATAGCATCTCGATGAGATTACATTTAGGCATATCTAAAACATGACATGTTATTTCATCCCGGTGTATGATGGCTACACCACCTCCCTTACTTTTTGAGCCTGGAACAGTGTTTTGTCTGTCATATCTGTGTTTGTCACATCAGTGTTTTGTCTGTCACACGTATGTATGTATCTCACTGCTACTGTGTTTGGCTGTTGCGTCAGGTTTGAGAACCTCTCGCGCTGCTACCGTGTTTGGCCGTTGCGGCAGGTTTGAGAACCTCTCGCGCTGCTACTACGCCCGGATGCTGTACCGGGAGATGGCGCGGGACGATGTGCTGTTGCCGCGCTTCCGCGAGTTCATGCAGCTTCAGACACAGGTCATCAACGTGCCGGAGGCGCTGGACCTGGTGGAGGCGTGGATGGAGCCCGAGAAGCCGCGCCCGCAGGGGTCTGAGACCGGCAGGTGAGCGCCGTTGAAAGACTGTGGGGAACCGCTACTTGTATTGTTTCGAAGTACATCAGTGTAAATACGTCTTCTAGCCTGCCAGAGAATATGCGGTTCTGGCAATACGTTCCGGGACAGAGTATCAATTACCGACCGCGATGGCTGATTCGGCTCCAACGCACATTAAATCCGCGAAATACCGTCCTCACGGAATGCCACTCTGCCAGACCCCTTGTTTCTCCGCCTCATGACCGTCTGATGGAATGGTTTTGGGAATAAATGCATTGACATGATTATTTAGCACTTGAACTATTTTCATATCTCTTCTCGCCTTCTTTCCAAGATATCTCCTTCCATTGTCCGCATTCCGGCTCCATCTCAACCCCATACAAAATACAGGTTTAAAATGTTGTGTTGTAGCTAAAAACCAATGCTGAAGATTTCTGTAAAACACATCAAGCCACGCATGACCCTTTCCGTGTCTCATCCCCAAATGACCAACTCTCGGCCCCAAATGTCCAAGTCTCGTTTCCAGCTATCCGGTTCTCGTCTCCAGCTGTCGTAGTCTTCCCAGCTGTTCGCCTCTAGTCCCCAACGGTCTTCTAGTCTCTAATTTCCTCTCATCCCCAGCTGTTCTATTGTTCCCATCTGTCCTCCTCTCGTCCCCAACTGTCTTCTAGTCCCTAACTGTCCTCCTCTCGTCCCCAACTGTCTTCTAGTCCCTAACTGACCTCCTCTCGTCCCCAGCTGTCATTTTGTTCCCAGCTATCTGCCTCTCATCTCCAAATGTCCATGTCTCATTCCCAGCTGTCCGCCTATCATCCCCAACGGTCTTCTAGTCCCTAATTGTCCTCTTGTCCCCAGCTGTTCTATTGTTCCCATCTGTCCTCCTCTCGTTCCCAACTGTCCATGTCTCATTCCCAGCTATCAGCTTCTCGTCCTCAGCCGTCCTGATGTTCCCAGCTGTCCGCCTCTGGTCCCCAGCCGCTCGTCTCTCGTCCCCAGCTGTCCTCTCGTCTCCAGCTGTCCGCCTCTGGTCCCCAGTCGCTCGTCTCTCGTCACCAGCTGTCCTCTCGTCTCCAGCTGTCCTCCTCTCGTCCCCAGCCACTGCTGTCGGATGGCGGAGCTGGCGCTGTGCCAGCTGCGTCAGCGCCAGCCCCAGCACCCGCTGTGCGAGTGGACGCAGTGCCGGCGGACGCCGCCCGCACGCACGCTGTGGCCGCACCACTGCGTGCCGGACATCCTCGACGCCATCAACGCCGTGATGTACCACCGCTGGGAGTGGACGGGCTACTCGGCCGCGGTGGTCCAAGTGAGGACGGTGGTCTCGGAGCGGAAGGGGGGGGACTGTGTGCTGGCTGCGAGTTTGGCTGGCTAGCTTCCGTCGTTCTCGCTGGGGTTTCGTGTGCTTGGTAGGTTGAACGCAATCGTAGTCAGATGTAGAGCGCATCTCCTCGGAATTAACACTACATTTATGTAGTGATAGATGACAGAATGTGGTAAGCTTCGTAGGGCGCTCCAGGAAATCATTGGTTCAGTTCATTTCAATAGCCACCCCCTCGGGCATACCACCAGGACAGCAGGCCCTGTACTCTGGCCTGACGTCAGGCGGCGCCGTGTGTCGGCTTCAGGTGGTGCGAGACCGCTGGTCCTCCGTGCCGTCCGTGCTGCTGGCCCTGTACTCTGGCGCGGCGGCCCGACTGGGCGTAATCCTACACCAGGTCCAGTTCCGCGGCATCTACCTACTCCGCTACTATACAGGGTGAGAGGTGCATTTCCGGCAGCTACCTACTCCGCTACTATACAGGGTGAGAGGTGCATTTCCGGCAGCTACCTACTCCGCTACCATACAGGGTGAGAGGTGCATTTCCGGCAGCTACCTACTCTGCTACCATACAGGGTGAGAGGTGCATTTCCGGCAGCTACCTACTCCGCTACTATACAGGGTGAGAGGTGCATTTCCGGCAGCTACCTACTCTGCTACCATACAGGGTGAGAGGTGCATTTCCGGCAGCTACCTACTCCGCTACTATACAGGGCGAGAGGTGCATTTCCGGCAGCTACCTACTCCGCTACTATACAGGGTGAGAGGTGTATTTCCGGCAGGTACCTACTCCGCTACTATACAGGGTGAGAGGTGCATTTCCGGCCTTCCTACGTCCCACTCTGGCTCAGGTTTTCGCCTTACATTCAGGTATGGTGCTGAGGGGGAGAGTTGTAGGCTGAATGGTTTGTACCTGGTGATATGGGATGTTATTAGCAATACTTGAGAAAACTTGTATATTATCGTGGACAATAGTGTGACACAATATTGCTGAGAGAGGACAAAGCGGTCGGAATATTTCTGTGTTGGAATCGTTAGCCCCGAGATGACTTGTAGGGCTTCATGCATATCTACGAAGTTGTATGGCAGTTGTGGTCTTGCTCGCTGTGTTTGATCCAACACCCACTGGCCACATTAAAATCATCCTGGTGTGCTGTTGAGCGCGTCGGCTGCAGCCGTCTCTCGGTCTGTCGTGTCGCCGTCCGTCACCTCTCGGTCTGTCGTGTCGCCGTCCGTCACATCTCGGTCTGTCGTGTCGCCGTCCGTCACCTCTCGGTCTATCGTGTCGCCGTCTGTCACTTCTTGGTCTGTTGTGTCGCCGTCCGTCACCTCTCGGTCTGTCGTGTCGCCGTCCGTCGCATCTCGGTCTGTCGTGTCGCCGTCCGTCACCTCTCGGTCTATCGTGTCGCCGTCTGTCACTTCTTGGTCTGTTGTGTCGCCGTCCGTCACCTCTCGGTCTGTCGTGTTGCGGTCCGTCACCTCTCGGTCTGTCGTATCGCCTTCCGTCACCTCTAGGCCTGGGATGTCACCGTCCGTCACCTCTCGGTCTATCGTGTCGCCGTCTGTCACCTCTTGGTCTGTTGTGTCGCCGTCCGTCACCTCTCGGTCTGTCGTGTTGCGGTCCGTCACCTCTCGGTCTGTCGTGTCGCCTTCCGTCACCTCTAGGCCTGGGATGTCACCGTCCGTCACCTCTCGGTCTGTGGTGTCACTGTCTGTTACCTCTCGGTTTGTGGTGTCACCGTCCGTCACCTCTCGGTCTGTCATGTGGCTTTCCGTCACCTCTCGGTCTGTCGTGTCGCCGTCCGTCACATCTCGGTCTGTCGTGTCGCCGTCCGTCACCTCTCGGTCTATCGTGTCGCCGTCTGTCACCTCTTGGTCTGTTGTGTCGCCGTCCGTCACCTCTCGGTCTGTGGTGTCGCCGTCCGTCACCTCTCGGTCTGTCGTGTCGCCGTCCGTCACCTCTAGGTCTGGGATGTCACCGTCCGTCACCTCTCGGTCTGTGATGTCACTGTCCGTTACCTCTCGGTTTGTGGTGTCACCGCCCGTCACCTCTCGGTCTGTCGTGTCGCCGTCCGTCACCTCTCGGTCTGTCGTGTCGCCGTCTGTCACCTCTTGGTCTGTTGTGTCGCCGTCCGTCACCTCTCGGTCTGTCGTGTTGCGGTCCGTCACCTCTCGGTCTGTCGTGTCGCCTTCCGTCACCTCTAGGTCTGGGATGTCACCGTCCGTCACCTCTCGGTCTATCGTGTCGCCGTCTGTCACCTCTTGGTCTGTTGTGTCGCCGTCCGTCACCTCTCGGTCTGTCGTGTTGCGGTCCGTCACCTCTCGGTCTGTCGTGTCGCCTTCCGTCACCTCTAGGCCTGGGATGTCACCGTCCGTCACCTCTCGGTCTGTGGTGTCACCGTCCGTCACCTCTTGTTGTGTCGAGTCGCCCTCTCATCTCCCAATGTGTGTGTGTGTGTGTGTTGTGTCGCGGTCTGAGCTGCCTCCCCCTGTTGCAGGACCGGTGATGACTGCCTCTTCATTGACGTAAGGTACGGGGGACAGCGTCAGAGCCAGGAGAAGATCTCCCAGAGCCGGTACCTGCCCAACAATACCTTTCAACCCGACTCGTTCCAGCCGATTACCCGACACCAGGTGCGGCAGAAACGCTAATGTCAATCGGAATTTAAAGGGAATGTAGCGCCTTGGTGCAGCTGCGGACTGAGGTGGTTGAAGGGGCAATCTGTGGTGAAAATAATGGATTTGACCTTATATCTGCTGAAAAATGGTTATATTTTGTATTATTTCACTTTCCTCTGTTCGCAATAAAAGTCTCCAAATCAGCATGGAGTCAATGGGTAAGGCCTTGTGTCAGATTGAACCTGTTTCTGTTGCGTCACTAATGAATACGAATACAAAAGTAACAATTTTGATTAAGAGGGGCTACTATTAGGAACAAAAGAGACATTTATCATTGTCTTCTACTTTTCTTGATCTATTGCAACATGTTTCACGTTTCAAACTAGTCAAGAAAGCAGGTTGTACGCATTTGTGATCGACGGCACCAAGGCAATGTTCAGCACGCGGGTTTTGAAGAGGTCTGCGCAACACGCATAGTGGAACTTGAGCATGACGTCACTTTCCTCATTCATGGCGATTATGACGTCACATCGGGGGAGGACGGGGTCGGTAGGGGGTGATTTTGTTAATTTTTTCCTCTCCTTACGGAAAGTTCTCTGACAAATGAATTCTGCATCAAGTGGTTTCGTGGCATAATCTACACACGATCATCTCATTTTAGATCCCATTATGAATGTGCTGCATTCCCTTGAAGCGGCGCGCTTCTTTTATTTAACGGGATATCTGAAAGCCGTGTTGCTCGGCTTATTTCTATTTATTTGCCTTTTTGCAGGACATGCTGTCTCTCTTATTATATGACAGCTTTGACATGTACTTTCTATGGCGAAAGGTCATTCCTCTTTATATATTTTATGGCTTCGTATCTCCAACAAGCCCTCCATGAACTTCAGATTGTGGATATTGAAGAGTGGCGACGTGATGTTTTGGCGACCGGACCCCTGTGAACCAAGTTCAGGTGTGCCGCGCGGGTTGGGAGGGAGCGGGTGCGACTCACCGAGCGGCTGTCACAGGGCAGGGTAACACGGCCGTGGTTGTTTAATGTGCGTAACAGGCGCACTGGAGGGGGACCTCAGAGGTCCCCCACCTATTTTTCCGAGGTGGCTGGAGAACCGCTCGTAGCCGAAAAACGATTTTTGACTTTTAGGCTTTTAAAGTCAGGCCTACATTTTGAGATCGCCACAATCGCGCGTTCGGACCAGTTAAATGCTTCCGGTTAAATGGCGTTGGTCGATTTGACGGTATATTATGCTTTGACGTCATAGTAAAGGTAACTCAAGGTAAAGGTCATAGTCAAAGGGCATGGTTAAAGTTCAATCATCATTTGCCGCCACAGTTATTATATTGCGAGTTATAGTGTGCATTAGAGGAAGTATACCATAATGTGACCTCTTGGATCAATGACATTGAATGACTTTAACCCCTAAATTGTAGGCAAGATTATTTGCGACCTTCTCTTTATGGCCCTGGCACGCCTTTAGCTTCTTCCCGTCCTTTTCCCGCATAATCACGGCATTTCTCAATAGGTCCCCAGCAGGGCCAATATTTGACCTTCATGACTTCGTTTGACCTTTAAGATATTGACCTAGGTCAATGAAAATTTTCTATAATGTAGATCACCATGCCCCCATCCGCCCACCAACCGGCGTTTTTCTACGCCCCTTAATTTACAAGAGGTTAGGTCGGGCCGACCAGTCCCCCACATCTCCAGTGTGTGTTAGTGCCAGACCCCTCTCCAGTGCGGGTATAAATATGTTGCTCGACTTAGGTGGGTGACTTCACGATTTAAGCACGACTTTTGCGACTTCACGACTTTTGCGTCACTTCACAACTTAACAATCTGGATCTGAAATTTTGTGCGCGAAATAAAGTTGACGGTATGTATGCCATGTGGAAAACTGATCGTTGGTTTCTAGTCGAAACCTAAATTAAACGATACCTTAAATACATTTAAATTGTGTTACCTTGCTATGAAAGTCTGTTTCTGAAAACCCTTGAGTGGAGAAAATGATTATACAGTAGACTCTGAAGACCAGGTCCCACACAAGTCGGAAACGCGACGACGCCTTCACCGTCATCCTTTTCGAGCTCCCGACGGGTCGACCTGGCTGTGAGGCGCGGTCCCCTGCCCGTACAGCCGAGCTGGCAGTGTTGGAGCGTGTGCTGTCCCCGGCAGCTGCTGAGCCGGCTGCTGGAGGAAGCGCTCCATGAGTCTCCGCGGTCGCGGGCTCTCTCGCATGCCGATCATCTGTCTGTCTGTGAGCTGACCGTCTGGACCGAATACGACTGTCGCATGGATGAAGACCTGCTCCGGCGGCGGATTCTAATCCATCTTAACAAACAGCCGCTGCGATCCATCCGACTCATACAGGTGCTGTGTGGTGCCTCGACTCATACAGATACTGTGTGGTGCCTCGACTCATACAGATGTTGTGTGGTGTCTCGACCCAGACAGGTGCTGTGTGGTGCCTCGACTCATACAGATGTTGTGTGGTGTCTCGACTCATATAGATGCTGTGTGGTGTCTCGACTCAGACAGGTGTTGTGTGGTGTCTCCACTCATACAGGTGCTGTGTCGTGTCTCGACTCATACAGATGCTGTGTGGTGCCTCGACTCATACAGATGCTGTGTGGTGCCTCGACTCATACAGATGCTGTGTGGTGCCTCGACTCATACAGATGTTGTGTGGTGTCTCGACCCAGACAGGTGCTGTGTGGTGCCTCGACTCATACAGATGTTGTGTGGTGTCTCGACTCATATAGATGCTGTGTGGTGTCTCAACTCATACAGGTGCAGTGTGGTGTCTCGACTCATACAGATGCTGTGTGGTGTCTCCACTCATACAGATGCTGCGTGGTGCCTCGACTCATACAGATGCTGTGTGGTGCCTCGACTCATACAGGTGCTGCGTGGTGCCTCGACTCATACAGATGCTGTGTGGTGTCTCCACTCATACAGGTGCTGTGTGGTGTCTCGACTCATATAGATGCTATGTGGTGTCTCGACTCAGACAGGTGTTGTGTGGTGTCTCGACTCATATAGATGCTGTGTGGTGTCTCGAGTCAGACAGGTGTTGTGTGGTGTCTCCACTCATACAGGTGCTGTGTCGTGTCTCGACTCATACAGATGCTGTGTGGTGTCTCGACTCAGACAGGTGCAGTGTGGTGTCTCCACTCATACAGATGCTGTGTGGTGCC
Source organism: Lepas anatifera (assembly GCA_034440635.1). Lineage (NCBI taxonomy): Eukaryota > Metazoa > Arthropoda > Thecostraca > Lepadidae > Lepas > Lepas anatifera. The sequence goes on from JAOTON010000157.1 coordinate 200,374, forward strand.
TCGACTCATACAGATACCGTGTGGTGCCTCGACTCATACAGATGCCGTGTGGTGCCTCGACTCATACAGATGCCGTGTGGTGCCTCGACTCATACAGATGCCGTGTGGTGCCTCGACTCATACAGATGCTGTGTGGTGTCTCCACTCATACAGATGCTGCGTGGTGCCTCGACTCATACAGATGCTGCGTGGTGTCTCCACTCATACAGATGCTGCGTGGTGCCTCGACTCATACAGATGCCGTGTGGTGTTTCGACTCATACAGATGCTGTGTGGTGCCTCGACTCATACAGATCCTGTGTGGTGCCTCGACTCATACAGATGCTGTGTCGTGTCTCCACTCATACAGATGCTGCGTGGTGCCTCGACTCATACAGATGCCGTGTGGTGTCTCCACTCATACAGATGCTGTGTGGTGCCTCGACTCATACAGATGCTGTGTGGTGTCTCCACTCATACAGATGCTGTGTGGTGCCTCGACTCATACAGATGCCGTGTGGTGTTTCGACTCATACAGATGCTGTGTGGTGCCTCGACTCATACAGATGCTGTGTGGTGCCTCGACTCATACAGATGCTGTGTCGTGTCTCCACTCATACAGATGCTGCGTGGTGCCTCGACTCATACAGATGCCGTGTGGTGTCTCCACTCATACAGATGCTGTGTGGTGTCTCGACCCAGACAGGTGCTGTGTGGTGCCTCGACTCATACAGATGTTGTGTGGTGTCTCGACTCATATAGATGCTGTGTGGTGTCTCGACTCAGACAGGTGTTGTGTGGTGTCTCCACTCATACAGGTGCTGTGTCGTGTCTCGACTCATACAGATGCTGTGTGGTGTCTCGACTCAGACAGGTGTTGTGTGGTGTCTCCACTCATACAGGTGCTGTGTCGTGTCTCGACTCATACAGATGCTGTGTGGTGCCTCGACTCATACAGATGCTGTGTGGTGCCTCGACTCATACAGATGCTGTGTGGTGCCTCGACTCATACAGATGTTGTGTGGTGTCTCGACCCAGACAGGTGCTGTGTGGTGCCTCGACTCATACAGATGTTGTGTGGTGTCTCGACTCATATAGATGCTGTGTGGTGTCTCAACTCATACAGGTGCAGTGTGGTGTCTCGACTCATACAGATGCTGTGTGGTGTCTCCACTCATACAGATGCTGTGTGGTGCCTAGACTCATACAGATGCTGTGTGGTGCCTCGACTCATACAGGTGCTGCGTGGTGCCTCGACTCATACAGATGCTGTGTGGTGTCTCCACTCATACAGGTGCTGTGTGGTGTCTCGACTCATATAGATGCTATGTGGTGTCTCGACTCAGACAGGTGTTGTGTGGTGTCTCGACTCATATAGATGCTGTGTGGTGTCTCGAGTCAGACAGGTGTTGTGTGGTGTCTCCACTCATACAGGTGCTGTGTCGTGTCTCGACTCATACAGATGCTGTGTGGTGTCTCGACTCAGACAGGTGCAGTGTGGTGTCTCCACTCATACAGATGCTGTGTGGTGCCTCGACTCATACAGATACCGTGTGGTGCCTCGACTCATACAGATGCCGTGTGGTGCCTCGACTCATACAGATGCCGTGTGGTGCCTCGACTCATACAGATGCCGTGTGGTGCCTCGACTCATACAGATGCTGTGTGGTGTCTCCACTCATACAGATGCTGCGTGGTGCCTCGACTCATACAGATGCTGCGTGGTGTCTCCACTCATACAGATGCTGCGTGGTGCCTCGACTCATACAGATGCCGTGTGGTGTTTCGACTCATACAGATGCTGTGTGGTGCCTCGACTCATACAGATCCTGTGTGGTGCCTCGACTCATACAGATGCTGTGTCGTGTCTCCACTCATACAGATGCTGCGTGGTGCCTCGACTCATACAGATGCCGTGTGGTGTCTCCACTCATACAGATGCTGTGTGGTGCCTCGACTCATACAGATGCTGTGTGGTGTCTCCACTCATACAGATGCTGTGTGGTGCCTCGACTCATACAGATGCCGTGTGGTGTTTCGACTCATACAGATGCTGTGTGGTGCCTCGACTCATACAGATGCTGTGTGGTGCCTCGACTCATACAGATGCTGTGTCGTGTCTTCACTCATACAGATGCTGCGTGGTGCCTCGACTCATACAGATGCCGTGTGGTGTCTCCACTCATACAGATGCTGTGTGGTGTTTCGACTCATACAGATGCTGTGTGGTGCCTCGACTCATACAGATGCTGTGTCGTGTCTCCACTCATACAGATGCTGCGTGGTGCCTCGACTCATACAGATGCCGTGTGGTGTCTCCACTCATACAGATGCTGTGTGGTGCCTCGACTCATACAGATGCTGTGTGGTGTCTCCACTCATACAGATGCTGTGTGGTGCCTCGACTCATACAGATGCCGTGTGGTGTTTCGACTCATACAGATGCTGTGTGGTGCCTCGACTCATACAGATGCTGTGTGGTGCCTCGACTCATACAGATGCTGTGTCGTGTCTCCACTCATACAGATGCTGCGTGGTGCCTCGACTCATACAGATGCCGTGTGGTGTCTCCACTCATACAGATGCTGTGTGGTGTTTCGACTCATACAGATGCTGTGTGGTGCCTCGACTCATACAGATGCTGTGTGGTGTCTCCACTCATACAGATGCTGCGTGGTGCCTCGACTCATACAGATGCCGTGTGGTGTCTCCACTCATACAGATGCCGTGTGGTGCCTCGACTCATACAGATGCCGTGTGGTGCCTCGACCCAGACAGATGTTGTGTGGTGCCTCGACTCATACAGATGCCGTGTGGTGCCTCGACTCATACAAATGCCATGTGGTGCCTCGACTCATACAGGTGCTGTGTGGTGTCTCCACTCATACAGATACCGTGTGGTGCCTCGACTCATACAGGTGCTGTGTGGTGCCTCGACCCAGACAGGTGCTGTGTGGTGCCTCTACTCAGACAGATGCTGTGTGGTGCCACGGGACCTGCGGGTAGGAGGTGCCATGGTTCAATTCGGGTCTTTCTTTCCCCATCTTATTGTGAAGCAGCCTGATGGTGATGGCTTGACAGATTATTTTAAAAATAAAACTGAGTTAGATTGTGTTAACGAATTTGGAATCAATTCCGCGCTCGGGGATAAGTTGTACGATCTTGACCCGGCGTGACCCGCTTGTGCTTTTCTGACAAGTCACAGCACCTATTGCACGGTTTGGCGTGGGCTTGATTTCCGCTGGGGAGGCAGGGGGAGGGGGCAATGAAGAGCCGGGTCATGTGGTAGATATTTCGAACCAGGTGGTAGTGGGTGGTGACTGGCCGGTCTTGGTAACAGTTGAAACTGCACGTATCAGAGACAGAAAGAGGCATCAGAACGCTGATGGCGGCATGCCGCACAGTACGGGGATGGGGATCAGATAGTTGACAGAACTCCAGCTGTGTTCTGTGTCTGAGCCATCCAGACTGTCCAGCTGTGTGCTGTGTCTGAGCCATCCACACTGTCCAGCTGTGTTCTGTGTCTGAGCCATCCACACTGTCCAGCTGTGTTCTGTGTCTGAGCCATCCGGACTGTCCAGCTGTGTTCTGTGTCTGAGCTATCCAGACTGCCCAGCTGTGTTCTGTGTCTGAGCTATCCAGACTGTCCAGCTGTGTTCTGTGTCTGAGCCATCCACACTGTCCAGCTGTGTTCTGTGTCTGAGCCGTCCACACTGTCCAGCTGTGTTCTGTGTCTGAGCCATTCAGACTGCCCAGCTGTGTTCTGTGTCTGAGCCATTCAGGCTGCCCAGCTGTGTTCTGTGTCTGAGCCATCCACACTGTCCAGCTGTGTTCTGTGTCTGAGCCATCCACACTGCCCAGCTGTGTTCTGTGTCTGAACCATCCAAACTGCCCAGCTGTGTTCTGTGTCTGAGCCATCCACACTGTCCAGCTGTGTTATGTGTCTGAGCCATCCAGACTGTCCAGCTGTTTTCTGTGTCTGAGCCATTCAGACGGCTCCAGCTGTGTTCTGTGTCTGAGCCATTCTGCCCAGCTGTGTTCTGTGTCTGAGCCATCCACACTGTCCAGCTGTGTTCTGTGTCTGAGCTGTCTAGACTGCCCAGCTGTGTTCTGTGTCTGAGCCATTCAGACGGCTCCAGCTGTGTTCTGTGTCTGAGCCATCCACACTGTCCAGCTGTGTTCTGTGTCTGAGCCATTCAGACGGCTCCAGCTGTGTTCTGTGTCTGAGCCATTCAGACTGCCCAGCTGTGTTCTGTGTCTGAGCCATCCAGACTGTCCAGCTGTGTTCTGTGTCTGAGCCATCCAGACTGTCCAGCTGTGTTCTGTGTCTGAGCCATCCAGACTGTCCAGCTGTTTTCTGTGTCTGAGCCATTCAGACGGCTCCAGCTGTGTTCTGTGTCTGAGCCATTCAGACTGCCCAGCTGTGTTCTGTGTCTGAGCCATCCACACTGTCCAGCTGTGTTCTGTGTCTGAGCTGTCCAGACTGCCCAGCTGTGTTCTGTGTCTTAGCCATCCAGACTGTCCAGCTGTGTTCTCTGTCTGAGCCATTCAGACGGCTCCAGCTGTGTTCTGTGTCTGAGCCATTCAGACTGCCCAGCTGTGTTCTGTGTCTGAGCCATCCACACTGTCCAGCTGTGTTCTGTGTCTGAGCCATCCAGACTGTCCAGCTGTTTTCTGTGTCTGAGCCATTCAGACGGCTCCAGCTGTGTTCTGTGTCTGAGCCATTCAGACTGCCCAGCTGTGTTCTGTGTCTGAGCCATCCACACTGTCCAGCTGTGTTCTGTGTCTGAGCCATCCACACTGTCCAGCTGTGTTCTGTGTCTGAGCCATCCACACTGCCCAGCTGTGTTCTATGTCTGAACCATCCACACTGTCCAGCTGTGTTCTGTGTCTGAGCCATCCACACTGCCCAGCTGTGTTCTGTGTCTGAACCATCCAAACTGCCCAGCTGTGTTCTGTGTCTGAGCCATCCACACTGTCCAGCTGTGTTCTGTGTCTGAGCCATCCAGACTGTCCAGCTGTTTTCTGTGTCTGAGCCATTCAGACGGCTCCAGCTGTGTTCTGTGTCTGAGCCATTCTGCCCAGCTGTGTTCTGTGTCTGAGCCATCCACACTTTCCAGCTGTGTTCTGTGTCTGAGCCATTCAGACTGTCCATCTGTGTTCTGTGTCTGAGCTGTCCAGACTGCCCAGCTGTGTTCTGTGTCTGAGCCATTCAGACGGCTCCAGCTGTGTTCTGTGTCTGAGCTGTCCAGACTGCCCAGCTGTGTTCTGTGTCTGAGCCATTCAGACGGCTCCAGCTGTGTTCTGTGTCTGAGCTGTCCAGACTGCCCAGCTGTGTTCTGTGTCTGAGCCATTCAGACGGCTCCAGCTGTGTTCTGTGTCTGAGCCATCCAGACTGTCCAGCTGTGTTCTGTGTCTGAGCCATCCACACTGTCCAGCTGTGTTCTGTGTCTGAGCCATCCACACTGTCCAGCTGTGTTCTGTGTCTGAGCCATCCGGACTGTCCAGCTGTGTTCTGTGTCTGAGCTATCCAGACTGCCCAGCTGTGTTCTGTGTCTGAGCCATCCACACTGTCCAGCTGTGTTCTGTGTCTGAGCCATTCAGACTGCCCAGCTGTGTTCTGTGTCTGAGCCATCCAGACTGTCCAGCTGTGTTCTGTGTCTTAGCCATCCACACTGTCCAGCTGTGTTCTGTGTCTGAGTCATCCACACTGTCCAGCTGTGTTCTGTGTCTGAGCCATTCAGACGGCTCCAGCTGTGTTCTGTGTCTGAGCCATCCAGACTGTCCCCAGCTGTGTTCTGTGTCTGAGCCATCCACACTGTCCAGCTGTGTTCTGTGTCTGAGCCATCCACACTGTCCAGCTGTGTTCTGTGTCTGAGCCATCCGGACTGTCCAGCTGTGTTCTGTGTCTGAGCTATCCAGACTGCCCAGCTGTGTTCTGTGTCTGAGCCATCCACACTGTCCAGCTGTGTTCTGTGTCTTAGCCATTCAGACTGCCCAGCTGTGTTCTGTGTCTGAGCCATCCAGACTGTCCAGCTGTGTTCTGTGTCTTAGCCATCCATACTGTCCAGCTGTGTTCTGTGTCTGAGCCATCCACACTGTCCAGCTGTGTTCTGTGTCTTAGCCATCCACACTGTCCAGCTGTGTTCTGTGTCTGAGCCATCCACACTGTCCAGCTGTGTTCTGTGTCTGAGCCGTCCACACTGTCCAGCTGTGTTCTGTGTCTGAGCCATTCAGACGGCTCCAGCTGTGTTCTGTGTTTGAGCCATCCACACTGTCCAGCTGTGTTCTGTGTCTGAGCCATCCACACTGTCCAGCTGTGTTCTGTGTCTGAGCCATTCAGACGGCTCCAGCTGTGTTCTGTGTCTGAGCCATCCACACTGTCCTGCTGTGTTCTGTGTCTGAGCCATCCACACTGTCCAGCTGTGTTCTGTGTCTGAGCCATCCAAACTGTCCAGCTGTTTTCTGTGTCTGAGCCATTCAGACGGCTCCAGCTGTGTTCTGTGGCTGAGCCATTCAGACTGCCCAGCTGTGTTCTGTGTCTGAGCCATCCACACTGTCTAGCTGTGTTCCGTGTCTGAACCATCCAAACTGTCCAGCTGTGTTCTGTGTCTGAGCTATTCAGACTGCCCAGCTGTGTTCTGTGTCTGAGCCATCCAGACTGCCCAGCTGTGTTCTGTGTCTGAGCCATCCAAACTGTCCAGCTGTGTTCTGTGTCTGAGCCATCCACACTGTCCAGCTGTGTTCTGTGTCTGAGCTGTCCAGACTGTCCAGCTGTGTTCTGTGTCTGAGCCATTCAGACGGCTCCAGCTGTGTTCTGTGTCTGAGCTGTCCAGACTGCCCAGCCGTGTTCTGTGTCTGAGCCATTCAGACGGCTCCAGCTGTGTTCTGTGTCTGAGCTGTCCAGACTGCCCAGCTGTGTTCTGTGTCTGAGCCATTCAGACGGCTCCAGCTGTGTTCTGTGTCTGAGCCATCCACACTGTCCAGCTGTGTTCTGTGTCTGAGCCATTCAGACGGCTCCAGCTGTGTTCTGTGTCTGAGCTGTCCAGACTGCCCAGCTGTGTTCTGTGTCTGAGCCATTCAGACGGCTCCAGCTGTGTTCTGTGTCTGAGCTGTCCAGACTGCCCAGCTGTGTTCTGTGTCTGAGCCATTCAGACGGCTCCAGCTGTGTTCTGTGTCTGAGCTATCCAGACTGCCCAGCTGTGTTCTGTGTCTGAGTCATCCACACTGTCCAGCTGTGTTCTGTGTCTGAGCCATTCAGACTGCCCAGCTGTGTTCTGTGTCTGAGCCATCCAGACTGTCCAGCTGTGTTCTGTGTCCTAGCCATCCACACTGTCCAGCTGTGTTCTGTGTCTGAGTCATCCACACTGTCCAGCTGTGTTCTGTGTCTGAGCCATTCAGACGGCTCCAGCTGTGTTCTGTGTCTGAGCCATCCAGACTGTCCAGCTGTGTTCTGTGTCTGAGCCATCCACACTGTCCAGCTGTGTTCTGTGTCTGAGCCATCCACACTGTCCAGCTGTGTTCTGTGTCTGAGCCATCCGGACTGTCCAACTGTGTTCTGTGTCTGAGCCATCCACACTGCCCAGCTGTGTTCTGTGTCTGAACCATCCACAATGTCCAGCTGTGTTCTGTGTCTGAGCCATCCAGACTGTCCAGCTGTGTTCTGTGTCTGAGTCATCCACACTGTCCAGCTGTGTTCTGTGTCTGAGCTGTCCAGACTGCCCAGCTGTGTTCTGTGTCTGAGCCATTCAGACGGCTCCAGCTGTGTTCTGTGTCTGAGCTGTCCAGACTGCCCAGCTGTGTTCTGTGTCTGAGCCATTCAGACGGCTCCAGCTGTGTTCTGTGTCTGAGCTGTCCAGACTGCCCAGCTGTGTTCTGTGTCTGAGCCATTCAGACGGCTCCAGCTGTGTTCTGTGTCTGAGCCATCCAGACTGGCCAGCTGTGTTCTGTGTCTGAGCCATCCACACTGTCCAGCTGTGTTCTGTGTCTGAGCCATCCACACTGTCCAGCTGTGTTCTGTGTCTGAGCCATCCGGACTGTCCAGCTGTGTTCTGTGTCTGAGCTATCCAGACTGCCCAGCTGTGTTCTGTGTCTGAGCCATCCACACTGTCCAGCTGTGTTCTGTGTCTGAGCCATTCAGACTGCCCAGCTGTGTTCTGTGTCTGAGCCATCCAGACTGTCCAGCTGTGTTCTGTGTCATAGCCATCCACACTGTCCAGCTGTGTTCTGTGTCTGAGTCATCCACACTGTCCAGCTGTGTTCTGTGTCTGAGCCATTCAGACGGCTCCAGCTGTGTTCTGTGTCTGAGCCATCCAGACTGTCCAGCTGTGTTCTGTGTCTGAGCCATCCACACTGTCTGAGCCATCCACACTGTCCAGCTGTGTTCTGTGTCTGAGCCATCCTGACTGTCCAACTGTGTTCTGTGTCTGAGCCATCCACACTGTCCAGCTGTGTTCTGTGTCTGAGCCATCCACACTGTCCAGCTGTGTTCTGTGTCTGAGCCATCCGGACTGTCCAGCTGTGTTCTGTGTCTGAGCTATCCAGACTGCCCAGCTGTGTTCTGTGTCTGAGCCATCCACACTGTCCAGCTGTGTTCTGTGTCTGAGCCATCCACACTGTCCAGCTGTGTTCTGTGTCTGAGCCATCCACACTGTCCAGCTGTGTTCTGTGTCTGAGCCATTCAGACGGCTCCAGCTGTGTTCTGTGTCTGAGCCATCCACACTGTCCAGCTGTGTTCTGTGTCTGAGCCATCCACACTGTCCAGCTGTGTTCTGTGTCTGAGCCATTCAGACGTCTCCAGCTGTGTTCTTTGTCTGAGCCATTCAGACTGCCCAGCTGTGTTCTGTGTCTTAGCCATCCAGACTGTCCAGCTGTGTTCTGTGTCTGAGCCATCCACACTGTCCAGCTGTGTTCTGTGTCTGAGCCATCCAGACTGTCCAGCTGTTTTCTGTGTCTGAGCCATTCAGACGGCTCCAGCTGTGTTCTGTGTCTGAGCCATTCAGACTGCCCAGCTGTGTTCTGTGTCTGAGCCATCCACACTGTCCAGCTGTGTTCTGTGTCTGAGCCATCCACACTGTCCAGCTGTGTTCTGTGTCTGAGCCATCCACACTGCCCAGCTGTGTTCTGTGTCTGAACCATCCAAACTGTCCAGCTGTGTTCTGTGTCTGAGCCATCCACACTGTCCAGCTGTGTTCTGTGTCTGAGCCATTCAGACGGCTCCAGCTGTGTTCTGTGTCTGAGCCATTCTGCGCAGCTGTGTTCTGTGTCTGAACCATCCAAACTGTCCAGCTGTGTTCTGTGTCTGAGCCATCCACACTGTCCAGCTGTGTTCTGTGTCTGAGCCATTCAGACGGCTCCAGCTGTGTTCTGTGTCTGAGCCATCCAGACGGCTCCATCTGTGTTCTGTGTCTGAGCCATCCAGACGGTCCAGCTGTGTTCTGTGGCTGAGCCATCAAAACTGTCCAGCTGTGTTCTGTGTCTGAGCCATTCAGACTGCCCAGCTGTGTTCTGTGTCTTAGCCATCCACACTGTCCAGCTGTGTTCTGTGTCTTAGCCATTCAGACGGCTCCAGCTGTGTTGTGTGTCTGAGCCATCCAGACGGTCCAGCTGTGTTCTGTGGCTGAGCCATCAAAACTGTCCAGCTGTGTTCTGTGTCTGAGCCATTCAGACTGCCCAGCTGTGTTCTGTGTCTGAGCCATCCACACTGTCCAGCTGTGTTCTGTGTCTGAGCCATCCACACTGTCCAGCTGTGTTCTGTGCTGTTTTGCATGGTACCACACCTACATCGCGTGCTGTAAAATCCCTTTGCTCTCGGCAGGAATTTGTGCAAACAATGGGCTCATCTCTGCCCCGTGAGGAAGCAGAAAAACTAGAGAAAGTGAGAAAGGTCATGAACAAACACTACGATATCTTGATCTCTGAACTGAAGCGCCATCGAGAGGTGAGTGTGTACGAGTTTCCCGTTTTCGTAGTGCTCATGTGCACTCTTACTATCAGTGCTGGATCTCTGGCAATGGTTTTGGGGCAACGGGGCCCAAAATCGTGAAAACATGTTTTTTTAGCGAAAATCGGACGGTTTGGGAATGCTTCTACTGGGTCCGGCCGTGCTCACTGGTTTACCCATGTATCGGGGCTCAGTGTCCCAAATAAAGAACAACTTTACCTCAAACGTCTTATGACATTGATTTACGATAATGTATGGTTCGCCAATTTTATCCGCCGGGTAGAAAGTGTTGCCCGCTAAAAGAAGGGCCCATTTATCGTCGACATTAGGTAAAACCCTCAGATTTAGGGTGAAGTCCAACCCCCTGTTTTCTGGGTAGTTTGATTTATCAGATGATTGTGTTGACCACTAAGTGAGGGTGCACAAGTTTGTTAAGTTGTTGACATTGTTATTGCCACGGCTTCTGCTGGGAGTATACTGGGACATAAGCTTAGACGCCAGCAAGAAAGGGATAAATTGGAACCAGTCGCTCAACATAGCCCCTACTTCTCACCTATTGTTTTCTGAACAACCATAATACTCTGCGTACTCCGCCAGTTACCCCCGCATACACTAAGCCTTCCGCGTACAGGTGTAGACGCTCCCCTTCCTTGGTGTACCCATAGATCGAGTGCCCTAGTCTGTGCCCGGCAGTTTACAATTTTAGGATAAGCCAGAGTATGAGCTAGTGTTTCAAATCAATTAAAATTACATTTTTCGTCCTGTTTTGTTGCCAAAAACTGCATCCTTACGAAGTTGTCTGCGTCGCTCTGCCAGTCTTCGTATTGTTCTGGCGAGTCTATTGTTTCTTCACTGTATTAATTCTTCTGTCTTTTTTTAAGATTAGGCGTCGCAACAGAGTGCCTGAAAGTTGTCTGTACATCCAACCTAGCAACAGAGTCGTTTGCTAATCGGCTAATTTATTGATGCTGACGAGTTGATGGTTTGATGACACCGAGTGTCGGATCGTTGATTCTGGGCCTTATTGTCACTGACGTTGGACCTTATTTTGCTGATGTAGAGTTGAGTGCACGGATGTCGGACTTTATTTATGCTAATTCTGAGTGGGCTGCTCACGTAAAACGTTATTGATGTTTTGATACTCTGACGTCGATGATATTGATGCTGGTGCAGGGTGTGTGCTGATGTCGATATTATTGATGCTGGTGCAGGGTGTGTGCGCTGACGCCGGAAGTAATTGAGGCTGGTGCTGAGTGGAGGTAATTGAGGCTGGTGCTGAGTGGAGTTAATTGATGCTGGTGCTGAGTGGAGGTGATTGAGGCTGGTGCTGAGTGGGGGTAAATGAGGCTGGTGCTGAGTGGAAGTAATTAAGGCTGGTGCTGAGTGGAGTTAATTGATGCTGGTGCTGAGTGGAGGTGATTGAGGCTGGTGCTGAGTGGAGGTGATTGGAACTGGCGCTGAGTGGGTGGGCTGTCGCCAGGAGTCGCGGCGGGAGAAGGCGCCGGTGCAGCGGCGCTTGCGTGTGGGGGACATCGTGCGGCACAGGAGGTACGGCTACCTGGCCACCGTCGCCGGCTGGACGGCCGCCTGCGACCGCCCCGAGGTGAGTGGCTGCGGGGGCGCACTCCCCGGCTGACTCCGGGCCAGATTCACTTCAGACTGACGTTGAACCAAGCCTTCGCCTGGCGATGTGAGCTTTCAGACATGTGCACTTTTTTGAATATGTTGTTTGGCGTCACGGAGTGTGATGATGTATCGTTGCGCTGTGACAGGATTGGATTGACGAGATGGGAGTGGACCGGTTGCCCCTGGGACGCCACCAGCCCTTCTTTGACGTCCTGGGCGACGACAACTCCAACCGCTACGCCGCTGACGGTGAGCCCGCGTTTGTTACAGAACAGTGTGACGGCACGAGACGCGGTACCCGGCCTGTGACTGCCGGACGTTTGCACGGATCCATTGTACACTGCCTACCGCCGACGACACCATGCCAACAATGCAAAAATAATCACAAGTGCTCTCAATGTATTATTTTCTGGAGTCGGAGGTGACTTTGACTCGCAATGTGCAATGTTAGCCATTTCAATATCCGTGGCAGGTGTTGAAATTGCTGGCTTAGTGAACTCGTGTAAAATCCAGCCTTTTATATCACCTTTTACCGGCTCCAAATCGTCACTCGCTCAGCCCAAAAGGTCTCGGCTCTCTGCAGGCCGGGTAAAAAGTCGAACATCTGAAAAAATGTACCAACATTTTGTCTGGGCCAGTGAGCAGAATTAAGTCACCAAGCACCAAACCATATGAAGATAGTCCGTAATAGTATTATACATGAACATAGTTTAATTGATTTTTACTACGTTTGTTGTTATGTGCGTTGTCGAATGCTTGGTACTTAAAAAAACTTTTTGTAGGATATAGTGAATTAGCTGCCGAATGGGAATGATATCCTTGCAGATTGAAATCAAACTGAGGTGGCGTTGTTGCAGAGAAGGCTTGAAAACTGGATGGCGTCCATAGGCGGAGGAACGGGAGCACTGTGTCCCTCCCCACCCTGCCCCTCCTTGCATGGACCAGCGGTAGATACCACCATTAACCCTCGCCCCTGTGGGGGGTGTTTGAACACCCCCACACCCCCTTGGGGTTTTTCTGGCTGCAAGAAGAAACTTACTTGAAATACTTGGCACTCCTTATTCCTGATCAATTCCGCAACTTAATCTCAAAATTTTAAGGTTGGGTCATCTCAGGTCAGGTCACCAGTGCAGGTCAAGTGACCTCACCTCAAAAATGTTTAAGGTGGCATAAGTGAATCTTTGGATGGTGAATCAATGGGTGAATCAATGAGTCAGTGAATCAATGGGTAAATATTTTGGGTTGAAACTTATACCACATAATGCGCCCAACGAGTGTTACAAAATATATTCCAGGATTTTGTCAGATGGATGACCTAAGGTCAAGTACGGATCATGACCTTTCAATTGGAAATACATGGGAAAAACATAAATTGGGTTGTATTTGAGTAGATAACAGTTGAGAATACCTTCATATTCTCCGAATCGTACTATCCTGGGCCCCCTTCCAGGCTCATGTTCCGATTTTTGACCTGTGAACTCTGAGAGGTCATCGATGGCTACTTAAGCAGTTTTTAACTTGGTCAATAATTGCATGAAATGACGATAAAGCTTTTATTTTGATACTGTTGCGTTTGCATTGCTATTGCGAGTCGATCGATATGCATTTTGACTATGCTAGGTTAAAAGTGACCCTGACCTGAGGTGAGATCATATTTGTGTTTTGACCTAGTATGGTCATATTGTACATAATTCGATTCGCCGTGACGAGAGAAAGCGAATGGTGAGTACAAAACGATTCTACCTCAAATCCATCAGATGCTAGAGCCCAAAAACTTAACACAAAATGCCACCTTCTTTGACCTGTGATGGCCTCAATATTGACCCTTGCCAAAAAATGACTAATATAATTTCTGAATTTGTATAAGCTATCCACCAGCGTTTGCGTTTGTTTGCTATCCAGCATAGGGGCCGAATTCGTGGGGGTGTTCAAATACATCCCCCTCCACCAGGGCGAAAGTGGCTAGGAGGCCCACCGGGGCGCGGGTTAGCATGTGCATTGACGGGGGTACCCGCCTCCTCCGTTTTTTTTTTTTTTGAGACAGCGTAAGAACAGTGGTGCGTAGGCCGCCATACTTGGCATACCTTTTTCTGATCGTTTTTGCAATTTTTGTCAAAATTGTAAGGTTATGTCATCTCAGGTCAGGTCTCGAGTACAAGTCAAGTGACCTCACATAAAAAATGTTAAGATAACATAAGTCAGAGCAGGGTAAACTTATCCGATTGAAACTCATATCACATAATGGGCCCACCGAGTTCTCTAAAACTTGCTCCGGTATTTTTTATGTCAATGACCTAAGGTCAGTTACGAGCCATGACCTCGCTATTGGAAATAAATGGGAAACATTGTTTTAACCGAATAACTTAGTAACGGATGGTGATAGAGTCTATTTTTTACTGTATTAGATTTGCCTTGTGTTTGCGGCTCTGATGATTCGCATTTTGACCTAATTTGACCTTGACCTGACCTCAGGTTATTCCAAATATTTGATTTGACCTAGCAAGGTCATATTGTATATCATTCGATTTGGCTTGCTGCGAGGATTGTAATGGTCTAAATTTTCTTGCTCTATCTTTACTTGTTCAGGTGAAATGACCGAAAACCTTGATTTGCATGTTATCCCTATGACGGCATACCTTGACCTCTAGTGGAGGCATTGTGAAATTAATGTGACCTGACAAAAATAGCTCAAATATTTTCTATAGAGAATTTGATGGGCTACCCAACGCCGTTTGCCGTTTTCCGCTATCTAGCGTGGTTTTCGAGATCTTAGGTGGTTGGGTATCCGCTCCTTCCGTCAAATCGAAGTTGGCTCAGACTCCCCGTCAATGCGCGTGTTAACACGCGCCCCGCTGGGGTCCCTGGCATGACGCACACCGCTGGGGGGAGCGTTTTTCGCGCCCCCCCTCCGTATCTCATTTCCCACGAAAGCCAAAGAAAAATAAGGGGCGGCGTTTGAAAGCTCTTGACAAGACGAATATATTTCATACGAAGAATGTTTATGTCAGGTCAATATTGAGGTCAGCACAGGTCAAAGAAGGTTCCATAGGCTTACAACAGAGCAGTGTACGTTTCTCTCTCTAGATCTGTCATCAGGGGAGCTAGAGCAATCTTTATGCATCATTGGATTCCTCTCATCGTGGAGAATCGAATGATGTATAATATGACCTTGCTAGGTCAAATAGTAAAAATGGCCGGACCTCGAGCTAGGTCAGGGTCATAGAGTGACCTGGTATGGTCATGTTGCATATCAATCGACTCCCCGTGATAATATAAGCACAATGCAAGTAAAATGGGAGCTTTATCTCAATTCAGTGAGAAGTTATTCGCAAAACAATCACCTGACATGACCCTTGATATATCAGATGCTCAAAACCTCAACTTGATAGTCAATATCGTGGTAAGAATGGACGGTTTGATGATTTTCAGCTGTATCTATTCAGTATTTACTGAAAACGAGCCCATTCTATTTTTCACCATATACTTATAATGGGTTGACCAAAAAATTGGCCCCACCTTAGGTCAACAATATTCAAATTTCGAGATAGCAGATTTGTAGCTCCTAATGCCCTTATCATATTGTGAAACTTTCAAACTGATCGGTTCGCTGATGTTCCCTGGGCGCCGCTTCAAACTCGTGATTTTAGCTTTTGTGGTCGGATCACTTGACCTTGAATAGCTCCGTGACCTGACTTGACCTTACCTAAAAATTTGGTCAGATGTGTAAAATTGATTAGGGATAAGGTGCTGTAAGTTTCGGTGTTCTGCGTCTTTTCGTTTTTGCGTTATCTGGAGAGAACCAGGAGGGGGGGTGGCGAATTTCGCCACCCCCTCAGCGGGGTGAGTGTTAAGGTACCCCTCCTCTTAAATATTTAAGGATAGCAGGAAGGCAGTACATTGTCCTGGCTTTAGGAAGGCACCACGGAGTGGTTTTTTTCTGAAAAATTCGGGATAACGAAATAACAGATATGTCAATGTTGGAGCCCAAAGTGAAGATTTCATCATTAGGAAGGGCCCTAATGAGTCGTTAATTGGGCTTTTCATTTGCTCAATATTCCTTGCTAGGTTTATGATATTTAGCAAATGACACAGAGACAGTCGTAAAAATAAGTCTTCAGTTGTTTAAAGTCAATACTAAAGCTGCTCGGTGTAAAAACATGAGTAAACATAAGTCCAGTGATCATAATCACGAGTCCGGTTTGCGATTACGTTGAATTTCAGGCTGAACGGCCATCAGATTTGGAGAGTGCTGTGGTAGTGCAGTTCTTGCGGACGTCCCATCTAGCTTCAACTCCATCCAGCTGAATGAACAAGGCGCAGTCTGATCCCCATCATCCTTTGTATAGACGTGGTATTGCGGGTTTTACATTCATAATATCCATATGTTTTCAATCCGATTTTGCTTGAAACTGCCTCGATTAATGTGGATGCTATCCCCGCTGCAAGAAGACATCTTCTGTATTTCATCTGGCGCATTGAAGTCGCTCGTTTGAACACTCATGATAGCACTCCCCGTAACTGGGCAAGCGTGTCTGCAATTAGTGGCCGTAATACAATAAGATATAATATAATATAAAAAACCTGGTGGGGCTATGAGACCTCAGCGGTTGGTGCATGTGAGTGCCGTCCCCATTGCAGAAATAAATACATATGCGGTCAGCATCTATTGTACGTCCCTTCGCCACGGCAAAGGACAAAGGAGAGCTCGCAACTCGAATTGCCATGGCCTGATGTACGGATAGGTGTATTTCCATACAATGAAATAAATAAACACATAAACAAACACAATTGCTACCAGAAGTGTCAGACCACACCGCAATGTTGACTGGTAGAATATGCAACGTAGATCGTAAAACATGTTTAAGTAAAGATCGCTGAATGAAACACAAGACCAGCGTTGACATGCGCTGCAAAGGAAATAACTAGCGGTAGTCAAATAAACCATTGTCATTCAATCTGTCGGCAAACAGGCACAGGCTCCAGGAGTTTCCTGCGTCGTATTCCAGTCGTATTCGTGGCAGAACAGGAGCGTGGGACGTCTGCTACATAGTCGCAGCATAGCCGCTATGCCTCGCCCCAAACCAACGGCAGGCTCTGGTGACGACTCATAGCAATCGGAGAGAGCTATGTATCAGACTGTGCCAAATTCCACCCTATTTAAATTTTATTCAAGAACAGCTCTCTGGGTGCCTTTTGGCATCATAAATTTCAACGCAGACATACATAAAAACAAGTGGATGCATAATCATAACGCTACTCCAAATCTTCTTCACACAGTGTTTTCGGAAATAGCCTGGCTTGTCCTAAAAAAGTAAACTAGCGAAGCAAGAATGGACATAACGGGCATGTCGAGAGTAATCCAAGCATACCCATTTTGATGGCCTACCCTAGTTGGCGAGGTCTTCCACGTCGGCCAGTGACTTCTTATTAGGCAAAAGCCTGTGTCTTGGGGCCTTGCCATTGAAGTGGCGTACTTGGAGCAGCTCCATGTGCTAGAGCCGATGTTTTGCTCCATATGTTTAGGCGCCCGAAGAATAGTGCTGCGCTGCAGCACGTGGTTTATCCGCTCTTTGATCCTCCTCGCGTATTTTCTCTGAATTTTTAAGTCATCGTCATGTGCGGTCAGATCGCGGGTGTAGGGTGAGTGGTTTTACCTCTGGCAAAGGTTTAAACGTGCACTTTTTCTACAGTTTTCAACTCCATTTTATGATCTGAAACACACTCATTTGGATAGCTTCAACCACAATTCCTATATTTTGGATTATTCATATTTGTGACCGAACGTCCTTGACCTCTCCACCGTAAGGCTGTTGGAATTATTTAAGTATTTGTTTTCCGTGTCTGTGTCCCAATTAGCTTGAAATTTTCAGTGGCATGAGTTCGGGCTAATTTTCGAGGTTTAACTTAAAACAATGACTCAAGCAGTTCACATTCACCTGTTTTTGCTGAGGTCGGCTATTTTTACTGGCTAGGTTAAAAATGGAACTGCGGATGACGAAAATGGTAGCACGTCTCTGTGCAATATCTGTATCAGCTGTGTGAAATATTAGAATATTGAATTCTGTATAGGTCTGCATTCAAAGTATACATGCAGACATATGTTTCCCAAGATGTCTTTACCCAAGGTACGTTCACGAGAGGGATACGCCGTAGCTATGTAATATTTATATTTTCAGGATAGAAAGTAATTAAAGAGGTATGCAAAATGTCAGTTACACAATAACCGTCAAAACTTGACTAATGATGTGTTCATTTATTCTAACGGGTGAGCACTTAGTTTTGGGACGAAAATTAAACAGCAATAACTTCTGTGTATTTGTTACTAGGACGATGCAATTTCACACCTGGCTGGTGCACAGTCTGGAGTATCTCTCATAACTGGTGACACAGTTTATTGATACCCTGTCGGTCTGCGGCTCGCACGCGCTCGCCCACCCTTCTCATCATCGTTCGAGGGACCTCCGGGTCGATCTCGGCGAGTACCTTGCGGATACGAGCCCTCAATGACTGATCAGATTTTGCCTCCCATCCACCTTTGTAAATCTATTGCTTAAATATGCCCCAAAAATCCTCGATCGGCCTCAGCTGGGGTACATTTGGTGGGTTTTCCTCACGTGGTACCACGGGCACGCGCGCCTCCTTCAGAAGCTTCAGTTCTCTTGGCGTAGTGAGCTGCTGCGAGATCCTACCAAAATATGTAACTACCATCTGGATAGTTGTGGGCCACATAGGGCAGAATAAACTTCTTTAGGCACTCATTCCTGTAGGTTTCCCTATCGAATTTTGCTCGACTGGGGCAAATCGCAGGCCTGGAGATCCCCTTCGGTGATATGGCTACCCACACAAGTAGTTTTCGTGGGAACTTGCTGGTCGGACGCCATCTGACTTGTACAAGCACATATCCATCTCGCCCACCATAGAAGCCCCGGCTGCGCGGCATTTCGCTTCCCGCGTATGTCAAGTAACTTTCGTCGTCCATTATGACATCATTCTTCACGCTCGCTTTGAGCACCCCTCGGGACAAGCTACGCAGACGTAACTTTTGGGCACGTCGCTGTCTTTCTGTGGTGTCTGGTGCCCACCCTTTCTTCCCGTACTTAAGGTCAGCTTTATCTAGCATTTTCCTGACGTAAGTCTGTGAAACGGTGAATTTTCGAGCAAGAGCACGAGTGGAAATCCCGACCTTGTTTCTTGCTGCGTGATCAGTGCATAATGTTTCTGGGGTGTCATTTTTGTGACTGGTCGGCATTTTTTCTACAATATTGCCATGTGCAACGTTTCTTCCTGCCTTGGAGATAATAGTCACACGGTAAATGGTTGCCTTCGCCATATCAAATTTCTGGTAATGGCGAACAACATTTGACTTTGGTTCATTTGGCCTATTTTTCAGAAATTCCGCGACAGAACCGCGAGCAGCCGATTTGATTAAAGTCTCCATGTTCATTATGAAATAAACATGATGAGCTAATTTTTGTCTGCACATAGTCAATCTATTGGTCCTGCATTATGCAAATTATCAATTACATATATTAATTATATTTGAAGATATTGATCATAAACTATTTGTCCCAAAACTAAGTGCTCACCCTAGCAAAACACCTCCAAACTTGAAGTTTTCAATGTAAAAGATAGATGAAGGATTTTTTTGCGCCGTTGTGACGTCACAACATGGCCACTCGTGAAAAGAGGCTGTATGTTCCCTGAAAATGAATGTGGTGGCTCTGTGACCCTGACAGCTGATGCGCCCTAAAACATCAACCACGCGAATGTGGTGCAGTTTGACCGAACTGTTGGTAAAATCCCGCGACTCATCGTACACTTCAGTATCTGTCAAATGGGTCATCAGCCAGGGGACATCGCATTATCAGAAAGAGGCGTAGTCTTAGTAGTTGTAACTATATTCAAACAACGTATCCATAACAATCGTCGACGATTACGCTGTTCCGACAGCCGCCACTTTGTGCATAGTCTCAGACGTGACTAAACCTTAACAATTGTAAAAATCAGCGCCTGAGCGACTCCGGTG
This sequence comes from Lepas anatifera, assembly GCA_034440635.1. Taxonomy (NCBI): domain Eukaryota; kingdom Metazoa; phylum Arthropoda; class Thecostraca; family Lepadidae; genus Lepas; species Lepas anatifera. Next base: position 219,948 of record JAOTON010000157.1, read on the forward strand.
AAGCAGTGCCTCGTGCAGAAGTGACTGGTAGATTAATAATGATACTCGGCAATAACTGACGGATAAATAACTCAACGTATTCTGGACGCGTTTTTAAACTCAGATGTCTCGTCACTCGTCGTTAGTTAGTGACATTTTGCACTCGCACGATGCCTCTATGAATTTGAGGTCTGCTCCTCGTCTGGTATCTTGTTGCACTTCAGAGGTACGCGCTGGCCTGAAGCAGACCCCAGCTACATTTACTGAGCTTCCTTCTGGACAGTATCTTCAGTTGGTGCATGTGCGAGTCCCTCTGTCGTACTTCAGTGAAATTATGAACAGTGGACGGTTTCATCGGGGAGGGCCGATTTCAGTTTTCAGTGTCTGATCAGAAGCACATCATCCCTGTCACAGGCAGTCGATGCTAGGTGTTCTATGATAACGTGCTTCGCCCACTGCAACGCTGCCAGCTGTGTATTTTCCATATTGGGTGCAGCGGAGGAGAGAAATAAGCAGTTAAGCTTCTTCGCCATCGCTTCCCACGGCACTGGTTGGGCTGCTACCCACTCGTGATGTTGTGAGGCGTAAATGGTAAGCAGTAAAACTCAACGGCGCTAGCTCAAGGCTGTGTCAAACATTATGACGTTGGTCTTTAAAAAAAGTTGTTCCTTCATCGAATATTTTTTGTGCATCAGGAAAGCCAAGGGTCACTTTTCTGGGCTTCACTACCTTACCTTGTAGGAAAAGCATCCTTTGATTTGCAGTCATCGCCTTGAATGAAGCCTATAACGTTGCGTAAATGTACTAACACAGTTCCCTGGCCGTATTGATCTAGACGATCCAACTGTGGTCTTTATTGAAACATCCATGACCTGCTTGGTGAGCCGAAATTCGTCGTCGTGTAAGCGAGTTGGCAGGTGAAAAGACCAGCTTCTGACATACGTGAGCTGTGTCGTCATTGTGTAACCAATCGACGATGGGGTGGACGGATAGTGCTCTGGTCTAGGGACTATTCACACCGCTCTAATGGTTAACCGCTTTGTTTTGCTACCTGTATTGAGCCGATTTGAGGTGAGCGATGGCCTTATCACATTTTGCCGGGCACGCCCACACGGACCTGACTCGGACTTTTCTCAGGATTTAGATGATGTAACTTACGAGAGGAACTCGTAGTCCGGTGGCTGCAAGCATTTCAGGATGCATTTGACTCCTATCGATCCAAATGGGTCAGCATGCAAATATTGCAGGCTTTATGAGGAACGTATCCTCTTGGCGTTGCGGTCCATGAGCAATGCTAGTGCTGAAACTCCGCGGTGCGGCGGCGCCACTTGTGCAGCTATGGAGACGGTCAGCTGCTCCCTGCACGTGCCGTCGGCGGCTCCCTGCTACGGGAAGAGCTGAGCGCCGGTGCGCAGGGGGCTGTAGCGGTTGACGGCGGCCCACATCACGGCCAGTCCCGCCGGCATGACGCTCTCGCCGTCCTCCAGCAGGTAGGCAGGTCCGCGGATGACGTCGCCGGTGAGGCAGCAGCGCAGCAGCTGGCCGTGGCCCGGCAGGTGACACCCGGTGACGTGCACGTCAGCTGTGATGTCGCCTCCCTCAGCCACTCGCTGCAGCAGTCGGTTGACGTCGGCCACGTTGAGCCGCGGCCTGTGCTTTGTGACGGTGGCCAGGGTGGCGACCGTGTGGCGCAGCATGTGGCCGGCGGTGCTGACCTGGCCCCGGCGCAGGACCTCGCGCGCTCCGGCGTAGCCCGCCACAGACAGCAGGGTGGGCAGGAAGGCCGAGATGCGCCTGCTGTGCCGATGCGGCACCGAGGCGCACAGCTGGACCAGCCGCAGACAGGCCGCCTGGTCCTCCGGCTTGTGGGAGAGCAGCGTCTTATCGAACACCTTCAACGCCAGCGGCAGCGCCTGCTCCAGATCGTTTCCCAGTAAGAGCATGATGACCCGTTCGGTATCGTCTTGTTCAGTGGACGAGATCTATTTCGTTCTTGCCAGGCATTGCTTTGGCGACCCCAGCCCGGCCAGGCTGAACACAGCCTCGGCGTGCGCTTCGTTTGAGGAGACGCCCACGCACAGCTGCTGCAGGCCGTGCCGTCTCTCCTCGTTGCTGGGAATGCGGTTGAGCAGGGCGACGGTGGTGATCCAGTCGGCGTCGGCCTGAGCACGGCGCGCCAGTCCGGCCAGCGCCTCCGTCAGGATGCTGTCGCGCTCTTCGACTGTGCCCGCAAGGTCTGGAACTGTCTGCAGCAGGATGCCCAGCGCCACAGCCAGCTCTCGCAGATGGCCTCGAACGAGCGCGCGCAAACAGCCGGTGACGTCATCGACGGCCAGGTGACAGCAGGCGGCCAGCACCGGTCTGCCGCGCTGCAGGTACCAGTCAGACATGCGGCAGACCGCCCCTCGCAGAGACACCTCGGCAGCCGGCCGCGACAGACTCTTGTCGTTGAGCGAGTTCTCCTCCTTGTTTTGTTGCTGATTGGAGTCGTTGGAGGAAATATTTGAGCTAGTGTTTGAGCTTTGCTCTTTGTCTAGACTTTTATTATTTTTGCAGAGGGAAGCCTGCACCATCGCTGCTTCAAGAACTGCCAAGGGGCGTCCTCTGCGAAGGTTCAGTTCCTCCACCAGCTGTGGTTTGTCCGTAGCTAGGCTAAACGCCGGCAGGTCATCACTATCCGCTTCCAGCAGTAAGGCGGTCCTCTTCTCCGCCAGCTCCTTCCAGTAGCTAAGTGAGACACCTGGTGCCAGTGCCAGAGCGTGCTCCCATTCTCCCAGCTCGACCATGATGTCGCAGTAGCGGCGCAGCTGGCCGCAGCGCAGGTACAGCTGAGCGGCGCGGCGTTTGGCGCTTTGAGCCGGAGTCGGGTTCCCAGCGGCTCCCAGCGACTGCGCAGCTTGGCTGCCTGCGAGCCGCGCAGTCGTGGCTCTTCGCCGTCCTCTTGAGAGAACGAGATCACTGGAGAGCCAATTACATCATCGGCGCGCGACGACACGAGCGAGCGAATGTGCAGGCGGCTGAACAGCGGCGTCAGATCCCACAGCCGAATGGTGGAGTCCCTGGACGTGCTGGCCAGGAGGAAGGGTCGCAGCGGGTGAATGCTGAGGCCGTAGACGTCGGCTGCGTGGTGCTGTATGGTGTGGAGGCAGACGCCGTCCCGCGCGTCCCACAGCCGTATGGTGGAGTCCCAGCTGCCGGAGACCAGCACGTGCGCCAGCTCGGGGCACCAGGCCAGGCCGCGCACGCGGCTGTCGTGTCCGGTCAGCACGTGCAGGCACTCGCCAGCGTCCGTGTCCCAGATGCGGATACTGCTGTCGTCCGAGCCGGAGGCCAGGATGTGGGCCACCACCGGGTTCCAGCGCACCTGGAAGGCGCGCCCCTGGTGACCCTTCAGCAGTCGGGTGGGCTTGGTCTCGTTGCGGTTGATGTCGAAGAGGCGGACGCCTCCGTCCTGACAGCCGGTGGCCAGCACGCTGGCGTCGCGCCACTCGCAGCCGTACACGCCGGAGGGGGTGGGGGTAGGAGCGCAGCATGGTGCCGTCCACCTGACGCACCACACAGCTGCCGTCAGCCCCAGCCGACGCCAGCCGGCGCGAGTCCTGCCGGCACCAGTCCACGTTGAACACGCCGTGTGTGCCGTGGTGGTGGAACTTCTTGACGAGGCGGTGTCTGTCCAGGTTCCACAGCCAGACGCCCTGGTTGGCGGTTGCGATGGCGAGGCAACCGAGGTCGGCCGGCGCCCACGACACTGCGTAAACCACCGCCTTGGTGGACTGCTCGTCCAGTGGTCGCATGGTGCCGGCGTGCCACACCCGGACGCTGCCGTCGTAAGAGCCGGTCGCCATCTGGTCCTGCCGGTCAGGCCGGAACTTCACGTCGAAGATAGTCTCGGTGTGTCCTGCTGGCTGTAGGAACTGCCAGCGTCGTGTCTGAAGACAGAGCACGCCCACGCCTCCGTCGGAGAAAACGGCGAGCAGTCGCGAGGGCGGCGTGGAGGAGCCTTTCACCGGCGCCGAGTCCCTGTCTCCGGGCAGCAGTCGGATGCCGTGGAAGCCACTGGCCTTGACCGCTATTCGTTCGAGAGGTGCGGCGTTTCCAGCGCTGTACACGCCGAGTCCTCCGTTGCCGGTGTCAGCTGCCAGGAACAGGCCGGGCGCCTCGGTGAACCACGCCACCAGACAGTCGCCGCTGGAGGCTATTCTCTCAAACACCTGGATCGTGGTCATGGCGGAGGTGTCGATAAGAAAAAGGCCGACATGCCGCTGGTATAGCAGCATGTACTCATCTGACAGCGGGTCCCAGGAGATGGCTGAAATGGGCTGATCTTGTTCTCCGCAAGGTTCGGGCAGCGCCAGATGGCGGCGTGCTTTTCCGGAGCTGGGTATCAGGCTGAGAGTGCCGTTCTTGTGGCCAATGGCCAGCAGACGCCGTTTGGGGTGCCAGGCGAGCTGCTGAACGTCAGAAGTGAAGGCGGCGCAGTCTGCCCTCAGGGGCGCCGGGTTCTCTCCCTCCAGACATCGCCAGAGCAGGAGCGGGCCGCGACTGGAGCAGAGCACCAGGCTGTCCGGCTCGTGAGGTGACCAGGCCAGCAGCCGAGCTGTGTTCTCCAGGCCGAAGCGGGCCACCACCTTCTGCTCGTTCACCTTGTGCACGACCACCAGTCTGTCTGCGCCGCACGTGGCCAGCAGGCCGTCGGACAGCCAGTCCATGCACAGGATCACCTTGCTGTGCTGGGTGAGGATGCAGTCGAGCCGCCACAAGCCTTTGGAGTGTGGCTGCTCCTGGTAGACGTACACTGATTGTGTAGCGGCGTAAGCCACGTAAGGGAGAGCCACGGCGCAGAGGTTGGGGTTCCACGGCTGACTGCCGGCTGCCAGAAGCCGCAGCTGTCGGACCGGCTCCAGCGCCATCGCCACTGCCCTGCTGTTTGGGAGGCGAGGCACCGTGTCCGCAAAGAGCATTCGTTCTCCTGGCGGTTCTCTTTCGTTCTTGAGAAGGCCTCTCAGGAATTTATGGATGTGTATCGCTTTCTCTGTAACGTCTCCGCCTAAAGTTCACACACCTCTGACTACCACCAGACACGTAAGGCACATTGAACACCTATTTGGTTACGATAAGGCCTCTCCTTTTTGCAGACTTGTCCGTTGGTAGGATCTTGATCTGAAAATTTTCTAGCACTGTGAACGAGTGATGTTTTGGCCACCTGTATTTGGTGAACTTGCATATCAGGTATGTTTTCTAGCTCCCCATTGACATCAACAATATCAATGTGCTGAAACAAGATCATCCACAAAACGATGACTTCCAAACAAAAGCATAATTAACTTTCACTGTCTCAAATAGTCCCCAAGTTCCTGACCTAGATTTTCAGCGTCTTCTATCTTCTTTAGCTAGCTCACGAGGTCGAGGTCTCGAGCCCATCAATGAATTGAATCACTTCACGTCACCTCTCCGGCCAGGTGTGGCTGCAGCTGGCAGTGGTGGGGAGGGCCTGCTGGAGGCACCTGCTGCCGCTGCCCCGCCACTGCCCGCCACTGGCCGCCACTGGCCGGCGTGCTGGCGACGGTCACGCCGCCGCCGGCACCCTCATCGATTGCCCTCGGTCGATGTCGACCCGCTGCGGGGTCCGCGGCCCCGGCGGTACCCTGTCGTGTCACGGCAATACCGCCCGCCGCCGCAGGCCAATATACCTGCCAACTCCCCGCATCAGCTGCTCTTCTTGTTTGCTGAGCTTCTTATTAAAAGGCTTCATAGTTTCCTTCGGTGTTATCAGCTTTGCGTTGACATGCTAAGAATAGTGGAGGAAATATTTGATTTGATTTCGGCGTGGCTTGTTTTCATTGTTCACATTGAGCCGTAGAAGAAATATGAGGACTGAAATATTTGACAGACTTTTGACATCCATCTAGGAGTCGCAGCAACAGAGAAGAAGTGTATCACAAAACCAATTCTCTGTTCTTTTTTCCAGAAAATCTGTGAAAATGGAACGTCCGCTCCGAAACTAGTCCTTGTATCGGCAGACGTAGAAATTGGAAAATTCTTGGGAGGGGACAGGACCTCTGGGGTAAAGGACCGAGGACCCCGGCCCTGGTATGGTATTTTATCAAACAGTATTTTGTCATGCAGATGGATGTTTTGTTTGGACGGTTTTTTATACTTGTGTGCTATACAAATAATAGTTTTTTTGCAGAATTTGTTTTCGTAGCATTCTCATTGACTCAATTGACTGTCACAAAATCGACATTTATGCAGTCATGGCAAACCTCTGCCGTACCTTTCGAGCGTGTTTGGACTTTCGTCGTATGGGGTTCTTTGATACTGTAACGAGTAAACTGTATCAATGTTCTCTATGCTGCAAAGATCCAAACATGCTGATTCCATTCAAAGGTTTCCGTCTGCATTTTCATCATTAGGGGACTTCACACTGATAGTTGCATGTTGTTGCGGTGATCAGCAAGAATTGACGGGGGAAAACCCGCTGTTATCTGTTGGAATCTCATGTAAGTTATCTGTTGGAATCTCATGTAAGCGTTTTGGCATCTGCAGACCGCAATATTGACCTGACTTCCAAACGTCCTGTGTGATTAAGATCTACCTTGGCAAGAGCTTGTGAATGGCGTCCAAATGTTTGCTTTAGCTCTGCAATGAGCCGAGATATAAGAGTAAAAATGCCTCCTCCCCCAGCGGGGCGCGTGACGGCAGAGACGCCAGCGGGGTACGGGTTATAGAAAAAACAAACAAATTTGCTTTTAGGGATATATATATATATATATATATATATATATATATATATATATCCCCATTTAGGGGAAAATAATGTGTGTGTTTCAGTCTGCCTTGAGATTCACGGCTGCTCCATGAGGGGATAAGCACTGAGTTCCAGAGCTTTGATGCTCCGTATACAGCATTAATATTTCATTATTCGAGATGTATACGGCCATTCTCAAAAGTGAGGTTGTGGTCAGGAAGGGTAGTATGCTGTAAGATGCCTCGCCCGCTTGTTCAAATACCCTGCAATAGTTTGGGAAGTTGCATTAGTTCGGGGAGGGGCCAAAACTATTGCAGGGTGTCTGAACAAGAGGGCGAAGAAAACTATAGAGGCAGCTTTTATTTCGACAAGCAGCTGTACAAAGCAAAGAGTAGGTTTAATTGAAATTAGCGCCCCCTTAGCTACCATGATAAAACGGGATCGTATTCGTCATAACCATAACCGTGGACCCTTCCCTCAACTAAAAATAGCTGGCCAACCCATCACCGAACCTAAGGAAGTCATGGATAAATTTGCTGATCATTACGCCAGTGTCGCAGCTAATAATTCATACAGCCAGCGCTCCAAAGACCAGGCAGAATGGTGCAAAAAGCACACATTCATCAATTATGGTAATCAAGAGTACTATAACGTACCATTTACAATGACCGAGCTAAATTACGCCATTAGCAAGTGTGGAAACACTGCAGTGGGCCCTGACGAAATTCACTACTCTTTCTTCAGGCACCTCAGCCAAACAGCACTAAAGTACCTGCTTTCGGCCATTAACAACATGTTTCTTAGCGACTCTTTCCCCACATCGTGGCGAGAGAGTATAATCATTCCCCTTCCAAAACCTGGCAAAGAAAAAACAGACCCAAAAGGTTATCGCCCAATTTCGCTTACTAGCTGTGCTAGCAAGCTTGTCGAGCGCATGGTAAACGTTAGACTTCACGAGATCCTCGAAAAGAAGCTTGATGCTATGCAATCAGGCTTCCGGCGCGGGCGAGCCACCACTGACAATCTGGTGAAACTAGTCAGTGACATCCAGAATGGCTTTTACAAAAAGCAAGTAACAATAGCTGCTTTCTTAGACATTAAATCGGCGTTCGATCGCGTACAAAAAGACGCCCTTTTGTTTAAATTAAGCAAGCTAGGAATTCGTGGCCACCTTGCAAATTTCATTGAAAACTTCCTCAAGGATCGAAAATTTAAAGTCCGTTGTGGCACCACATTCTCCTATCTGGCAACCCAAGACCAAGGCACACCCCAGGGTAGCGTTCTGTCCCCCACCCTCTTTCTAGTAATGATCAATGATCTCTTCGCCAAAAAGCTACCGCCTGGAATAAATTACTCCCTTTTTGCGGACGATGTCGCCATTTGGAAATCCACTGCAATCGATACCAGGCGGTATAACGAACCAGAATTTCAACATGCAACTACGCAGTTGCAGGATAGCTTAAACGACATCGATAATTGGTGTAGTTTAATGGGTCTATCACTCTCGGCGGAAAAATCATCAGTCGTCTTTGCCAGAGCGCATTCCAGACACGACCCTCCACGGCTCCAAATCTCGGGTAAACCTATTGAATGCACCAATAGCTTCAAATTCTTGGGCGTCACCCTAGATTCCCGATTGAGTTTCAATGAGCATATCACCAAAGTCGTCTCTAGCTGTCAAAAGCGAGTCAACATTCTCCGCATGCTCGGCGGCACAGAGTTTGGCGGGGATCGAAAGACCCTGCTTATGCTCTACAAGTCCCTGATTCGGTCCATTCTCGAGTATAATTCGTTCGTTTTTGACTCGACGAACAAGACCAATAAATTAAAGCTAGAGCGAGTCCAAAATGCCAGTATCCGGGCAGCCACAGGCGCGCTCAGAGAATCCCCCATCACCAGCCTGCTAACTGATAGCGGGCTATGCCCATTGCAGACAAGACGCGACGCCCAGCTTATTTCTTACTACATTAAGGTCCAATCCACCGAAAACCACCCGGCAAAACAATGTTTTGCCCATCCCAGACGAGCAAATAAAGCCACCCTACAGAAGTGGCCCCCATTTAAGCACAGAGTAGCGAAAACCCTGGAAAGCCTCAATCTTGCACTGCCAGCAACAATAGGCAAACCCCCACTCTCCCGCTTTTGGACTCGGAAAGAGCCCAAAGTGGAATTTCTTTTCACTTCCCGTAAAACAGACTTCACAGAGGAAGAAGTCTCCCAGAAATTCCTAGAATTCCAATCTTGTAACGCGGACAAGACTTTTATATTTACAGACGGCTCCAAAATAGGCGATAAAGTAGGCCTCGGCATCTGGGGGCAAAATATTTGCCTACAGAAAAGACTTCCGGACAACTGCTCTATCTTTACAGCCGAGGCTGTTGCCATCCTAGATGCATTAGCCACAATCAGAACCCAAAATATCAACTCAGCCGTCATCTGTTCAGACTCTAAATCTGTCCTGCAGGCCGTCAGTAACGTAGTCAACCCCAGCCACCATGTTATAGCAGATATTCAGAAAGGTATCGATGATACCCCTGATGTCTCTTTTCTTTGGATCCCGGGCCACTGCAAAATTCAAGGAAATGAAAAGGCCGATGAGCAGGCAAAAAAGTCCCTAGAACTTGAGAGATCGCACCCTTAATGTGGTCTGGAGATGATAGCAAAGCTCTCCTCCAGGACAGTATCCGGAAGCAAATTCAAAATAACTGGACCACAAACCACAGCGCCCACCTAATCTATATAAAGCCTAACATCGGCTACTGGCCCAGTTCCAACCAAAAGAGTCGCCGGCGCGAGGTTATCCTAACCAGACTCAGAAATGGACATACAAATTTAAATGCTTATTGGAACGAGGGTACCTGTGGTACCTGCGACGCAATGGAGAATCCCTATCACATTCTCATCGATTGTCCCCAGCACAATACCCATCGGCAACCCATGCTAGATTACTGCCGAATCCAAAACATCCCTGTAGACCTAAAAACTCTGCTCGGTAACGACCATCCTGAGCTACTCGAAAAAGTCTTTACATTCCTAAAAGACTCTGGGCTAGAGAAGTTTCTATATTCACCCCTCCCAGTATATATGATGGAGGGTGCATGGTGCACCCCCAAAGTAGGACTTGCCTATTTTCCAATCATAGATGATCCACTGCGAAATTTAAGCAATAGTTTTGTAACCTTTAAATGGTTCATTGTAGGCTAAGGATAGGTTATGTTAGGCTAACTTTGAAATCAGGTTAGGTTAGATAGGTTAGATTTCTTCACCGCAGTGATACCTTTCACTGCGGGTCTATACTAACCACACCTATACTCTTACTAACAATCTAACTATCCTCTCACACTTCTTCTCTCTGCGCGGCGGCTGCCCAGCCGGAGAGGGGAGCTGCAACTTCACCTCCGGGTTGCAGGGTAAATTCGCGGCACCCTGGCCAGGTGTTTAGCGCACTTTCTAAAATACGAAATTATTGAGTTAACGGAGGTTTTCGAGTAACGTATACAAGCGGACATCAATAGCTGACACACAAAATTCTAAATTCTAAATTTAAGGTCTTCAACCACAGAAATAACCTTCGCACTCTGCGGGTCTAAACTTATTAAAAGACCTCCCTTGGCATGGCTATGCCATTGCCACGACCGTCCATTTGCAAGCCAAAACATCTTGCAACCCATTACTTGAAATAACTCCCATTGCTTTAACAGACTAACGTAGCTTGCCCTCACACAAAATTCTAAAAATCTCCCACACACTCCTTTAGAGGCGGGCAAAGGTGCTATGCACAGAACGCCTAATAAAAAGCCATAAAGTAAGTAAGTAAGTCATAACCATAGCTAATTCGGTGTATTTTGCGGTTGGTTGGTGTTTTTATGTGCATGTATTGTTAGTGGAGAGGAGTGCACGGTTCCTATAGATACGGTTCGGACATGACAGTCAGCTGACTGCCTGATTTGGCAGCATGGTGAGAATATGGTAGTATTCTGGAGGGTTCTGGTCAAGATACCTTTGGTTCTGGTAGCATATGGTAGCGTTCAACGTTCTGATTGGTTGAGCGAAACGTTCGAAACGGTATTCTGCAGGAATTATCATGAAATTATTCGTGGATTTTCCTTGTTATAAAAGCATGTCAGGAACTAAAAACTGCCCCTAGAAGATAGCCCGATCAATATTAAATACCAAAAATTAGAAATATACCCTTCAGCACCACTTAAGTTTTCCCACCGGCCCGTGCCCCAAACCTCTGCAAAAAGTCCCATTGGAATTACATGTTAAATTTTGCTGAAAAAGACCCAGAAATGGAACCTTCAAAACCCCCAGAATTCTGGAGAAGTAGCTCATGTCCACCCCCTGGGGGAGTGCAGAGTAAATTTTCGCATGAAGTGTTATAAAATTCAAACAAGACTTCTAGTGCCTGTAATATGTGATGCTTATTTTTTAATTTGCTGAGCTCACTGAAGAAGATAGTGAAAACGCGTCTGTGCCAACAAATATATTATTTTTGTAAAAGAATGTGTTTTCTAGATTCATCGTTATCACTCACTTTTTACATAACCGTCATTAAAAGAATAGATATGTATACATACATATGTAAACCGTATGCCATATTGCAATTAAACTTTTCAGTCTTAAGTTATGGAACAGGAGTAAAGAAAACATTCTCGGTTCACGGGTCAGAAGTTACCTAGCAAAATTGGCCCTGGCCTATAGAGGTAGAACGGAAAATACATACACCACTTTTGAGCTCATTTGGACGCAGCACGGCAATAATCTAACATATTTCCTTACAAAAGGCCTGTGGGCATGAATGTTGCCCAAACACTTTTGCGTGATTCAGATGATTATATCTAAGCTTTTAGTTGTCCATCAGTGTTATTTGTTGTACTTCTGATCCATATGTGCTACTAAATTTCCCGTTGAATGACCACAACCATTTGTATAATTATGATGGCCATCCTGGTAGTTAACATATCATGACAGTGAATATTTGACTAGGCACACAAGGCTTATATATGAAGGATGGCTGACTACAACATGATTACAAATCATGAGGGACACAGCTTCACTGGTTTCTTAATAATAATTATTGGGGCTTATCGACGCACCAACTGCCAGGGTCATATGGCGTCGCCAACTCTCTCCCTGTTGGAAGGGCTGCTCGGGAGCCAGCTTGCTCCTTGTTCAGGGAAGCCGCCGGGCCTTGAACCCGGGTCGGCTGCGTGGAAGCCAGCTATGCTGACCACTCCACCACCGCGCCCCCTCACTGGGCTTTTTCCGGGAGAGCGTTCCAGTTCCATTGAACCGCGAACATTGGGATATTTTATCGTGTGTCTGTATTATTTCGTGTTGATGTTCCATGATGGAGATCTATCCAACTGATGATATCAACCTGTGTTCGAAACTTCTTACATGCTACAAAAATATGATTATGAAGTAGGTGCTATCGGCCGTCTGAATTAAAAACACCTGTCCAAAAAGGCTGACACATTTCGTGAGTGTTTGCCGGCCGCAGCTTGTCCATTAATGCCCACTGAGAGGATCCACTGTAGCAGAAGTGACAGCCTGCGTGCCTTCTGTCCACAGAGGACCTGGAGCTGGCGGAGGACCCCAAGCCTATCCGGCACAGGGAGATCGGACGCTACTTCTCCCGCTACGACCGCCGGCGTTACCTGCCGGTGGAGGGCCTCCAGGTGCGCTACCCCGACCCCTGCGGCGAGGACGCGGCGCCTGACGGAGCCGGCGACGGCGGAGACGCCACTGCTGCAGCAGGTTCGTCGTCAGCGTCGACATCGGCGTCGGCGGGCTCCTCTGTGGACGCGGAGTCGTCCAGCGCCGAGCCGGAGACTTCTGATGAAACAAACTCTCAGGTGAAATAGCCGGAGGGGATAAGCGGGTCAGTGCAGGAGAAATCATGCAGCACCACTGATTATGCCGTGCTTGTGCTTTGATGTGTTTTGATGTGTGTTTTGCGGCTTGGTGGAAGTGCCTTGGCATATGCTGCAGCGACAGAACGCAATGAACGGTCATCACGTGACTGAAGGATTTAGGTGGGCCTGCTCCATGTCGAAGGTTTTCACTGGTGAAGGACAGATTTAAGTCGTGTTAGGCCCAGTTGGTGAGGGCATGCTTGAAGAACTTTACGTCACTGAGCCGTGCAGTTGACCTCTTATCTGGCTGTGATACCGCTCATTATTACAGGAAGCGAGGCTTCTGCGGCTCCCTGTGTGAATTACGTCGAGTATTTGCAGAGGCATTTGGATTTTCGACAGGCGATGACTCAAATAGTACGTTTGGAATAAACTATTATTTTTTCACTGCGGTGGTTATGCAGTATGCTTTCGTATATTTATTGGTTTTTTTGTCAGTAGGACTGTGCTCGGTCTGTGTTTTATCACAGAGGAACTAAACATTTAAAAATATCACAACCATTCTAGCAAAAGTAAACGACACACGCAGACTAGACATTTTAGGAACAATACTCATCCGTGAAAGACAGCCCACCATAAATCTCCAGACACACGCAAGAGGAACACTTACACTACTTGAATGTCCCAGATTGGGATTGATTTCATTGTACACTGTATATACAAATATTATATATTTCTTACGAGTGAATGTGCCGTGCTAAAAAATATGTTAATGTTTCAAAGTAACAATTACAAAACTCGTTAAGGGTTCAAGATAGTCTCTTCCTTTCCTTCTGCACATTTGCACTAAACCTTAGATAAGTATAATAGCCAGACGATGAGCGTGATTACCATTATAATAGCCAGATGTGTGATTACTTTCGAAACATTGCGATATGCATGCTATGATGAAACTATGAAATGTATTATTTTTCCTCTGCTTATGTCTTTCGGCTCAATCCTTAGAAGCATTCCTGACAAATTACGAAAAGGGACTAGAAACATCGAGAAGACTTCCAGAAAACTCATAAACGTGGAAGCTGACGTGTCTTTCAACCAAATATGTTTAGATAATAGTCCATATAGCTGACTCCATTATATCCACATATATATATATATATATATATATCAATTACTTGATCTAGCAAGTAAGCGTGCTCCATACCAAGAATACTGATTCTCGGTATGGAGCACGGATCAGTCCTGACCCCACCCCGGGTCTCCAATCATGCACTCTGCACGTATCCAGATGCTGTTTGCTGGGATGTAATATGTCCATCACCTATTTAAACTGACTTCCTGTGTAACTTCGGAGTTTCCGATTACTAAGTTCTCGGAAGCCCTGCTGGAGATAGGGTGTCATTAACAGCAGAGTGTTGTGGGAATGACCTAGAACCCTAAAAAGATGATGAAGCAGATGACAGTAAAAGCGCTAAAAGACTTGCAGGTTAAAAAAACCAAAGTCCAGAAACTAAAACGTATAAACCGTAAAAAGCCCAAAATTGGCTACGTCAAGGTAAAGATAAAGAAAAAATGGCGTGGGATGAGGTAAATGCATTTACCTCATCACAGAACAGTGGCAGAACACTCTGCGGTTTCTGATTACGCCATGCTAAGCGTTTCATCTGTGGAGCTTAGAAATGGCCTCCGAGTTCTTTTTGTGACTGTGTATATGTCAGGGTGGGTGTCAGAACTTTTCTATTCACGACTCTGATAAAAGGCGGCTGGTGCGCCTGGCGCTTCAGTTTTCCGGTGTTGCGTTAGCGGACCCATATCAGCTATCACCAGGTGGCGAGAGGCGACTTTTCAAATCGAAAATATGAGATAAATGCATATTTCCATATAAGAATCGTCAGGTGCCTGATAGGCGAAATAGTAAGCAACATCATCAGGATGTACGGGTGCGTGCACATTGCACAGTGTTAAAAGGGCCCGCGAAAACGCACGAAATACCGTAAAATCGCATCATTGTTTCAGGTGACAGTTTAGATAGGATTATAGACAATTGTTTGGAGTTTATGTTGTTGGGTTTTATTCCTTCCTTAAGATTCTGGTTCATCCGATATATTGCTGCAGTCACATTTCCTTTCGCCTGTGTCAAACCGGCGTTTTGCGTTGCACCGTAGGCAACACTTCAGAGCCGTGCAGCGCAATAGTTGTGCAATAGATATTCAATTATTTGGTATCAAATACAAATTCAGTTTGTTCTCTCTTTGCTAAGATAGAAATGCAAGCGGTGTTTCAAAGACGTGTTGATTCCTGGCTCCCGAAACAAAGCGCTGCATTTTTATTTATTCATTTCAAAGCCTATTCTTCATATAGTCTTATACTTTTGTGAACAAACGTAAACTATTAAATTTTGTCGCCAAGCTTAAGCCCAAAGTCTTCTGATTAAGGGCCTTTTCGATTTGTTTGCATTAAGTTGTATACTCGCCAGTGAGAACATGTTGCAGATGGCGGTGCAGCGACGTCTGAGGCAACGAAACGCCGACACGCCGCGAGGTGGTTGAGCTAAAAGCGCTTTTGTGTTGCCAGTCTGGTCAGTTTGATGCCTGTAGGACTGTGGTGACCTCTTGTTAGGGTGTAGCATCGCCAAAAATAGAAAGTTACGTTCTTTTTTGGAAAAACTTAAGTGGTGCTGAAGGGTATATTTCTAATTTTTGGTATTTAATATTGATCGGGCTATCTTCTAGGGGCAGTTTTTAGTTCCTGACATGCTTTTATAACAAGGAAAATCCACGAATAATTTCATGATAATTCCTGCAGAATACCGTTTCGAACGTTTCGCTCAACCAATCAGAACGTTGAACGCTACCATATGCTACCAGAACCAAAGGTATCTTGACCAGAACCCTCCAGAATACTACCATATTCTCACCATGCTGCCAAATCAGGCAGTCAGCTGACTGTCATGTCCGAACCGTATCTATAGGAACCGTGCACTCCTCTCCACTAACAATACATGCACATAAAAACACCAACCAACCGCAAAATACACCGAATTAGCTATGGTTATGACGAATACGATCCCGTTTTATCATGGTAGCTAAGGGGGCGCTAATTTCAATTAAACCTACTCTTTGCTTTGTACAGCTGCTTGTCGAAATAAAAGCTGCCTCTATAGTTTTCTTCGCCCTCTTGTTCAGACACCCTGCAATAGTTTTGGCCCCTCCCCGAACTAATGCAACTTCCCAAACTATTGCAGGGTATTTGAACAAGCGGGCGAGACATCTTACAGCATACTACCCTTCCTGACCACAACCTCACTTTTGAGAATGCCCGTATACATCTCGAATACTGAAATATTAATGCTGTATACGGAGCATCAAAGCTCTGGTGGAACTCAGTGCTTATCCCCTCATGGAGCAGCCGTGAATCTCAAGGCAGACTGAAACACACACATTATTTTCCCCTAAATGGGGGATATATATATTTATATATATATATATATATATATATATATATATATATATATATATATATATATATATATATATATATATCCCTAAAAGCAAATTTGTTTGTTTTTCTATAACCCGTACCCCGCTGGCGTCTCTGCCGTCACGCGCCCCGCTGGGGGAGGAGGCATTTTTACTCTTATATCTCGGCTCATTGCAGAGCTAAAGCAAACATTTGGACGCCATTCACAAGCTCTTGCCAAGGTAGATTTTAATCACACAGGACGTTTGGAAGTCAGGTCAATATTGCGGTCTGCAGATGCCAAAACGCTTACATGAGATTCCAACAGATAACTTACATGAGATTCCAACAGATAACAGCGGGTTTTCCCCGTCAATTCTTGCTGATCACCGCAACAACATGCAACTATCAGTGTGAAGTCCCCTAATGATGAAAATGCAGACGGAAACCTTTGAATGGAATCAGCATGTTTGGATCTTTGCAGCATATAGAGAACATTGATACAGTTTACTCGTTACAGTATCAAAGAACCCCATACGACGAAAGTCCAAACACGCCCGAAAGGTACGGCAGAGGCTTGCCATGACTGCATAAATGTCGATTTTGTGACAGTCAATTGAGTCAATGAGAATGCTACGAAAACAAATTCTGCAAAAAAAACTATTATTTGTATAGCACACAAGTATAAAAAACCGTCAAGTATAAAAACCGTCCGGCGGGCGGTATTGCGGTGACACGACAGGGTACCGCCGGGGCCGCGGACCCCGCAGCGGGTCGACATCGACCGAGGGCAATCGATGAGGGTGCCGGCGGCGGCGTGACCGTCGCCAGCACGCCGGCCAGTGGCGGGCAGTGGCGGGCAGTGGCGGGGCAGCGGCAGCAGGTGCCTCCAGCACGCCCTCCCCCACCACTGCCAGCTGCAGCCACACCTGGCCGGAGAGGTGACGTGAAGTGATTCAATTCATTGATGGGCTCGAGACCTCGACCTCGTGAGCTAGCTAAAGAAGATAGAAGACGCTGAAAATCTAGGTCAGGAACTTGGGGACTATTTGAGACAGTGAAAGTTAATTATGCTTTTGTTTGGAAGTCATCGTTTTGTGGATGATCTTGTTTCAGCACATTGATATTGTTGATGTCAATGGGGAGCTAGAAAACATACCTGATATGCAAGTTCACCAAATACAGGTGGCCAAAACATCACTCGTTCACAGTGCTAAAAAATTTTCAGATCAAGATCCTACCAACGGACAAGTCTGCAAAAAGGAGAGGCCTTATCGTAACCAAATAGGTGCTCAATGTGCCTTACGTGTCTGGTGGTAGTCAGAGGTGTGTGAACTTTAGGCGGAGACGTTACAGAGAAAGCGATACACATCCATAAATTCCTGAGAGGCCTTCTCAAGAACGAAAGAGAACCGCCAGGAGAACGAATGCTCTTTGCGGACACGGTGCCTCGCCTCCCAAACAGCAGGGCAGTGGCGATGGCGCTGGAGCCGGTCCGACAGCTGCGGCTTCTGGCAGCCGGCAGTCAGCCGTGGAACCCCAACCTCTGCGCCGTGGCTCTCCCTTACGTGGCTTACGCCGCTACACAATCAGTGTACGTCTACCAGGAGCAGCCACACTCCAAAGGCTTGTGGCGGCTCGACTGCATCCTCGCCCAGCACAGCAAGGTGATCCTGTGCATGGACTGGCTGTCCGACGGCCTGCTGGCCACGTGCGGCGCAGACAGACTGGTGGTCGTGCACAAGGTGAACGAGCAGAAGGTGGTGGCCCTCTTCGGCCTGGAGAACACAGCTCGGCTGCTGGCCTGGTCACCTCACGAGCCGGACAGTCTGGTGCTCTGCTCAAGTCGCGGCCCGCTCCTGCTCTGGCGATGTCTGGAGGGAGAGAACCCGGCGCCCCTGAGGGCAGACTGCGCCGCCTTCACTTCTGACGTTCAGCAGCTCGCCTGGTACCCCAAACGGCGCCTGCTGGCCATTGGCCACAAGAACGGCACGCTCAGCCTGATACCCAGCTCCGGAAAAGCGCGCCGCCATCTGGCGCTGCCCGAACCTTGCGGAGAACAAGATCAGCCCATTTCAGCCATCTCCTGGGACCCGCTGTCAGATGAGTACATGCTGCTGTACCAGAGGCATGTCGGCCTTTTTCTTATCGACACCTCCGCCATGACCACGATCCAGGTGTTTGAGAGAATAGCCTCCAGCGGCGACTGTCTGGTGGCGTGGTTCACCGACGCGCCCGGCCTGTTCCTGGCAGCTGACACCGGCAACGGAGGACTGGGCGTGTACAGCGCTGGAAACGCCGCCCCCTCGAACGAATAGCGGTCAAGGCCAGTGGCTTCCACGGCATCCGACTGCTGCCCGGAGACAGGGACTCGGCGCCGGTGAAAGGCTCCTCCACGCCGCCCTCGCGACTGCTCGCCGTTTTCTCCGACGGAGGCGTAGGCGTGCTCTGTCTTCAGACACGACGCTGGCAGTTCCTACAGCCAGCAGGACACACCGAGACTATCTTCGACGTGAAGTTCCGGCCTGACCGGCAGGACCAGATGGCGACCGGCTCTTACGACGGCAGCGTCCGGGTATGGCACGCCGGCACCATGCGACCACTGGACGAGCAGTCCACCAAGGCGGTGGTTTACGCAGTGTCGTGGGCGCCGGCCGACCTCGGCTGCCTCGCCATCGCAACCGCCAACCAGGGCGTCTGGCTGTGGAACCTGGACAGACACCGCCTCGTCAAGAAGTTCCACCACCACGGCACACACGGCGTGTTCAACGTGGACTGGTGCCGGCAGGACTCGCGCCGGCTGGCGTCGGCTGGGGCCGACGGCAGCTGTGTGGTGCGTCAGGTGGACGGCACCATGCTGCGCTCCTACCCCCCACCCCTCCGGCGTGTACGGCTGCCAGTGGCGCGACGCCAGCGTGCTGGCCACCGGCTGTCAGGACGGAGGCGTCCGCCTCTTCGACATCAACCGCAACGAGACCAAGCCCACCCGACTGCTGAAGGGTCACCAGGGGCGCGCGTTCCAGGTGCGCTGGAACCCGGTGGTGGCCCACATCCTGGCCTCCGGCTCGGACGACAGCAGTATCCGCATCTGGGACACGGACGCTGGCGAGTGCCTGCACGTGCTGACCGGACACGACAGCCGCGTGCGCGGCCTGGCCTGGTGCCCCGAGCTGGCGCACGTGCTGGTCTCCGGCAGCTGGGACTCCACCATACGGCTGTGGGACGCGCGGGACGGCGTCTGCCTCCACACCATACAGCACCACGCAGCCGACGTCTACGGTCTCAGCATTCACCCGCTGCGACCCTTCCTCCTGGCCAGCACGTCCAGGGACTCCACCATTCGGCTGTGGGATCTGACGCCGCTGTTCAGCCGCCTGCACATTCGCTCGCTCGTGTCGTCGCGCGCCGATGATGTGATTGGCTCTCCAGTGATCTCGTTCTCTCAAGAGGACGGCGAAGAGCCGCGACTGCGCGGCTCGCAGGCAGCCAAGCTGCGCAGTCGCTGGGAGCCGCTGGGAACCCGACTCCGGCTCACAGCCGCCACATTCACCCCCGACCCGGACGCAGCCAATCTGTGGGACTCGCTGGCCGTGCTGCTGGGCGAGTCCGACCCGGCCGCACTGGCGCTCGACTACGCCGATGATGACGCCGGTGTTGTCCACCAGCGCCACCTGGTGGCCTGTCTGACAGCGCAGGCCGCCAAGCTGCTGGGGCCGGCTCAGGGCGGGTCACGGCTGTCCGGGAGGCGCCAAGAGCGCCAAACGCCGCGCCGCTCAGCTGTACCTGCGCTGCGGCCAGCTGCGCCGCTACTGCGACATCATGGTCGAGCTGGGAGAATGGGAGCACGCTCTGGCACTGGCACCAGGTGTCTCACTTAGCTACTGGAAGGAGCTGGCGGAGAAGAGGACCGCCTTACTGCTGGAAGCGGATAGTGATGACCTGCCGGCGTTTAGCCTAGCTACGGACAAACCACAGCTGGTGGAGGAACTGAACCTTCGCAGAGGACGCCCCTTGGCAGTTCTTGAATCAGCGGTGGTGCAGGCTTCCCTCTGCAAAAATAATAAAAGTCTAGACAAAGAGCAAAGCTCAAACACTAGCTCAAATATTTCCTCCAACGACTCCAATCAGCAACAAAACAAGGAGGAGAACTCGCTCAACGACAAGAGTCCGTCGCGGCCGGCTGCCGAGGTGTCTCTGCGAGGGGCGGTCTGCCGCATGTCTGACTGGTACCTGCAGCGCGGCAGACCGGTGCTGGCCGCCTGCTGTCACCTGGCCGTCGATGACGTCACCGGCTGTTTGCGCGCGCTCGTTCGAGGCCATCTGCGAGAGCTGGCTGTGGCGCTGGGTATCCTGCTACAGACAGTTCCAGACCTTGCGGGACAGTCGAAGAGCGCGACAGCATCCTGACGGAGGCGCTGGCCGGACTGGCGCGCCGTGCTCAGGCCGACGCCGACTGGATCACCACCGTCGCCCTGCTCAACCGCATTCCCAGCAACGAGGAGAGACGACACGGCCTGCAGCAGCTGTGCGTGGGCGTCTCCTCAGACGAAGCGCACGCCGAGGCTGTGTTCAGCCTGGCCGGGCTGGGGTCGCCAAAGCAATGCCTGGCAAGAGCGAAAGAGATGTCGTCCACTGAACAAGATGATACCGAACGGGTCATCATGCTCTTACTGGGAAACGATCTGGAGCAGGCGCTGCCGCTGGCGTTGAAGGTGTTCGATAAGACGCTGCTCTCTCACAAGCCGGAGGACCAGGCGGCCTGTCTGCGGCTGGTCCAGCTGTGCGCCTCGGTGCCGCATCGGCACAGCAGGCGTATCTCGGCCTTCCTGCCCACCCTGCTGTCTGTGGCGGGCTACGCCGGAGCGCGCGAAGCCCTGCGCCGGGGCCAGGTCAGCACCGCCGGCCACATGCTGCGCCACACGGTCGCCACCCTGGCCACCGTCACAAAGCACAGGCCGCGGCTCAACGTGGCCGACGTCAACCGACTGCTGCAGCGAGTGGCTGAGGGAGGCGACGTCACAGCTGACGTGCACGTCACCGGGTGTCACCTGCCGGGCCACGGCCAGCTGCTGCGCTGCTGCCTCACCGGCGACGTCATCCGCGGACCTGCCTACCTGCTGGAGGACGGCGAGAGCGTCATGCCGGCGGGACTGGCCGTGATGTGGGCCGACGTCAACCGCTACAGCCCCCTGCGCACCGGCGCTCAGCTCTTCCCGTAGCAGGAAGCTGCCGACGGCACGTGCAGGGAGCAGCTGAGCGTCTCCATAGCTGCACAAGTGGCGCCGCCGCACCGCGGAGTTTCAGCACTAACATTGCTCATGGACCGCAACGCCAAGAGGATACGTTCCTCATAAAGCCTGAAATATTTGCATGCTGACCCATTTGGATCGATAGGAGTCAAATGCATCCTGAAATGCTTGCAGCCACCGGACTACGAGTTCCTCTCGTAAGTTACATCATCTAAATCCTGAGGAAAGTCCGAGTCAGGTCCGTGTGGGCGTGCCCGGCAAAATGTGATAAGGCCATCGCTCACCTCAAATCGGCTCAATACAGGTAGCAAAACAAAGCGGTTAACCATTAGAGCGGTCTGAATAGTCCCTAGACCAGAGCACTATCCGTCCACCCCATCGTCGATTGGTTACACAATGACGACACAGCTCACGTATGTCAGAAGCTGGTCTTTTCACCTGCCAACTCGCTTACACGACGACGAATTTCGGCTCACCAAGCAGGTCATGGATGTTTCAATAAAGACCACAGTTGGATCGTCTAGATCAATACGGCCAGGGAACTGTGTTAGTACATTTACGCAACGTTATAGGCTTCATTCAAGGCGATGACTGCAAATCAAAGGATGCTTTTCCTACAAGGTAAGGTAGTGAAGCCCAGAAAAGTGACCCTTGGCTTTCCTGATGCACAAAAAATATTCGATGAAGGAACAACTTTTTTTAAAGACCAACGTCATAATGTTTGACACAGCCTTGAGCTAGCGCCGTTGAGTTTTACTGCTTACCATTCACGCCTCACAACATCACGAGTGGGTAGCAGCCCAACCAGTGCCGTGGGAAGCGATGGCGAAGGAGCTTAACTGCTTATTTCTCTCCTCCGCTGCACCCAATATGGAAAATACACAGCTGGCAGCGTTGCAGTGGGCGAAGCACGATGAAATCTTCACTTTGGGCTCCAACATTGACATATCTGTTATTTCGTTATCCCGAATTTTTCAGAGAAAAACCACTCCGTGGTGCCTTCCTAAAGCCAGGACAATGTACTGCCTTCCTGCTATCCTTAAATATTTAAGAGGAGGGGTACCTTAACACTCACCCCGCTGAGGGGGGTGGCGAAATTCGCCCCCCTCCTGGTTCTCCCCAGATAACGCAAAAACGAAAAGACGCAGAACACCGAAACTTACAGCACCTTATCCCTAATCAATTTTACACATCTGACCAAATTTTTAGGTAAGGTCAAGTCAGGTCACGGAGCTATTCAAGCTCAAGTGATCCGACCACAAAAGCTAAAATCACGAGTTTAAAGCGGCGCCCAGGGAACATCAGCGAACCGATCAGTTTGAAAGTTTCACAATATGATAAGGGCATTAGGAGCTACAAATCTGCTATCTCGAAATTTGAATATTGTTGACCTAAGGTGGGGCCAATTTTTTGGTCAACCCATTATAAGTATATGGTGAAAAATAGAATGGGCTCGTTTTCAGTAAATACTGAATAGATACATCAAACCGTCCATTCTTACCACGATATTGACTATCAAGTTGAGGTTTTGAGCATCTGATATATCAAGGGTCATGGCAGGTGATTGTTTTGCGAATAACTTCTCACTGAATTGAGATAAAGCTCCCATTTTACTTGCATTGTGCTTATATTGTCACGGGGAGTCGATTGATATGCAACATGACCATACCAGGTCACTCTATGACCCTGACCTAGCTCGAGGTCCGGCCATTTTTACTATTTGACCTAGCAAGGTCATATTATACATCATTCGATTCTCCACGATGAGAGGAATCCAATGATGCTTAAAGATTGCTCTAGCTCCCCTGATGACAGATCTAGAGAGAGAAACGTACACTGCTCTGTTGTAAGCCTATGGAACCTTCTTTGACCTGTGCTGACCTCAATATTGACCTGACATAAACATTCTTCGTATGAAATATATTCGTCTTGTCAAGAGCTTTCAAACGCCGCCCGTTATTTTTCTTTGGCTTTCGTGGGAAATGAGATACGGAGGGGGGGCGAAAAACGCTCCCCCCAGCGGTGTGCGTCATGCCAGGGACCCCAGCGGGGCGCGTGTTAACACGCGCATTGACGGGGAGTCTGAGCCAACTTCGATTTGACGGAAGGAGCGGATACCCAACCACCTAAGATCTCGAAAACCACGCTAGATAGCGGAAAACGGCAAACGGCGTTGGGTAGCCCATCCAATTCTCTATAGAAAATATTTGAGCTATTTTTGTCAGGTCACATTAATTTCACAATGCCTCCACTAGAGTTCAAGGTATGCCGTCATAGGGATAACATGCAAATCAAGGTTTTCGGTCATTTCACCTGAACAAGTAAAGATAGAGCAAGAAAATTTAGACCATTACAATCCTCGCAGCAAGCCAAATCGAATGATATACAATATGACCTTGCTAGGTCAAATCAAATATTTGGAATAACCTGAGGTCAGGTCAAGGTCAAATTAGGTCAAAATGCGAATCATCAGAGCCGCAAACACAAGGCAAATCTAATACAGTAAAAAATAAAGGCTCTATCACCATCCGTTACTAAGTTATTCGGTTAAAACAATGTTTCCCATTTATTTCCAATAGCGAGGTCATGGCTCGTAACTGACCTTAGGTCATTGACATAAAAAATACCGCAGCAAGTTTTAGAGAACTCGGTGGGCCCATTATGTGATATGAGTTTCAATCGGATAAGTTAACCCTGCTCTGACTTATGTTATCTTAACATTTTTTATGTGAGGTCACTTGACTTGTACTCGAGACCTGACCTGAGATGACATAACCTTAAAATTTTGACAAAAATTGCAAAAACGATCAGAAAAAGGTATGCCAAGTATGGCGGCCTACGCACCACTGTTCTTACGCTGTCTCAAAAACAAAACGGAGGAGGCGGGTACCCCCGTCAATGCGCATGCTAACCCGCGCCCCGGTGGGCCTCCGAGCCACTTTCGCCCTGGTGGAGGGGGATGTGTTTGAACACCCCCACGAATTCGGCCCCTATGCGGGATAGCAAACAAACGCAAACGCTGGTGGATAGCTTATACAAATTCAGAAATTATATTAGTCATTTTTTGGCAAGGGTCAATATTGAGGCCATCACAGGTCAAAGAAGGTGGCATTTTGTGTTAAGTTTTTGGGCCCTAGCATCTGATGGATTTGAGGTAGAATCGTTTTGTACTCACCATTCGCTTCCTCTTGTCACGGCGAATCGAATTATGTACAATATGACCATACTAGGTCAAAACACAAATATGATCTCACCTCAGGTCAGGGTCACTTTTTAACCTAGCATAGTCAAAATGCATATCGATCGACTCGCAATAGCAATGCAAACGCAACAGTATCAAAATAAAAGCTGTATCGTCATTTCATGCAATTATTGACCAAGTTAAAAACTGCTTAAGTAGCCATCGATGACCTCTCAGAGTTCACAGGTCAAAAATCGGAACATGAGCCTGGAAGGGGGCCCAGGATAGTACGATTCGGAGAATATGAAGGTATTCTCAACTGTTATCTACTCAAATACAACCCAATTTATGTTTTTCCCATGTATTTCCAATTGAGAGGTCATGATCCGTACTTGACCTTAGGTCATCCATCTGACAAAATCCTGGAATATATTTTGTAACACTCGTTGGGCGCATTATGTGGTATAAGTTTCAACCCAAAATATTTACCCATTGATTCACTGACTCATTGATTCACCCATTGATTCACCATCCAAAGATTCACTTATGCCACCTTAAACATTTTTGACGTGAGGTCACTTGACCTGCACTGGTGACCTGACCTGAGATGACCCAACCTTAAAATTTTGAGATTAAGTTGCGGAATTGATCAGGAATAAGGAGTGCCAAGTATTTCAAGTAAGTTTCTTCTTGCAGCAAGAAAACCCCTAGGGGGTGTGGGGGTGTTCAAACACCCCCACAGGGGCGAGGGTTAATGGTGGTATCTAC
This sequence comes from Lepas anatifera, assembly GCA_034440635.1. Lineage (NCBI taxonomy): Eukaryota > Metazoa > Arthropoda > Thecostraca > Lepadidae > Lepas > Lepas anatifera. The sequence continues at coordinate 245,193 of JAOTON010000157.1, forward strand.
CGCTGGTCCATGCAAGGAGGGGCAGGGTGGGGAGGGACACAGTGCTCCCGTTCCTCCACCTATGGACGCCATCCAGTTTTCAAGCCTTCTCTGCAACAACGCCACCTCAGTTTGATTTCAATCTGCAAGGATATCATTCCCATTCGGCAGCTAATTCACTATATCCTAAAAAAAGTTTTTTTTTAAGTACCAAGCATTCGACAACGCACATAACAACAAACGTAGTAGAAATCAATTAAACTATGTTCATGTATAATACTATTACGGACTATCTTCATATGGTTTGGTGCTTGGTGACTTAATTCTGCTCACTGGCCCAGACAAAATGTTGGTACATTTTTTCAGATGTTCGACTTTTTACCCGGCCTGCAGAGAGCCGAGACCTTTTGGGCTGAGCGAGTGACGATTTGGAGCCGGTAAAAGGTGATATAAAAGGCTGGATTTTACACGAGTTCACTAAGCCAGCAATTTCAACACCTGCCACGGATATTGAAATGGCTAACATTGCACATTGCGAGTCAAAGTCACCTCCGACTCCAGAAAATAATACATTGAGAGCACTTGTGATTATTTTTGCATTGTTGGCATGGTGTCGTCGGCGGTAGGCAGTGTACAATGGATCCGTGCAAACGTCCGGCAGTCACAGGCCAGGTACCGCGTCTCGCGCCGTCACACTGTTCTGTAACAAACGCGGGCTCACCGTCAGCGGCGTAGCGGTTGGAGTTGTCGTCGCCCAGGACGTTAAAGAAGGGCTGGTGGCGTCCCAGGGGCAACCGGTCCACTCCCATCTCGTCAATCCAATGCTGTCACAGCGCAACGATACATCATCACACTCCGTGACGCCAAACAACATATTCAAAAGTGCACATGTCTGAAAGCTCACATCACCAGGCGAAGGCTTGGTTCAACGTCAGTCTGAAGTGAATCTTGCCCGGAGTCAGCCGGGGAGTGCGCCCCCGCAGCCACTCACCTCGGGGCGGTCGCAGGCGGCCGTCCAGCCGGTGACGGTGGCCAGGTAGCCGTACCTCCTGTGCCGCAGGATGTCCCCACACGCAAGCGCCGCTGCACCGGCGCCTTCTCCCGCCGCGACTCCTGGCGACAGCCCACCCACTCAGCGCCAGTTCCAATCACCTCCACTCAGCACCAGCCTCAATTAACTCCACTCAGCACTAGCCTCAACCACCTCCACTCAGCACCAGCCTCAATCACCTCCACTCAGCACCAGCATCAATTAACTCCACTCAGCACCAGCCTTAATTACTTCCACTCAGCACCAGCCTCATTTACCCCCACTCAGCACCAGCCTCATTTACCTCCACTCAGCACCAGCCTCATTTACCCCCACTCAGCACCAGCCTCGATTACCTCCACTCAGCACCAGCCTCAATCACCTCCACTCAGCACCAGCATCAATTAACTCCACTCAGCACCAGCCTTAATTACCTCCACTCAGCACCAGCCTCAATCACCTCCACTCAGCACCAGCCTCAATTACCTCCACTCAGCACCAGCCTCAATTACTTCCGGCGTCAGCGCACACACCCTGCACCAGCATCAATAATATCGACATCAGCACACACCCTGCACCAGCATCAATATCATCGACGTCAGAGTATCAAAACATCAATAACGTTTTACGTGAGCAGCCCACTCAGAATTAGCATAAATAAAGTCCGACATCCGTGCACTCAACTCTACATCAGCAAAATAAGGTCCAACGTCAGTGACAATAAGGCCCAGAATCAACGATCCGACACTCGGTGTCATCAAACCATCAACTCGTCAGCATCAATAAATTAGCCGATTAGCAAACGACTCTGTTGCTAGGTTGGATGTACAGACAACTTTCAGGCACCCTGTTGCGACGCCTAATCTTAAAAAAAGACAGAAGAATTAATACAGTGAAGAAACAATAGACTCGCCAGAACAATACGAAGACTGGCAGAGCGACGCAGACAACTTCGTAAGGATGCAGTTTTTGGCAACAAAACAGGACGAAAAATGTAATTTTAATTGATTTGAAACACTAGCTCATACTCTGGCTTATCCTAAAATTGCAAACTGCCGGGCACAGACTAGGGCACTCGATCTATGGGTACACCAAGGAAGGGGAGCGTCTACACCTGTACGCGGAAGGCTTAGTGTATGCGGGGGTAACTGGCGGAGTACGCAGAGTATTATGGTTGTTCAGAAAACAATAGGTGAGAAGTAGGGGCTATGTTAGCGACTGGTTCCAATTTATCCCTTTCTTGCTGGCGTCTAAGCTTATGTCCCAGTATACTCCCAGCAGAAGCCGTGGCAATAACAATGTCAACAACTTCACAAACTTGTGCACCCTCACTTAGTGGTCAACACAATCATCTGATAAATCAAACTACCCAGAAAACAGGGGTTGGACTTCACCCTAAATCTGAGGGTTTTACCTAATGTCGACGACAAATGAGGCCTTCTTTTAGCGGGCAACACTTTCTACCCGGCGGATAAAATTGGCGAACCATACATTATCGTAAATCAATGTCATAAGACGTTTGAGGTAAAGTTGTTCTTTATTTGGGACACTGAGCCCCGATACATGGGTAAGCCAGTGAGCACGGCCGGACCCAGGAGAAGCATCCCCAAACCGTCCGATTTTCGCTAAAAAACATGTTTTCACGATTTTGGGCCCCGTTGCCCCAAAACCATTGCCAGAGATCCAGCACTGATAGTAAGAGTGCACATGAGCACTACGAAAACGGGAAACTCGTACACACTCACCTCTCGATGGCGCTTCAGTTCAGAGATCAAGATATCGTAGTGTTTGTTCATGAGCTTTCTCATGTTCTCTAGTTTTTCTGCTTCCTCACGGGGCAGAGATGAGCCCATTGTTTGCACACATTCCTGCCGAGAGCAAAGGGATTTTACAGCACGCGATGTAGGTGTGGTACCATGCAAAACAGCACAGAACACAGCTGGACAGTGTGGATGGCTCAGACACAGAACACAGCTGGACAGTTTGGATGGCTTAGACACAGAACACAGCTGGACAGTCTGGGTGGCTCAGACACAGAACACAGCTGGACAGTTTGGATGGCTCAGACACAGAACACAGCTGGACAGTGTGGATGGCTCAGACACAGAACACAGCTGGGCAGTCTGAATGGCTCAGACACAGAACACAGCTGGGCAGTCTGGATGGCTCAGACACAGAACACAGCTGGACCGTCTGGATGGCTCAGACACAGAACACAGCTGGAGCCGTCTGAATGGCTCAGACACAGAACACAGCTGGACCGTCTGGATGGCTCAGACACAGAACACAGCTGGACAGTCTGGATGGCTCAGACACAGAACACAGCTGGACAGTCTGAATGGCTCAGACACAGAACACAGCTGGACAGTGTGGATGGCTCAGACACAGAACACAGCTGGACAGTCTGGATGGCTCAGACAAAGAACACAGCTGGGCAGTGTGGACGGCTCAGACACAGAACACAGCTGGACCGTCTGGATGGCTCAGACACAGAACACAGCTGGACCGTCTGGATGGCTCAGACACAGAACACAGCTGGACCGTCTGGATGGCTCAGACACAGAACACAGCAGGACAGTGTGGATGGCTCAGACACAGAACACAGCTGGACAGTGTGGATGGCTCAGACACAGAACACAGCTGGACAGTCTGGATGGCTCAGACACAGAACACAGCTGGACCGTCTGGATGGCTCAGACACAGAACACAGCTGGAGCCGTCTGAATGGCTCAGACACAGAACAGAGCTGGACAGTTTTGATGGCTCAGACACAGAACACAGCTGGACCGTCTGGATGGCTCAGACACAGAACACAGCTGGAGCCGTCTGAATGGCTCAGACACAGAACACAGCTGGACAGTCTGGATGGCTCAGACACAGAACACAGCTGGACAGTCTGGATGGCTCAGACACAGAACACAGCTGGACATTGTGGATGGCTCAGACACAGAACACAGCTGGACAGTCTGGATGGCTCAGACACAGAACACAGCTGGGCAGTGTGGATGGCTCAGACACAGAACACAGCTGGAGCCGTCTGAATGGCTCAGACACAGAACACAGCTGGACAGTCTGGATGGCTCAGACACAGAACACAGCTGGACAGTCTGGATGGCTCAGACACAGAACACAGCTGGACATTGTGGATGGCTCAGACACAGAACACAGCTGGACAGTCTGGATGGCTCAGACACAGAACACAGCAGGACAGTGTGGATGGCTCAGACACAGAACACAGCTGGACAGTGTGGATGGCTCATACACAGAACACAGCTGGACAGTCTGGAGGGCTCAGACAAAGAACACAGCTGGACATTGTGGATGGCTCAGACACAGAACACAGCTGGACAGTCTGGATGGCTCAGACACAGAACACAGCTGGGCAGTCTGAATAGCTCAGACACAGAACACAGCTGGACATTGTGGATGGCTCAGACACAGAACACAGCTGGACAGTCTGGATGGCTCAGACACAGAACACAGCTGGAGCCGTCTGAATGGCTCAGACACAGAACACAGCTGGGCAGTCTGGATGGCTCAGACACAGAACACAGCTGGAGCCGTCTGAATGGCTCAGACACAGAACACAGCTGGACAGTCTGAATGGCTCAGACACAGAACACAGCTGGACAGTGTGGATGGCTCAGACACAGAACACAGCTGGACAGTCTGGATGGCTCAGACACAGAACACAGCTGGGCAGTCTGAATGGCTCAGACACAGAACACAGCTGGACATTGTGGATGGCTCAGACACAGAACACAGCTGGACAGTCTGGAGGGCTCAGACACAGAACACAGCTGGACAGTCTGGAGGGCTCAGACACAAAACACAGCTGGACAGTGTGGATGGCTCAGACACAGAACACAGCTGGGCAGTTTTGATGGCTCAGCCACAGAACACAGCTGGGCAGTGTGGATGGCTCAGACACAGAACACAGCTGGGCAGTCTGAATGGCTCAGACACAGAAGACAGCTGGGCAGTCTGGATGGCTCAGACACAGAACACAGTCTGGATGGCTCAGACACAGAACACAGCTGGACAGTGTGGATGGCTCAGACACAGAACACAGCTGGACAGTGTGGATGGCTCAGACACAGAACACAGCTGGAGCCGTCTGAATGGCTCAGACACAGAACACAGCTGGACAGTGTGGATGGCTCAGACACAGAACACAGCTGGAGCCGTCTGAATGGCTCAGACACAGAACACAGCTGGACAGTGTGGACGGCTCAGACACAGAACACAGCTGGACAGTGTGGATGGCTCAGACACAGAACACAGCTGGACAGTGTGGATGGCTAAGACACAGAACACAGCTGGACAGTGTGGATGGCTCAGACACAGAACACAGCTGGAGCCGTCTGAATGGCTCAGACACAGAACACAGCTGGACAGTGTGGATGGCTCAGACACAGAACACAGCTGGGCAGTCTGAATGGCTCAGACAAAGAACACAGCTGGAGCCGTCTGAATGGCTCAGACACAGAACACAGCTGGACAGTGTGGATGGCTCAGACACAGAACACAGCTGGACAGTGTGGATGGCTCAGACACAGAACACAGCTGGAGCCGTCTGAATGGCTCAGACAAAGAACACAGCTGGAGCCGTCTGAATGGCTCAGACACAGAACACAGCTGGGCAGTCTGGATGGCTCAGACACAGAACACAGCTGGGCAGTCTGAATGGCTCAGACACAGAAGACAGTCTGGATGGCTCAGACACAGAACACAGCTGGACAGTGTGGATGGCTCAGACACAGAACACAGCTGGACAGTCTGGATGGCTCAGACACAGAACACAGCTGGAGCCGTCTGAATGGCTCAGACACAGAACACAGCTGGACAGTGTGGATGGCTCAGACACAGAACACAGCTGGACAGTGTGGATGGCTCAGACACAGAACACAGCTGGAGCCGTCTGAATGGCTCAGACAAAGAACACAGCTGGAGCCGTCTGAATGGCTCAGACACAGAACACAGCTGGACAGTGTGGATGGCTCAGACACAGAACACAGCTGGACAGTGTGGATGGCTCAGACACAGAACACAGCTGGAGCCGTCTGAATGGCTCAGACACAGAACACAGCTGGACAGTGTGGATGGCTCAGACACAGAACACAGCTGGAGCCGTCTGAATGGCTCAGACACAGAACACAGCTGGACAGTGTGGACGGCTCAGACACAGAACACAGCTGGACAGTGTGGATGGCTCAGACACAGAACACAGCTGGACAGTGTGGATGGCTAAGACACAGAACACAGCTGGACAGTGTGGATGGCTCAGACACAGAACACAGCTGGACAGTATGGATGGCTAAGACACAGAACACAGCTGGACAGTCTGGATGGCTCAGACACAGAACACAGCTGGGCAGTCTGAATGGCTAAGACACAGAACACAGCTGGACAGTGTGGATGGCTCAGACACAGAACACAGCTGGGCAGTCTGGATAGCTCAGACACAGAACACAGCTGGACAGTCCGGATGGCTCAGACACAGAACACAGCTGGACAGTGTGGATGGCTCAGACACAGAACACAGCTGGACAGTGTGGATGGCTCATACACAGAACACAGCTGGACAGTCTGGATGGCTCAGACACAGAACACAGCTGGAGCCGTCTGAATGGCTCAGACACAGACCACAGCTGGACAGTTTGGATGGCTCAGACACAGAACACAGCTGGACAGTGTGGATGGCTAAGACACAGAACACAGCTGGACAGTGTGGATGGCTCAGACACAGAACACAGCTGGACAGTGTGGATGGCTAAGACACAGAACACAGCTGGACAGTCTGGATGGCTCAGACACAGAACACAGCTGGGCAGTCTGAATGGCTCAGACACAGAACACAGCTGGACAGTGTGGATGGCTCAGACACAGAACACAGCTGGGCAGTCTGGATAGCTCAGACACAGAACACAGCTGGACAGTCCGGATGGCTCAGACACAGAACACAGCTGGACAGTGTGGATGGCTCAGACACAGAACACAGCTGGACAGTGTGGATGGCTCAGACACAGAACACAGCTGGACAGTCTGGATGGCTCAGACACAGAACACAGCTGGAGCCGTCTGAATGGCTCAGACACAGAACACAGCTGGGCAGTCTGGACAGCTCAGACACAGAACACAGCTGGAGCCGTCTGAATGGCTCAGACACAGAACACAGCTGGGCAGTCTGGACAGCTCAGACACAGAACACAGCTGGAGCCGTCTGAATGGCTCAGACACAGAACACAGCTGGGCAGTCTGGACAGCTCAGACACAGAACACAGCTGGAGCCGTCTGAATGGCTCAGACACAGAACACAGCTGGACAGTCTGAATGGCTCAGACACAGAACACAGCTGGAGCCGTCTGAATGGCTCAGACACAGAACAGAGCTGGACAGTTTTGATGGCTCAGACACAGAACACAGCTGGACCGTCTGGATGGCTCAGACACAGAACACAGCTGGAGCCGTCTGAATGGCTCAGACACAGAACACAGCTGGACAGTTTGGATGGCTCAGACACAGAACACAGCTGGGCAGTCTGGATGGCTCAGACACAGAACACAGCTGGGCAGTCTGGATAGCTCAGACAAAGAACACAGCTGGACAGTCCGGATGGCTCAGACACAGAACACAGCTTGACAGTGTGGATGGCTCAGACACAGAACACAGCTGGACAGTGTGGATGGCTCAGACACAGAACACAGCTGGACAGTGTGGATGGCTCAGACACAGAACACAGCTGGAGTTCTGTCAACTATCTGATCCCCATCCCCGTACTGTGCGGCATGCCGCCATCTGCGTTCTGATGCATCTTTCTATCTCTGAGCCGTGCAGTTTCAACTGTTACCAAGACCGGCCAGTCACCACCCACTACCACCTGGTTCGAAATATCTACCACATGACCCGGCTCTTCATTGCCCCCTCCCCTGCCTCCCCAGCGGAAATCAAGCCCACGCCAAACCGTGCAATAGGTGCTGTGACTTGTCAGAAAAGCACAAGTGGGTCACGCCGGGTCAAGATCGTACAACTTATCCCCGAGCGCGGAATTGATTCCAAATTCGTTAACACAATCTAACTCAGTTTTATTTTTAAAATAATCTGTCAAGCCATCACCATCAGGCTGCTTCACAATAAGATGGGGAAAGAAAGACCCGAATTGAACCATGGCACCTCCTACCCGCAGGTCCCGTGGCACCACACAGCATCTGTCTGAGTAGAGGCACCACACAGCATCTGTATGAGTCGAGGCACCACACAGCATCTGTCTGAGTAGAGGCACCACACAACACCTGTCTGGGTCGAGGCACCACACAGCACCTGTCTGGGTCGAGGCACCACACAGCACCTGTATGAGTCGAGGCACCACACAGCACCTGTATGAGTCGAGGCACCACACGGTATCTGTATGAGTCGAGGCACCACACAGCATCTGTATGAGTCGAGGCACCACACAGCACCTGTCTGGGTCGAGGCACCACACAGCACCTGTCTGGGTCGAGGCACCACACAGCACCTGTATGAGTCGAGGCACCACACAGCACCTGTATGAGTCGAGGCACCACACAGCACCTGTATGAGTCGAGGCACCACACGGTATCTGTATGAGTGGAGACACCACACAACAGCTGTATGAGTGGAGACACCACACAGCATCTGTATGAGTCGAGGCACCACGCAGCATCTGTATGAGTGGAGACACCACACAGCATCTGTATGAGTCGAGGCACCACACGGTATCTGTATGAGTGGAGACACCACACAGCATCTGTATGAGTCGAGGCACCACACGGTATCTGTATGAGTGGAGACACCACACAGCACCTGTATGAGTCGAGGCACCACGCAGCATCTGTCTGGGTGGAGACACCACACAGCATCTGTATGAGTCGAGGCACCACACGGCATCTGTATGAGTCGAGGCACCACACGGCATCTGTATGAGTCGAGGCACCACACGGTATCTGTATGAGTCGAGGCACCACACAGCATCTGTATGAGTGGAGACACCACACAGCATCTGTATGAGTCGAGACACCACACTGCACCTGTATGAGTTGAGACACCACACAGCATCTGTATGAGTCGAGACACCACACAGCATCTGTATGAGTCGAGGCACCACACGGTATCTGTATGAGTGGAGACACCACACAGCATCTGTATGAGTGGAGACACCACACAGCATCTGTATGAGTCGAGACACCACACAGCACCTGTCTGGGTCGAGACACCACACAGCATCTGTATGAGTCGAGGCACCACACAGCACCTGTCTGGGTCGAGACACCACACAACATCTGTATGAGTCGAGGCACCACACAGCACCTGTATGAGTCGGATGGATCGCAGCGACCGGCTGCTGCCGTGGATTAGAAGCAGCCGCCGGAGCAGGTGTGCATCCATGCGACAGTCGTAATCGGTCCAGGCGGTCAGCTCGTAGACAGACAGAAGATCGGCATCCGAGAGAGGCAGCGACCGCGGAGACGCCAGGACCGCGCCCTCCAGCAGCCGGCTCAGCAGCTGCCGGGGACAGCACACGCTCCAACACTGCCAGCTCGGCTGTACGGGCAGGGGGCCGCGCAGCAGTCGAAAAGGATGACGATGAAGGCGTCGTCGCGTTTCCGACTTGTGTGGGACCTGGTCTTCAGAGTCTACTGTATAATCATTTTCTCCACTCAAGGGTTTTCAGAAACAGACTTTCATAGCAAGGACACACAATTTAAATGTATTTAAGGTATCGTTTAATTTAGGTTTCGACTAGAAACCAACGATCAGTTTTCCACATGGCATACATACCGTCAACTTTATTTCGCGCACAAAATTTCAGATCCAGATTGTTGATCCAGATTGTTAAGTTGTGAAGTGACGCAAAAGTCGTGAAGTCGCAAAAGTCGTGCTTAAATCGTGAAGTCACCCACCTAAGTCGAGCAACATATTTATACCCGCACTGGAGAGGGGCCTGGCACTAACACACACTGGAGATGTGGGGGACTGGTCGGCCCGACCTAACCTCTTGTAAATTAAGGGGCGTAGAAAAACGCCGGTTGGTGGGCGGATGGGGGCATGGTGATCTACATTATAGAAAATTTTCATTGACCTAGGTCAATATCTTAAAGGTCAAACGAAGTCATGAAGGTCAAATATTGGCCCTGCTGGGGACCTATTGAGAAATGCCGTGATTATGCGGGAAAAGGACGGGAAGAAGCTAAAGGCGTACCAGGGCCATAAAGAGAAGGTCGCAAATAATCTTGCCTACAATTTAGGGGTTAAAGTCATTCAATGTCATTGATCCAAGAGGTCACATTATGGTATACTTCCTCTAATGCACACTATAACTCGCAATATAATAACTGTGGCGGCAAATGATGATTGAACTTTAACCATGCCCTTTGACTATGACCTTTACCTTGAGTTACCTTTACTATGACGTCAAAGCATAATATACCGTCAAATCAAGCAACGCCATTTAACCGGAAGCATTTAACTGGTCCGAACGCGCGATTGTGGCGATCTCAAAATGTAGGCCTGACTTTAAAAGCCTAAAAGTCAAAAATCGTTTTTCGGCTACGAGCGGTTCTCCAGCCACCTCGGAAAAACAGGTGGGGGACCTCTGAGGTCCCCCTCCAGTGCGCCTGTTACGCACATTAAACAACCACGGCCGTGTTACCCTGCCCTGTGACCGCCGCTCGGTGAGTCGCACCCGATCCCTCCCAACCCGCGGGGCACACCTGAACTTGGTTCACAGGGGTCCGGTCGCCAAAACATCACGTCGCCACTCTTCAATATCCACAATCTGAAGTTCATGGAGGGCTTGTTGGAGATACGAAGCCATAAAATATATAAAGAGGAATGACCTTTCGCCATAGAAAGTACATGTCACAGCTGTCATATAATACGAGAGACAGCATGTCCTGCAAAAAGGCAAATAAATACAAATAAGCCGAGCAACACGGCTTTCAGATATCCCGTTAAATAAAAGAAGCGCGCCGCTTCAAGGGAATGCAGCACATTCATAATGGGATCTAAAATGAGATGATCGTGTGTAGATTATGCCACGAAACCACTTGATGCAGAATTCATTTGTCAGAGAACTTTCCGTAAGCAGAGGAAAACATTAACAAAATCACCCCCTACCGACCCCGTCCTCCCCGATGTGACGTCATAATCGCCATGAATGAGGAAAGTGACGTCATGCTCAAGTTCCACTATGCGTGTTGCGCAGACCTCTTCAAAACCCGCGTGCTGAACATTGCCTTGGTGCCGTCGATCACAAATGCGTACAACCTGCTTTCTTGACTAGTTTGAAACGTGAAACATGTTGCAATAGATCAAGAAAAGTAGAAGACAATGATAAAGGTCTCTTTTGTTCCTAATAGTAGCCCCTCTTAATCAAAATTGTTGCATTCGTATTCGTATTCATTAGTGACGCAACAGAAACAGGTTCAATCTGACACAAGTCCTTACCCATTGACTCCATGCTGATTTGGAGACTTTTATTGCGAACAGAGGAAAGTGAAATAATACAAAATATAACCATTTTTCAGCAGGTATAAGGTCAAATCCATTATTTTCACCACGGATTGCCCCTTCAACCACCTCAGTCCACAACAGCACCAAGGCGCCACATTCCCTTTAAATTCCGATTGGCATTAGCGTTTCTGCCGCACCTGGCATCGGGTAATCGGCTGGAACGAGTCGGGGTGAAAGATACGGATGCGCAGGTACGGGCTCTGGGAGATCTCCTCCTGGCGTTGACGCTGTCCCCTGTGCCTTACGTCAATGAAGAGGCAGTCATCACCGGTCCTGCAACAGGGGGAGGCAGCTCAGACCGCGACACAACACACACACACACACACACACACACACACACACACACACACACACACACACACACACACACACACACACACACACACACACACACACACACACACACACACACACACACACACACTGGGAGATGAGAGGGCGACTCGACACAACAAGAGGTGACGGACGGTGACACCACAGACCGAGAGGTGACGGACGGCGACACGACAGACCGAGAGGTGACGGGCGGTGACACCACAAACCGAGAGGTAACGGACAGTGACATCACAGACCGAGAGGTGACGGACGGTGACATCCCAGACCTAGAGGTGACGGACGGCGACACGACAGACCGAGAGGTGACAGACGGTGACACGACAGACCGAGAGGTAACGGACCGCAACACGACAGACCGAGAGGTGACGGACGGCGACACAACAGACCAAGAGGTGACAGACGGCGACACGATAGACCGAGAGGTGACGGACGGTGACATCCCAGGCCTAGAGGTGACGGAAGGCGACACGACAGACCGAGAGGTGACGGACCGCAACACGACAGACCGAGAGGTGACGGACGGCGACACAACAGACCAAGAGGTGACAGACGGCGACACGATAGACCGAGAGGTGACGGACGGTGACATCCCAGGCCTAGATGTGACGGAAGGCGACACGACAGACCGAGAGGTGACGGACCGCAACACGACAGACCGAGAGGTGACGGACGGCGACACAACAGACCGAGATGTGACGGACGGCGACACGACAGACCGAGAGGTGACGGAAAGCCACATGACAGACCAAGAGGTGACGGACGGTGACACCACAAACCGAGAGGTAACAGACAGTGACACCACAGACCGAGAGGTGACGAACGGTGACATCCCAGGCCTAGAGGTGACGGAAGGCGACACGACAGACCGAAAGGTGACGGACCCCAACACGACAGACCGAGAGGTGACGGACGGCGACACAACAGACCAAGAGGTGACAGACGGCGACACGATAGACCGAGAGGTGACGGACGGTGACATCCCAGGCCTAGAGGTGACGGAATGCGACACGACAGACCGAGAGGTGACGGACCGCAACACGACAGACCGAGAGGTGACGGACGGCGACACAACAGACCAAGAAGTGACAGACGGCGACACGATAGACCGAGAGGTGACGGACGGCGACACGACAGACCGAGATGTGACGGACGGCGACACGACAGACCGAGAGGTGACGGACGGCGACACGACAGACCTAGAGACGGCTGCAGCCGACGCGCTCAACAGCACACCAGGATGATTTTAATGTGGCCAGTGGGTGTTGGATCAAACACAGCGAGCAAGACCACAACTGCCATACAACTTCGTAGATATGCATGAAGCCCTACAAGTCATCTCGGGGCTAACGATTCCAACACAGAAATATTCCGACCGCTTTGTCCTCTCTCAGCAATATTGTGTCACACTATTGTCCACGATAATATACAAGTTTTCTCAAGTATTGCTAATAACATCCCATATCACCAGGTACAAACCATTCAGCCTACAACTCTCCCCCTCAGCACCATACCTGAATGTAAGGCGAAAACCTGAGCCAGAGTGGGACGTAGGAAGGCCGGAAATGCACCTCTCACCCTGTATAGTAGCGGAGTAGGTACCTGCCGGAAATACACCTCTCACCCTGTATAGTAGCGGAGTAGGTAGCTGCCGGAAATGCACCTCTCGCCCTGTATAGTAGCGGAGTAGGTAGCTGCCGGAAATGCACCTCTCACCCTGTATGGTAGCAGAGTAGGTAGCTGCCGGAAATGCACCTCTCACCCTGTATAGTAGCGGAGTAGGTAGCTGCCGGAAATGCACCTCTCACCCTGTATGGTAGCAGAGTAGGTAGCTGCCGGAAATGCACCTCTCACCCTGTATGGTAGCGGAGTAGGTAGCTGCCGGAAATGCACCTCTCACCCTGTATAGTAGCGGAGTAGGTAGCTGCCGGAAATGCACCTCTCACCCTGTATAGTAGCGGAGTAGGTACCTGCCGGAAATGCACCTCTCACCCTGTATAGTAGCGGAGTAGGTAGCTGCTGGGGAACTGGACCTGGTGTAGGATTACGCCCAGTCGGGCCGCCGCGCCAGAGTACAGGGCCAGCAGCACGGACGGCACGGAGGACCAGCGGTCGCACACCACCTGAAACCGACACACGGCGCCGCCTGACGTCAGGCCAGAGTACAGGGCCTGCTGTCCTGGTGGTATGCCCGTGGGGGTGGCTATTGAAATGAACTGAACCAATTATTTCCTGGGGCGCCCTACGAATCTTACCACATTCTGTCATCGATCACTACATAAATGTGGTGTTAATTCCGAGGGAGATGCGCTCTACATTTGACTACGACTGGATTCAACCTACCAAGCATACGAAACCCCAGCGAGAACGACGGAAGCTAGCCAGCCAAACCAGCAGCCAGCACACAGTCCCCCCTTCCGCTCCGAGACCACCGTCCTCACTTGGTCCACTGCAGCCAAGTAGCCCGTCCACTCCCCGTCCTCGAGGCGGTACATCACGGCGTTGATGGCGTCGAGGATGTCCGGCACGCAGTGGTGCGGCCACAGCGTGCGTGCGGGCGGCGTCCGCCGGCACTGCGTCCACTCGCACAGCGGGTGCTGGGGCTGGCGCTGACGCAGCTGGCACAGCGCCAGCTCCGCTATCCGACAGCAGTGGCTGGGGACGAGAGGAGGGCAGCTGGAGACGAGAGGACAGCTGGGGACGAGAGACGAGTAGCTGGGGGCGAGAGGCGGGCCATTGGGGACGAGAGACGAGCGGCTGGGGACCAGAGGCGGACAGCTGGGAACATTAGGACGGTTGAGGACGAGAAGCTGATAGCTGGGAATGAGACATGGACAGTTGGGAACGAGAGGAGGACAGATGGGAACAATAGAACAGCTGGGGACAAGAGGACAATTAGGGACTAGTAGACCGTTGGGGATGATAGGCGGACAGCTGGGAATGAGACGTGGGCATTTGGAGATGAGAGGCAGATAGCTGGGAACAAAAGGACAGCTGGGGACGAGAGGACAATTAGAGACTGGAAGACCGTTGGGGACGAGAGGCGGACAGCTGGGAACACTACGACAGCTGGAGACGAGAACCGGATAGCTGGAAACGAGACTTGGACATTTGGGGCCGAGAGTTGGCCATTTGGGGATGATACACGGACAGGGTCATGCGTGGCGTGATGTGTTTTACAGACATCTTCAGCATTGCTTTTTAGCTACAACACAACATTTTAAACCTGTATTTTGTATGGGGTTGAGATGGAGCCGGAATGCGGACAATGGAAGGAGATATCTTGGAAAGAAGGCAAGAAGAGATATGAAAATAGTTCCAGTGTTAAATAATCATGCCAATGCATTTATTCCCAACCATTCCATCAAAAGGTCATGAGGCGGAGAAACAAGGGTCTGGCAGGGTGGCATTCCGTGAGGACGGTATTTCGCGGATTTAATGCGCGCTGGAGCCGAATAAGCCATCGCGGTCGGTAATTCATACTCTGTCACGGAACGTATTGTTAGAACCGCATATACTCTGCCAGGCTAGAAGACGTATTTACGCAGATGTACTTCGAAACAATACAAGTAGCGGTTCCCCACAGTCTTTCAACGGCGCTCACCTGCCGGTCTCAGACCCCTGCGGGCGCGGCTTCTCGGGCTCCATCCACGCCTCCAGCAGGTCCAGCGCCTCCGGCACGTTGATGACCTGCGTCTGAAGCTGCATGAACTCGCGGAAGCGCGGCAACAGCACATCGTCCCGCGCCATCTCCCGGTACAGCATCCGGGCGTAGTAGAAGCGCGAGAGGTTCTCAAACCTGCCGCAACGGCCAAACACGGTAGCAGCGCGAGAGGTTCTCAAACCTGACGCAACAGCCAAACACGGTAGCAGCGCGAGAGGTTCTCAAACCTGCCGCAACAGCCAAACACGGTAGCAGCGCGGGAGGTTCTCAAACCTGCCACAACAGCCAAACACAGTAGCAGCGCGGGAGGTTCTAAAACCTGCCGCAACGGCCAAACACGGTAGCAGCGCGAGGGGTTCTCAAACCTGCCGCAACTGCCAAACACGGTAGTAGCGCGAGAGGTTCTCAAACCTGCCGCAACAGCCAAACACGTGGTGTGTGTTGGTGTTTTAGGGCGCTTTCAGCAACTGGGCTATACGCGAACAGCCAAACACAGTAGCAGTGAGATACATACATACGTGTCTATTTCCACGAAAAACGGGAGGTTTTCTTGCATTCTCTGTCAGAAATATTTCATCTTTAAATTCAAGCAGGTCAGCTTTTAAAGGTTAAGCATGTTCATTCCCTGACATTCCCAATGGTAGAGGAGAAAATGCGATTGTAAACAACGGTCTAAGGACGTTGTTCTGATCCCCCAGATGCTGATTTGCACCTTTTGCTCCTGAGTTTTGACCTCCATCTTCCTTGAATTTTCACACCACACTATGCACTCTAGTATTTCCAGCACACTGGTAACATGAAAACGTAAAAACCGAGAAAACCCCAGTCATCACAGGGGTATCAACAGATTGCGACACAGAAATTTCTGGTTTCAGCAGCACTTAAGGAATGGTCTCACAAATTAAAGGTGCACATCCATAAAGGCAGAAATCATAGACACCTCTCGGAAACATCACCAAATGCCTGAAACATAGTCACCAGAGCGAAACGACAAGTAGCTTACAGCGACTCTTGAGTCACTGATGGCTGAGTTGAAGATACCCAAGACTTCCAGTTATTCAATGGTGGTCAGGTTAAGCCCCACACGTCTATGATAATAGTCCTTGGGCCATTGCACCCACAGTAGGGAGATGCACCACTCACGGGTGGCTGGCCGCCGCCTCCAGCACGTCCAACAGCTCGTCTCTGACCAGCGCCAGGTTGTCGCTGGTGACGAGCTGCTGCAGGTCCTGCACGGCCGGGTCCGGCAGGCCGCCCACAGGGTAGTACCGGCTGCCCAGAGAGTCCAGCAGCCAGCGCACGCTCACCCCCAGCTGCCATCGGCGCCGCGTCAGCTGCCGCCAGCTGTCGCCGCAGCTGGTCAGCTGGCCACGCAGCGGCTCCTCGTGGCAGTGGGCGGCCAGTCGCGGGTATCTGCCGGGAGCGAGAGCACGCTGCGATTTTTTTAACAAAATCATTTGATTTGAACAGAATCAGGACCATGTAGTGCAGGATTATACAAATTGGACAGGTTCCGTTCGATGTGTCAGCGCAATTTCGTTAGCAGGCTCTATAGCCCCACGCTGCCAGGCGTTGTTGCCAGATTTGATCAATGTGTTTCGTTGGCTGTTATCAGCAAATACCTGATGGCAATGAATGAATCCGTCACCATCCTCGTGTCAAAACCACCAAACCGGCAGATGGGAAAAAATCGCCTCCCCGATAAAATGATAGACGTCTGCTAATGAGCTGTGAACATTTTCCTGCTGCACAAAGGGGCGTCGGCGAAGAAAACCAACTCTATGTCCGGTTGCCGTAGTGACTGCGCGTCTGTGGTGGAGGTGAAATACTGGCCCCTCGTTGGTGCTGAAAAACAAAGCGAACACATCGAACGGGACCTACTTTATGCCATTTGTCTGCTCAAGTAAAGCAAAACCACGCTGATATATACGTCAGAAACAGGAAGGTTCCCGATGCACGTTTGTTATACAAAAACAAGCACTGAAAAGACAAAACATAACTAGTGGATTCACTGTTTCAATATGCAGATAAAATCACGGGAAATCTACCGATAGACGACTCATCAATGATGAAACCAACCCTGTTGCGAGACCAACCTTCGATGAAATGCTGATTTCCACACTGTTAACGATAACTGAACATCGTTAAAACGCTCACAGGTCTGGGCCAACGCACAAATTGTTTCCACGTCGCACATGCAAATGATGCTCTCAATGACTTCATTTGGAAGAGAGAAAATACACAGCGACGGTACGTCTGATTCCGTAGTATGCTCAGGTGCGGCCGAGGAAGTTCCTCCCGCCATTTGCTGTGCACTGAAAAAAACAGCACAAAACACACAGTTCAACACAGGGTATACAGTTGGTGTCTCAAAAGTACGAGAGTAAACGTGCAGAGTCCACATCTCGTGATGCAGGTGAGATTGCTGGTGCGGCAGCAGAAGCCTCCGCTTCCAGCAGCCGCAGCTGTGGCCACTGTACATGTCCTAGCCGACTGAGACCCCGCTGGAGGCTGCACCAGTCAGCCAACACCTCTGCAGCTACATGATGACTACGGTAAATTTGGGCAGTTTTTTCTTTGTGATTCACGTCAAGACACACCCAATGGGAAGATGCAAGTAATATCGCCGATACTGTGAGACTTCCATTCAGACACCAAACAATTTCACCGTGTTGGGACTGGGTTTTGAAGCGTCAGATGAGTGCGGATCTTGCAGGGTGGGCGGGCGTGTGCTTGCTGGTAAAGAGCGTCTTCTTACGCTCTCTACCAGGGAAAATTGAGACTTACACCTCAGCAGTCACGGGGGTACCGTGCCCCTTGGATGAACGAATGGGGACACCGCGATTGATCAGGGAAAATATCAGGGAAGATATCAGTGAAGCAGCACCTTATCCAGGTTTTCAAAATAGACTTTGACTTCTAAACATATTGATGTATGGTTGTGAATGAGTTATGACTGGTAGGAGGGTAATTGAGTATGACCATAAACTCATGTTTTGGAGTGCTGCATTTGAATTTGTGATGGGATGAGTTCTTTGTCAGTGAAAACCAATCTCTCTCCCTCTCCCTCTCCCCCTCCCCCTCCCTCTCCCCCTCCCTCTCCCTCTCCCCTCCCTCTCTCCCCCTCTCTCTCCCTCTCTCTCTCTCTCTCTCTCTCTCTCTCTCTCTCTCTCTCTCTCTCTCTCTCTCTCTCTCTCTCTCTCTCTCTCTCTCTCTCTCTCTCTCTCTCTCTCTCTCTCTCTCTCTCTCTCTCTCTCTCTCTCTCTCTCTCTCTCTCTCTCTCTCTCTCTCTCTCTCTCTCTCTCTCTCTCTCTCTCTCTCTCTCTCTCTCTCTCTCTCTCTCTCTCTCTCTCTCTCTCTCTCTCTCTCTCTCTCTCTCTCTCTCTCTCTCTCTCTCTCTCTCTCTCTCTCTCTCTCTCTCTCTCTCTCTCTCTCTCTCTCTCTCTCTCTCTCTCTCTCTCTCTCTCTCTCTCTCTCTCTCTCTCTCTCTCTCTCTCTCTCTCTCTCTCTCTCTCTCTCTCTCTCTCTCTCTCTCTCTCTCTCTCTCTCTCTCTCTCTCTCTCTCTCTCTCTCTCTCTCTCTCTCTCTCTCTCTCTCTCTCTCTCTCTCTCTCTCTCTCTCTCTCTCTCTCTCTCTCTCTCTCTCTCTCTCTCTCTCTCTCTCTCTCTCTCTCTCTCTCTCTCTCTCTCTCTCTCTCTCTCTCTCTCTCTCTCTCTCTCTCTCTCTCTCTCTCTCTCTCTCTCTCTCTCTCTCTCTCTCTCTCTCTCTCTCTCTCTCTCTCTCTCTCTCTCTCTCTCTCTCTCTCTCTCTCTCTCTCTCTCTCTCTCTCTCTCTCTCTCTCTCTCTCTCTCTCTCTCTCTCTCTCTCTCTCTCTCTCTCTCTCTCTCTCTCTCTCTCTCTCTCTCTCTCTCTCTCTCTCTCTCTCTCTCTCTCTCTCTCTCTCTCTCTCTCTCTCCCTCTCTCTCAACACTGTTCACAGCCTGACAGCAGACCTATTCTGTTGGTTTTTCTCTGATATAACCACCTCGGTAGCTCAGTTGGTAGAGTGTTGGGCTCCAGCCTGCTGCTCAAAAACATGTAGTGGCAGTGCATGACCAGGCTTGAGATCGGTTCTCCTCAGACGCTGCAGCTCTCAATAGTTTGCCTGATGCAGATCAGCTGGCAACTGACTGGTGAGAGAGTGACCTGAGTGGGGTGGTGGCCCTGTGCTTTGTGGAATGTTAAGCTTTGGCTTATAAATTAACCCTTAATTGTCAGAGTTGCTTGTTCAGGTGGCCAGGTCAGGATCTCTGTGACAAGTCTCTTGATGACTCTAGAACAGGAAACTCTACAGGTGAGCTGGACAGGTTGAGATGAAACCATCAACATGTATTTCACTCTACAACCAGCAAGTCCGCAAAATAGGGGAACGCACCGAATTACGGACACTTAAGCACTTGGCGGTGAAAAACGTTGCCTGGTCTACTGTGCAGGGCTTGATGGAACTGGAACTTGGTAAACATGTGTTGAAAAATAATGGATCGAGTATTTCGAACAATTCCCCACCTTCAACACCTCTCATTAATTTGTTAAAAACACTTTAGAGTGTCACGCCCGCGGCGCCCACGTACGGCCGGAATATCGGACGGCAATGTGGCTCTGTCGGTAATTTCGGACACAACAATGAAAAACTGTACGGAATTCCGGACAAAATGTTTATGTCAGATTTAAAAGATTTTCCACTTATTTTTTTCAATAAGCACGTTTCAAGTCCCAAAGACTGTATTTTTAGAAATAACCATCAATAAACTATTTCTGTTCTAGTTATAGAATATAGAGATGCAAACCTCATCTCAGACTGGAACCCATACATCACCTTTGGACACTTTGGGAGCTACGGACAGAAATGATGGAGGTAATGTTTTCATAAAATCACAATGTTTCCGACTCAATCACATTAACAATAACAAGATTTGTGGTTGCCAAAAAGAGGTGAGATAGGTAAAATCATACGCAGTCCAAGATTTCCGATTAGAGGGGCATACGGTCGGGGAGGGGGAGGCGCCGACCGGAACAGAGGGTGTAAAATCTCTTCGAGTGGGCGCCAAAACATTACATTCGAGTGTCAAATCTCATCATGGGGACCTTGATACTGGAATCCTGGGGGGAGACGAAATTTCAGGGACGCCTTGAACTTTCAGGAGGCGCCATTAACGTTTCAGGGGCATATGGTCGATCAGGTCAGCAAGTGTTCTGCTTCCTAGGCACGTTATCACAGGGGTCTTGTCTCCCACTTTCTGTACTGGGATAGCTGGGTGTGCCGCCCCCCCCATTTTGGCTTTAAATACCATCTAAGATTCTTGGCTTATAAGTAAACACAAGGCTTCATCACTTGCCCGCCACTCCCCCCCAACACGCACGCACGTTGGCTCCGGCACCCCACTCGGAAGTTCAGAGCGATGCCTCGTACGGGGGAGTGGCGTGGGAGAAATTTCAGGGGGCGCCACATAAATGCCTCGCCTCTTCCCCTCGGGTTCA
Organism: Lepas anatifera; assembly: GCA_034440635.1. Taxonomy (NCBI): domain Eukaryota; kingdom Metazoa; phylum Arthropoda; class Thecostraca; family Lepadidae; genus Lepas; species Lepas anatifera. The sequence continues at coordinate 266,249 of JAOTON010000157.1, forward strand.
CCCATGAGGGAGACACTGTACACTGTTTTTAGTCCAAGGTGACACGCCGCTTCGGCTAGAAGGAAGCACCGTTCTGGTCTCACGAACGTCATTTATAAGTTCAATCCACCATGGAGTATAAAATCGCATTGTGGGGACAGCATACTGGGGGGGACTGGGCAAGCCCAAATGTGCCGGTCAATTGGCGGATCCAGGACTTTTCAGGGGGCCCAGGGGCTCGAGTCTCCTCGACATTGTCTCGGACGAGCCTTCGCTTATGTATCAACAAAGGCACTCGAACATTTCTGGGGGGTTGAGCCCCCACCCCTCTTGTATTCGCCACTTGTTCCTGGCTATGCTATTGCGCAGGGGGGCGCAGTGGGGAGCGCTGTGTATTTGTCTCGGTACCCCTGTCACCTTTATCTCTAGTTCCACTTAGCCCACATTACGATCCCAACCTTTTTTAAAGTAAACCTCCGATCCGTGAAAAATATAATTGCAAACTCTCTGGAATGGGAGAAATCTAACAAAACCAGAAAGACTGCTTTGAAAATTGAGCAAAAATGTTTAGTCCGAATTTAAATACACCATAAATTTGCATGGTTGAAATATCGGACACCCCTGTCCGAAATTATAGCCTGGTAAAAATTTGGTGGTAAGTTCGGACACCCACAAAAATGCCGTCTAACACATAAAATAAACATAAAAACAAGCTCATAGAGCATATTACAAAGAAATTATAATACCTTCTTGTAAAACTGATCATAGGTTCGAACGCCAAAGACGAACATTTCGCTTGTGACCGGGCATCTGAAGCAAAGGATCGGTACTACCGGTTCATTAAGCCACGGAGCCGTAATAGGAAAATTGTCACCTCTTCCAGGACTCCCGCTACAAATTCAGGCGAAACAACACGTCCAAACAACACGTCCTCGGTAGGAGTGTTAGGGTAGGCGGCACGCACTACTCCGCGTAGGGTTACCAGAAAGAGGTCCAGTGGCGAGCCGAGCTCATACCGAAGCCGGCGCAGACGTGCCTGCGCGTCGATGGGGTCGGGAGGAGGGAAAGCCCGAGACAGGGTGCTTGTTACTGTGTCGTACGTTACATCCGCCGGAAAGTTAGAGTACAGATACGCCTCGCGCGCACTTCCCTCTAAGCAGAGTGGCAAAAATCGCAAACGATCCTGTTCCTCCCACTTCTGAATCGCTGCAAACAGCTCAAAATGCCGAATAAAAGTGTTGAACGGTCTGCCTGGAGATCCGTCAAAACTGGGTACTGGAAAGGAAAACGCAGGGGAAGCCGGAGTCGCCATTGTTTTGCCTTACTAATTACGACACCTCACCAACTATTCAGACAAAGGAATGTTGCTACCGACTATGGACCAAACACCATCAACCGGGAAATCAATAGTTTCGCGCTAAACACAAAACACATCATGAAACGTACATGTGCAAGGCAGAAAAACAGTGAGAATCAGTCCTTGTTAGATATCACCTCAGCTTCAATGTATCTTGTTTTAAACACTCATTTATTTACTTTATTTGTCACTTGCTTTGTTACTTTGTCACTTTATTATCGCAGTGGGAACCAGTCCTGAAATCTCACCTCAGGTTCGATGGATCTTCTGTAATAAGCACTCACTTTATCTACTTTATTTGTCGCTGGTTGCTTATTTGCTTATCATTTGTATTTTTATTTACTTTGTTAGTTTCTTCTCGTTTAGGCCTCGCACTTCCTCTCTTCTAGAAAGAAGTGTACACAGGGTCGCACAGGTACCGTACGCCAAGGTATCGGGTACCACAGCAGTCGAAAAAAACTTCACCGGAACGAAGATCAGTCCGGCGCAGTCTCCCGTAGGTTCAGAAGTCGCAGCGAGCTGCTCGGAGATCCGGCGGCCAATCTTGTGCCTAAGCTTCCGAAGATGGCACCAGAGGCGCTGCCGTCGTTGAGCCAAGTTCTCTCGCTGCCGCAGCACGGAGGCGGCGCTGCTGATTTCCTGTATTTTCCCGCGTGACGTCGGCAGCCGCCATGATGGCGGCAAAACTGTTCCCGCTAATGGCCAGCGTCTATTGCTTTGCTAAAGACGCTTCAATTGAAGAGGAAGAAAACGATAGGCTTCTCATTGAAAACGAGGAACACTGCCCCACCAGGACGAGGAGCAGTGAATTTTGTAGCGAAAACGTCTTTGAGCGCCTCAAAAGCTTATTCAAAACTGAAGGCGCACCGTAGCAACGTGCTTCAGCGTCGGTCGGGGCATGCCGGTGCCACTTACGAAAGGCGAACGTACACATCCACCGCCGTCACCAGTTGTAGGGCTGTCTTCTTCATTGCTGGCACCACGTTTTCGAAATCCGAGTCTTTTACTTCCAAATGGTGTATTCCACGGAGCAACAATCAACACCGGCCTCTCGCTTCCGGCCTTTTGGCGCCACTCTAACCGTGGCACCACTGCGGTTCCCCGCCAGCCACCTGGCGGAGCAACCGGAAACTAATGTCCAGCTGGGCGCGGCTAACCCGCGCCCCGCTGCTGAGGGGGCCAATGTGGATCCCCTACATATAAAACCTATTCCATGGACAGTCCCACTGATGAAACCGCTCACTTACTCCTCCCTAGCCATTGGTTGGAGATCCCGGGGGGCTTGGGGAGGTGAGTACTTCCTTGGACTTTAGGTCTCTGATAGGCTTTGTACAGGGCTTGTATTGCTATGCCAGTGTTAAGCCATCCAGGACCATCACCCACCGCCCCCGCCCCCTGACTCCTGGGTCGAGCAGAGATCTCCAGGGGCCTAGCACTTGACACGGCGCAGAAACCAGTATCTGGGACCCCCGAAAACAACACTTTTCCCGCAAATCAGTACTTACGTCCCCCAAAACCAGCATTTGGGGGTACCATGAGACTACCTACTGGGACTCCCTGGAACTTACTCTCGTGAGGCCCTGAGGATAATTTTGAGGGGAGGGGGAGGAAGGAGAGGAATGCTCGCTGAGACTAGCTTTTGGGGACACTTGAGGGCAGCTTCTGGGAACCCCTGAGACTAACTCCTGGAGACCTCGTGAGACTAATTGTCGGATCTCTGAGATTAGCTCTCCGGCCCTCCTTACACTAGAACTGAAAGGTCCCCTGAATATAACTCGGGCTTCCGAGATCAGTTCTTGGGGGACCTGAGACTAGCTCTGGGGCCGTCAAGACCAACACTTGGCGCTACTCACAAGGTTAATTTCCGGCCCCTCTCCCGATTAGATCTCAGGGAGTCTCTGATACTGATTCACGGCGCCTCTTGACCAAAATTGTGGACTCCTGAGAATCTCTCGGGGCTCCCTAGATTAGTTATCGGCAGCACCTCTGGGCCTATTTATCGGCCCCCCCCAGATTTGCTCTGGGGAGGGGGCTGAGACTGACACTCGGGGCCATCCAGATTAGCTCTTGGGGATCCCCTGAGGCTGTCTCTGGGGTGAGGCGGGGGGCTGGGAATGACTACCGACAGCCCTCTGAGACTAACCCTGGGTCGCCCCCGAGACTAACACTCGATGAGGGAGGCGTGGAACCACCCCTGAAACTGAGTATTTGGCACGGCACTCCCGAGACTGACTCTCGGAAGCCCAGATTAGCCCTCAGAGGTCTAAGGCTAACTCGGAGCCGTGAGACCAAAATTCGGGAGCACCTCTGGGAATTACTCTCAAAGCCCCAAAATTAGCTCTTGGACGAACCGGAGACTAGCTCCCGGGAGCGCTCTGAGACTATCTTTTAGGTGCTCCCTGAGATTGACTCTCAGGGCCTCTTATGCAACAACTAGGGGGGGCACAGCCTCAGGCTAAATCTCGAGGCTTCCCAAGATTACCCCTCAGGGGCCTCCTGAGATCAGCACTCTGCGGATCAAATGAGACTAGCTCTCGGACCCCTAGATTAATTCTCGGAGCCACCTGAAAGTAAATATTGACTCCTGAGAGAGACGCCCGTAAGACTATGGGACCGAATATCGGGGGTCCTCTAAGACTGAATCTCAGGGTCCCCTTGACCGACCCTTGGGGTTCTCTGAGACTGACTCTCATGGAACCCCCTGAAATAGTCTGTCGCGGGGCCCTGAGAACCACTCTCTGGGGACCCTGGGACGAGCTCGGCCCCCTGAGACCGACTCTCGGGGCTCCTGAGACCGACTTTCGGGATCCCCTGAGACTAACTCTCAGGGACCCCCTGAAATCTACTTTTGGGGGTGTTGAGACTGACCCTCAGGGCGGGGCCCTGAGGCCGACTCGGGACGCCCTGAGAACGAATCTTCAGGTGCTTCTGAGACTGATTCTGGGCGCCCCGTTATCAGAGAATGCTTTGCAGTGGTTTAGATTGGCCCAAAGGGGGTCCTCGGACTCCTAGAACCCCTTGGCTACGCCACTGCATCCACACATTCGGGGGCCCGCCGAGATCAGCACTTGGAGGCCCCTGAAATCATTGCTTCCCCCCATACCAATACTCCGGAGCCCCTGGATACTGATGCACGGGACTCCTAAGACCAAGCTCGGGGTACCACTTAGATCAGGTTCGGGGGGCACCCTTAGGCCTATGCTTGCGCTTTTCTCAGGAGTTACTCGACACCGTTGTTTTGGGGGGGGAGCAGATCAACATTCGAAGGCCCCCCCCAGACTAATGCTCGGTACTCTGGAGCCCCTCGATACCAATGCTCGGGGACCCTGAGCCCAAGCCTCGGCCCCTGAGACCAAACTCTGGGTCCCATGGGGCCAATTCTCGGGCCTCGCTCATAAGTCCCCTCAATATCGATAGCCGGGGGACACCCCGAGATCAATATTGTCCCCCCCCCCACTTCCCGAGATCAATGTTCGCTGCTCCGGAGCCATCGATACCAATGCTCGGGGGATCCCTGAGACCAGCTCTGGGGCCCCCTACGCCAGGGCCGGTGTAATACTTGTTTGTATAAACCGTATTGCAGCCCTCGTGCCACCTACCGGCCAATCCTGGCACTGTGTGTGTGGTCATTCGCGCGTCGCCTGTGTGCTTCGATGCACGTATCCGAATACAAGTCCTGTCGGTTCTACCGCTGTGCTCATCTATACTGGCGTGGTGGCAGCGCATCTTCCTACTTTCGCCTCCTTATTTGTAGGTTTTAGTGACAGCACAATTTCTTAACCTGAGAACGGTAGAAACAACAATACTTCGTTGGAAATCGACGGGACTAATTTTCAAGATGGCGACGGCCCGTGCCCCGAAACAATGGGCTCTTACAAAGCATGAGACTATAACAAGCTTTGAAAACTGGCGTCAGAACCTTGAATACACACTCTCTCTGGATGTCAACTTCTCTCATTTCCTTACCCCAGGTGCCACCTGGCTGAAGAAATCCCGAGACGCCCCCTTCCGGGGTTTCGTCGACGACGGCGAGGCTGTTCCTGCCGAACATCGTCGTACTGCAGTTCAGAAATCCGCTCAGCTTGAACTCATGCTGGGACAAATTGCGAATTTCTGTCCCGTCATCGCCCGGAACACCATTACCAAGTCATCGACGTCTCTGGCCACCATCTGGCAGCATATTCGGCTGCATTACGGATTCCAAACATCCGGCGCCCACTTTCTTGATTTTGCCTAGCTGCGGCAAGGTGCTGACCAGGGGAGGAAAAACCTCAAACCTGTCGCCAACCCAATGTTAAACACTGAAAGCTGTCGCTCTCATTTTTTTTTTAAATATAGGCAATTTCTAACGCACATATAATACGAAAAATAGTACCTATATTGATAAAACAACCTCACAATAACATTCCTGAATTCGCGAAGAGGCTTACTGAAGATCACACTCCTATGCATAATTCTGCCACCTGCGTAAGCGCCGCCACAGACACTGCAAAACAGCACAGACGAAAAAAGGAAGATTGAAAGTGGCCGCGCTCGGGAATCGAACCAGTTATCCTCTCCTAACAATTCGAGCGCCCTTCCGACTGCGCTACCTGCCATTTGAAGAATATGCGTGCAGAGTTACATCTGATAATGATAAATAATTATCAATGAATGAGCTAACGCATCCGACAGAGAAGTGAAGTACCTAACCCAGTGGCGGATCTAGCCGGGTGGTTTGGGAGGGGCAAACCAAAGTCGAAAAGCAAAAAAAAAACAAAGTCGCGCAGTGAAAAATTGCGTTACAATATGCCTTTTCGGAAGGATTTTAGGAACTGGAGACGAAAAGCAAAAAAAGCAAAAAAACCGACACGGGGTGAAAAATATGGACTCAAGATACTTGTTTTCCTATCCAAGCCCCAATATTTACACTGAACTTCACTAATTCTGTTTGAAGTTGGGAGTTGAAGCACCAAAATCTTGCTTACAAGCTAAAAAGGAGTCGGGGAAAAAGGAGGTCGAGCGCTTTGGGGGGGGGCAAAAACATAGTTTTGCCCCGAGCTTTTCCGTTTGGGGGGCAATTGCCTTTTTGCCCCCCCTGGATCCGCCACTGACCTAACCAGTTGCCATGACTTGGTGTCGTCTCATTATAAAAGCTGTCGTTGCCCATGCAAGCGGCAAGTTTTGACTGTCGCACGCTGTCGCTCCCGTCCACCACTGCATTGTGGTAAGTTAACAGGCAGGGGAGGGATGGAACTACTAATATGTAATTGGTGTTCATTCACATGCGTTCTAGCCACAAAACATTATCTGTGATATTTCCAGGCTAGTCGTAGAAGTTGAACTTATATAAGCACGAAGGGGGAAGGTAATGACAGACCAATGTGACATAATTAGCGTTGGGAAAAATTTATCACGACATATTTTGATCAAATGGTTTCTACCACACCCCTGAATTCAATCGAAGCAGCTAATTTGCGTTATCTATTCTAGTTCATCGCGGTGATTACCTTGTCAGGGTGAGTTATTTTCTTTGAAACTTCCCTGGAAACTCTTATTTTATTTAGCCAGTCAGAACTGTTCTGGTATTGTATAGATTTCCTGTCGCACTTGATGGTTTCAATGTTCAGGGTCTGTCGCTATCCCTAGTTGGTGAGTTGGCGGGTTTTTCCACCCCTGGTGCTGACGAACGCCCTGAGGACCTGTACCAACGTTTGCTGGCCTTTATCAACGACAACCTGCTTCGACCGGAGTTTGGCATCAGCCATCATGGAACAGTGCCTGCTGAAGAGGAAGACTTGTCCCCGACCCTGGAAAACTTAATTGTGCTTCAGTGGCTTCGGCTCCTCCATCCCGGCCTCCCAGCTCTCGTGAAACAGAGATACGGTCCTGAGTTGCGATCCAGGACTCTGGCCTCGCTTAAGCCAGAGATTAGCCAGGCTCTTGACTCGCTCTTGGGCGAGTTACACACTGCAGAGGACGCTAAAGTTCTTCGTGCCGCCGCGGAGAATATCCGGATTTCTCCGCGCCAGGACTCTTCCTTCCCGACACGTCCGGGTCCTCGGCCGTCACCGGGTGTGGACCGACCCCGCCCGTCCTCCCAAGCTCAGCACAAGAACAATCGTCTCGGCCAGCGCTCATGTGCCTTGTGTCAGGCTGCCGGTCGCCCGGGAAGCGAAACACACTTTTTGAGCCGCTGCCGCTTCTTGCCAGATGCCGATCGCCGTTTCCTGGCTGGTGTCCGCCTCATTGTGGGTTGTGAAGGTGACGCAGGTGATGACGAACTTGACGCTCTCGCCAGTCCGCAGGTTAATGACACCGACGCTTTTCCTGCCGTCCCCGACTCTCAGTCCTCTGATTCAATCCGTCGTGTGCAAACAGCACCCTCTCCCCCACCTCATCGTGTTCCATGACCACCATCCCCTCCGTCTTACGCTTGAGACCGGTGCGGAGGTGAACCTCCTCCGTTCTTCTGCGGCTGTAAAACTCGGTGCCACCATCCGTAAGACCTCACAGACGGCTTATCAGGCCGACGGTCATTCAGCCTTGGCTATTGTGGGTGAGACGCGCCTGTCCCTGCACCGTGAGGACCGTGTGTTGACACTTGATGCGCTGGTGGTAAGCAACCTCGATGTCGATGTGCTTGCTGGCGCTCCATTCATGCGCACCAATGACGTTTCTGTACGTCCCGCTGCTTGCACCGTTTCAATTGGTGACTCCGTGGTTTTCAGGTATGACTGTGATACGTCACCAGCTCCCGACACCCCTGTGGCACGGCGCGCCCCCTGCACGCTGCGCGCTCCAGTCTCCCAAACTGTCTGGCCCGGAGACTACCTGGAACTCACCGCACCCGAGTTTGCACCTGAATCCTGCATCTCTATCGAGCCGACCTTGTCCTCACCACGCCAAGGTGACCCGGCAGACCCGTGGCCCCGTCGGACTGTCACCCAGCTAGTGGCAGGTAAAATTAGTGTCCCAAACCTGAGTGCATCACCTGTCCATGTCCGTCAGCACAGTCATCTGTGCAATATTTATTTAGTGACCTCTCCCAGTGCTAAGCCAGCCACGCAGCCTCCTGATCTATTGGTCCCCCCGCACTCGCACCTGGTGCTCACGTGGGCGTGGTGCGGATCGATCCGGACAATATTCTGCCTCCATTTATTCGATCCCAGTTTGCTGATCTCATGGATGAGTATGCGTCTGTATTCAATCCCTCCTTCCCCGGGTATAACGGGGCCAAAGGCCCGATCAAAGGTGTGGTTAATATCGGCGCTGTCCAGCCTCCACAGCGCCCTGGTCGGGTTCCCCAGTATGAACACAGTCGCCTCAACGAGCTTCAAACTAAATTTGACGAGCTGGAAGCTCTTGGTGTGCTTAGAAAGCCAGAGGACGTAGGTGTTGTGGTTGAGTACGTCAACCCCTCCTTCTTGGTTCACAAAGCCGGGGGCGGGACCCGCTTAGTCACCGATTTTTCGTCTGTGAGTCAGTACTGTAAGCCTCAACCTTCTTTGATGCCAGACGTGGAATCTACCCTCCGCACCATCGGCGGATGGCGTTTCCTCATATCCACAGACCTCACTAAGGCGTACCACCAACTCCCATTAACCCGCTCATCCATGAAGTTCTGCGGCGTATCCACCCCGTACAAGGGAACTCGCGTCTACACACGTTGCGCCATGGGTATCCCTGGCTCAGAATCAGCACTCGAAGAGCTCATGTGCCGCGTTCTTGGTGATCTTATTCAGGAAGGCCGGGTCGTAAAACTCGCAGACGACCATTTCTGTGGGGATAACAGCCCACAGGAAGTTCTTGACAACTGGCGCCTCGTTTTGGAGGCACTGCACGCTTGTGACCTCCGCCTGTCTGCATCAAAAACTGTGATCTGTCCACGGTCAACAACTGTCCTGGGTTGGACATGGTCTGAGGGTTTCATCTCTGCCAGCCCTCACCGCATCTCTGCGCTTGCTACCTGTAAACTCCCCAACACAGTGAAAAACCTGCGGAGCTTCATCGGGGCTTACAAAGCTCTCAGCCGAGTGATACCTCACACTGCCAACATTTTGTCTCCACTTGAGACTGCTTGTGCAGGACGTGAATCCTCTGACCGGATTGCATGGTCAGATGATCTGACCACAGCGTTCTCCGGTGCTCAGACAGCGCTCAGAACTCAGCGGTCCGTGGTGCTGCCCCGTTCCTCAGACCAGCTTTGGATCGTAACCGACGGCTCTGTTAAAGAGCGTGGTATCGGTGCCACCCTGTACATCAGTCGTGGCGGCACCACGCATCTGGCTGGATTTTTTCAGCGCCAAGCTCCGCAAAAACCAGGTCACCTGGTTGCCTTGTGAAGTCGAGGCACTGGGGATTGCAGCTGCAACAAAACACTTTGCGCCGTACATTCTCCAATCTTCAACGCCCGTTACCGTTCTCACAGACAGCAAACCATGCGTCCAGGCCTATCAAAAACTTGCCCGTGGCGAGTTCTCCGCTAGTCCTCGCGTGACGACATCTTTATCCACCATTAGTCGGCTCAGTCTTTCGGTGCTTCACTTGGCCGGATCCGACAACGCTCCGTCCGATTTTGCCAGCCGCAATGCCCCAGAGTGTGCTCATCCCAGCTGTCAGGTCTGTTCGTTCGTTTCTGCTCTGGAAGAAGCGCCTGTCCGCCAGATAAGTGCGCAGGACGTCCTGACCGGCGCTGCTCGCATGCCCTTCCTGAGCCGCAACACTTGGCACCAGACCCAGCAGGACTGTGCTGACCTGCGCCGCACCAAGGCCCACCTCCTTCAGGGCACCAGGCCCTCCAAAAAGCAGACCAAAATCCGAGACGTGAAACGCTATCTTCAGGTCACCTCTATCGCCAGGGGATGGCCTGCTGGTCGTTAAACGCCCCGAACCCTTCGCGCCCTCGCGCGAGTGCACTGTTGTCCCGAGATCGGCCGTCGCTGGCCTTCTCCAGGCCATTCACCTGAAGCTGGCACATCCTACCCAGCACCAGCTGAAGCAGGTCTTTATGCGCTACTTCTATGCGCTTGATATAGACTCTCATTTGTCTTCTCTGTATGAGTCGTGCCACACATGTGCCTCACTCCGAAAACTACCGCCCCCACTAGTTGAGTCTAGTACCACGGCTCCAACCACAGTCGGCTCCCACTACTCGGCGGATGTCATGCATTATTACCGCCAGCGTATCCTGCTGGTACGTGAGTCGGTCACTGGCTTCACCCTGACTAGCCTCATTCCCGATGAGACTGCAGCATCCTTAGAGTCTGCTCTTGTCTCACTCTGCTCCCTCTTACGCTCACCCGATGGCCCACCCGTCACCGTGCGCGTTGACCCGGCTCCCGGCTTTGTACGCCTTCAGTCAAGTGAGGCTCTTCGTCAAGTTAGTGTTGAACTGGAAATTGGCCGGATCAAAAACCCAAACAAAAACCCCATTGCCGAACATGCCATTGGTGAACTGCGTGACGAACTCAAGCGTGCCAATCCGGATGGCGGCTCTGTCAGCGCCTCACTCCTCTCACTCGTGACCTCCCGTTTGAATTCACGACTTCGCCGCGGTGGTATGTCCGCTCGTGAAATGCTGTTTTCGCGCGACCAGTTCACGAACTCTGCTTTTGATATCACTGATCTCGAACTGATTGCAAACCAGAACGCTAGCCGTGTGGAAAACCATCGCCACGATTATACATCAAAATCCCGCACCAAACGGTCCCTCCAGTCAGCGCAGGTCCAGGTAGGCGACCTGGTATACTTAGCTCAGGACCGAGATAAATGCCGCCCACGTGATCGGTATCTAGTGATCGCTGTGTCTGACCAGTGGTGTGAAATCCGCAAATTTACCGGATCCCAACTCCGAGCCAAAACCTACAAGGTTCGTCTGGATGAATGTTTTCACATTTCTAGCGCCATTCCCAGCTCTTTTGCACAGCATACCGAGACCTCCAGCAGTGATCAGTCTGATGACGACTGTCATCCTCTTGGTGTCAGCCAACTCCCACACGCCATCCCACCTGTTACCAGTGATCCACACTGTTCTCTGGACGTTGTGCCTCCCTGTCGAGCGTCGCCGCCCCCAGCGGGCCGCCCTGTGCCATCCCCTAGCCCAGCCCCGGCCCTTCCCTCACGGCCACGGCGTACTGTGAGGCCACCCGCTCACTTGCACGTCCATGAAGTTAGCGACGGATTCGCATTCGGATTCAGCGACGGATTCGCCCGAAATGGCGTCTCCTGCGATTTCGTTCAAATTCACACCATAGGCTCCCCGTGCCATCAGCAACTCACCCCTAAAATGATTTTCCGTCACAATCACCCGTTCACCCGCTAGAGGTGAAAAAGTGAAATTCACCCAAAGTGGCGTCTCCTCCGATTTCGCTCAAATTCACACCATAGGCACCCCTTGCCCTTAGCAAATCACAGCTTAAGTGATTTTCCGTCACACTCACCCGTTCACCCGCTAGAGGTGAAAAAGCGAAATTCACCCGAAACGGCGTCTCCTCCGATTTCGCTCAAATTCACACCAAAGGCTTCCCCTGCCCTTAGAAACTCACCCCTAAAATTATTTTCTGTCACACTCACCCGTTCACCCGCTAAAGGTGAAAAGGTGAAATTCTCCCCAACCGGCGTCTTTAGCGGATTCAGCGACGGATTCGCCCGAAGTGGCGTCTCCTGCGATTTCGCTCAAATTCACACCATAGGCTCCCTTTGCCCTCAGCAACTCACAGCTAAAGTGATTTTCCATCACACTCTCCCGTTCACCCGCTAGAGGTGAAAAAGCGAAATTCACCCGAAACGGCGTCTCCTCCGATTTCGCTCAAATTCACACCATAGGCTTCCCCTGCCCTCAGGAACTCACGGCTAAAGTGATTTTTTGTCACATTCACCCATTCACTCGCTAGAGGTGAAAAAGTGAAATTCAAGCGAACCGGCACCTTCAGCGTCGGATTCAGCGACGGATTCGCCCGAAATGGCGTCTCCTGCGATTTCGCTCAAATTCACACCATAGGCTCCCCTTGCCCTCAGCAACTCACAGCTAAAGTGATTTTCCGTCACACTCTCCCGTTCACCCGCTAGAGGTGAAAAAGTGAAATTCACCTAAAACGGCGTCTCCTCCGATTTCGCTCAAATTCACACCATTGGCTCCCCGTGCCCTCACAAACTCACCCCTAAAGTGATTTTCCGTCACACTCACCCGTTCACCCGCTAGAGGTGAAAAGGTGAAATTCTCCCTAACCGGCGTCTTTGGCGTCGGATTTAGCGACGGATTCGCCCGAAATGGCGTCTCCTGCGATTTCGCTCAAATTCACACCATAGGCTCCCCTTGCCCTCAGCAACTCACAGCTAAAGTGATTTGCCGTCACACTCTCCCGTTCACCCGCTAGAGGTGAAAAAGCGAAATTCACCCGAAACGGCGTCTCCTGCGATTTCGCTCAAATTCACACCATAGGCTCCCCTTGCCCTCAGCAACTCACAGCTAAAGTGATTTGCCGTCACACTCTCCCGTTCACCCGCTAGAGGTGAAAAAGCGAAATTCACCCGAAACGGCGTCTCCTGCGATTTCGCTCAAATTCACACCATAGGCTCCGCTTGCCCTCAGCAACTCACAGCTAAAGTGAGTTTCCGTCACACTCTCCCGTTCACCTGCTAGAGGTGAAAAAGTGAAATTCACCCAAAACGGCGTCTTTAGCGTCGGATTCAGCGACGGATTCGCCCGAAATGGCGCCTCCTGCGATTTCGCTCAAATTCACACCATAGGCTCCCCTTGCCCTCAGCAACTCACAGCTAAAGTGAGTTTCCGTCACACTCACCCGTTCACCCACTAGAGGTGAGCAAGCGAAATTCGAGCGAACCGGCGTCAGCGTCGGATTCGGCGACGGATTCGCCCGAAATGGCGTCCCCTGCAATTTCGCTCAAATTCAGACCATAGGCTCCCCTTGCCCTCAGCAACTCACAGCTAAAGTGATTTTCCGTCACACTCTCCCGTTCACCCGCTCGAGGTGAAAAAGTGAAATTCACCCAAAGCGGCGTCATTTAACATGGGAAATTGAATGATTAAATATCCAATTTTTTTTAAAAAAGAGGCTTAGAATCAAGGAAAAAATGTTTATTTATTGTATTTGGGATAAACTTGATTACTGTGTATTCTCACAAATTCGTAAGCGGGCAGTATCATAAGCGGCAGTTTGACGCAAGGAACAAAGGTGAAGGAATTTTGCCGTGTTCATATGATGTCACCCAGGCGTGGTGGAATCCCTCTTGAACGTACCTTTAGGTAAAGGTATCCTGCTTCAGACAAGGGGGATTGTCGAGGCCCTCTTGCGAAAATCCGACAGCTTTTGGTGCCAGCCATTCTTTCCAGAAAATACCCACTGCCCTTGAAAAATACCCCTGAAAGTGCTGTTATTGCTTTGTGCTTTTTAGGACAAGTATGACTGAAGTGTTTCAATTCACTTCATCCTTTGTCTTGGGTAATTTTTTACAAAGCATCTGGTACCAAAAGCTCTCGGATTTTTGCAAGAGAGCCTGGGCCTGGACCATCCCCTAAAACGGCTACTGCTTTCACGTTCGGTATTATTCTCAAGCAGTTTGTCTCAGAATGTAGTCACTTTTAGTCTCAAGTGGTTCAGACAAATGCCATTGGCATGAACCTACATCTTGATCTCACCAGTACAGTAAGGTAATGACTTCAGTCGGTCTATTTTCTTTGCCCTTCCTTTCTTAAAGGGAGATACGCGAAAAATTATTATTGTGGTTTCTTGCTATTTGAAAAATCCTGATACCGAAACTATCAATTATTTTTCCGTCTTCGGTAAAATTTTGGGAGGCTACTTATTATCGAAATAGGTTAACAGTTTCGATAAAATGTTCATCACTTACCCATGCCCATACCCATCACTTACTTTTCGAAAACTATTTAAAGTTGAAAAGTAATGTTTTTTATAGTACAAATGTCTGTTCTCCTGTATTTATATTTGAACTAATTCAAATATAAATACACTTTTTCACCTCTAGCGGGTGAACGGGTGAGTGTGACGGAAAATCACTTTAGGTGTGAGTTGCTGAGGGCAAGGGGAGCCTGTGGTGTGAATTTGAGCGAAATCGCAGGAGACGCCATTTCGGGCGAATCCGTCGCTGAATCCGACGCTGAAGATGCCGGTTCGCTTGAATTCCACTTTTTCACCTCTAGCGAGTCAATGGGTGAATGTGACGAAAAATCACTTAAGGGGTGAGTTGCAGGGGGGCACGGGGAGCCTATGGTGTGAATTTGAGCGAAATCGGAGGAGACGCCGTTTCGGGTGAATTTCACTTTTTCACCTCTAGCGGGTGAACGGGTGAGTGTGACGGAAAATCACTTTAGGGGTGAGTTGCTGAGGGCACGGGGAGCCTATGATGTGAATTTGAACGAAATCGCAGGAGACGCCGTTTAGGGTGAATTTCGCTTTATCACATCTAGCGGGTGAACAGGTGAGTGTGACGGAAAATCACTTTAGCTGTGATTTTCTAAGGGCAAGGGGAGCCTATGGTGTGAATTTGAGCGAAATCGCAGGAGACGACATTTCGGGTGAATTTCGCTTTTTGACTTCTAGCGGGTGAACGGGTGATTGTGACGGAAAAGTACTTTAGGGGTGAGTTGCTGAGGGCACGGGAAGCCTATGGTGTGAATTTGAGCGAAATCGCAGGAGACGCCATTTCGGGTGAATTTCGCTTTTTCACCTCTAGCGGGTGAACAGGAGATTGTGACGGAAAATCACTTTAGCTGTGAGTTGCTGAGGGCAAGGGGAGCATATGGTGTGAATTTGAGCAAAATCGCAGGAGACGCCATTTCGGGCGAATCCGTCGCTGAATCCGACGCTGAAGACGCCGGTCCGCTTGAATTTCGCTTTTTCACCTCTAGCGGGTGAATGGGTGAGTGTGACGGAAAATCACTTTAGCTGTGAGTTGCTGAGGGCAAGGGGAGCCTATGGTGTGAATATGAGCGAAATCGCAGAAGACGCCATTTCGGGTGAATTTGCTTTTTCACCTCTAGTGGGTGAACGGGAGATTGTGACGGAAAATCACTTTAGCTGTGAGTTGCTGAGGGCAAGGGGCGCCTATGGTTTGAATCTGAGCGAAATCGCAGGAGACGCCATTTCGGGTGAATTTCGCTTTTTCACCTCTAGTGGGTGAACGGGAGATTGTGACGGAAAATCACTTTAGCTGTGAGTTGCTGAGGGCAAGGGGCGCCTATGGTGTGAATTTGAGCGAAATCAGAGGGGACGCCGTTTCGGGTGAATTTCACTTTTTACCTCTAGCGGGTGAACGGGTGATTGTGACGGAAAATCACTTTAGGGGTGAGTTGCTGATGGCACGGGGAGCCTATGGTGTGAATTTGAACGAAATTGCAGGAGACGCCATTTCGGGCGAATCCGTCGCTGAATCCGAATGCGAATCCGTCGCTAACTTCATGGACGTCTCACTTGCGGGATTTCGTGTTGTAACGTGTGCATCGAGTCACCTTCATAAGTGTCTGTTGGGTATCTTGTTTTACTGTCACTGTTCACTCTATGTTCTTTTGGTGTTACATGAAAAAAAGGGGAAAAAGGGCCCTGCCAGGGCCGGTGTAATACTTGTTTGTATAAACCGTATTGCAGCCCTCGTGCCACCTACCGGCCAATCCTGGCACTGTGTGTGTGGTCATTCGCGCGTCGCCTGTGTGCCTCGATGCACGTATCCGAATACAAGTCCTGTCGGTTCTACCGCTGTGCTCATCTATACTGGTGCTAAGACCAAGATCGAAAGACCCGTGAGACCAAGCTCGGGGCCCCCTGAGACCAGGCTCGGGAGCCCATGAGACCAAGACAAAAGGGCCCGTGAGACCAATATCGAAAGGCCCATGGGACCAGGATCAAAAGGCCCGTGGGACCAAGTTTGGGGCCCCGAGGTCAAGCTCGGCCCCTGATACCAGCTCGGAATCCCTGAGACCAAGCTCGAGGGGGACCCTGAGACCAAGCTCTGGGCCCCCCTGAGACCAAGCTCGGGAGCCCATGAGACCAAGACCAAAAGGCCCGTGAGACCAAGATCGAAAGGCCCATGGGACCAAGTTTGGGGCCCTGAGACCAAGCTCGGGCCCCTGAAATCAACTTGAGGCCCCTGAGACCAAGCTCAGGGGCCCCCTGAGACCAAGATCGAAAGGCCCGTGAGACCAAGATCGAAAGGCTCGTGGGACCAAGATCAAAAGGCCCGTGGGACCAAGTTTGGGGCCCTGAGACCAAGCTCGGGCCCCTGAAATCAACTTGAGGCCCCTGAGACCAAGCTCAGGGGCCCCCTGAGACCAAGATCGAAAGGCTCGTGGGACTAAGATCAAAAGGCCCGTGGGACCAAGTTTGGGGCCCTGAGACCAAGCTCGGGCCCCTGAAATCAACTTGAGGCCCCTGAGACCAAGCTCAGGGGCCCCTGAGACCAAGATCGAAAGGCTCGTGGGACCAAGATCAAAAGGCCCGTGGGACCAAGTTTGGGGCCCTGAGACCAAGCTCGGGGAACCACTGATACCAAGACCGAAAGACCGTGAGACCAAGATCAAAAGGCCCGTGGGACCAAGTTTGGGGCCCCTGAGACCAAGCTCGGGGCCCTGAGACCAACTCAGGGCCCCGCTGAGACCAAGCTCAGGGCCCCGGAGATCAATGTTCGATAATCCAGAGCCCTTGATATCGATGATCGAGGGCCCCTAAGACCAAGCTTGTGAAGCCCCCTGAGACCAAGCTCAGACCACCGGAGGACAAGCTCGGGGGTCCCCTGAGACCAGGCTGGGGGCCCCTGAGACCAAGCTCGGGGGGCTTCTGAGACCAAGATCAGGGGGCCCCAAGATCAATGTTCGATAATCCGGAGCCCTCGATAGCGATGATCGAGGGACCCCTGACACTAAGCTCGGGGAGCCCCTGAGGCCAAGTTCGGGCCACTGAAACCATCATCATCATTGTTGGGGTTTTTGGGCGCACCGACAGCTGGGTCATATGGCGCCCATAACATTAAATGAAGTACTGTGAGGGCTGTAACAGGTCAGGTGCTAATAAAAAGGAGGTTTATACGTAAAAAGTACTAACCCTGTGGTGTTACCATTTGTGTGTGTCTGCTACATAAATGAAGTGAGAAAAAAACTAAGAGGGTGAATAAATGACATTGAATGCGATACTCTTTAGAAAAGCCGATATTGTTGCCACATCGACTGACGGCGACTCACCAATAAGGGACCCGAGTGAAAAATCTGCGGGGAAGTGAGCCCTCCTCTCAATCTCAAAGTCCCGGCAGTCAGTGAGAACATGCTTAACAGAGAGGTGTTCCCCACATCGCGGGCACTCCGGTGGCTCCTCTCCTCTCAGAAGGAACGAGTGAGTGGAGTGTGTGTGTCCTATACGCAATCTGGCTAAAACAACCTCGTCCGTTCTGCACCTGGCATTGGCCGATGACCACGCGCCGATCCTGGGCTTCATAAGGCGCAATTTGGAGCCCTTGGGATCATTGTCCCATCTCCGTTGCCAAGACTCGAATGCATACTGCCTGATGGCAGGGAAACAGTCAGAGTAAGGCACTTTTATTCCTGACGGCACGATACCCCGTGACGCATCCTTCGCCGCAGTGTCACATTGCTCATTGCCAGGCACTCCCACGTGGCTGGGCACCCATGCCAGTGTTAATTGTTTTTGTTGGCAGTGTGCTCTGTGCATCTTATTCCGAATAAGTTCCAGAATATATGACGATGAGGGGTGAAAATCAAATGATGTTAGTGTAACGGGGGTTTCTCGGGAAACGGGGATTTTCGCTTCTTTCTTGTGGGGGCCTGGCACCGGTGTGTTCTGTGCGGCCATTCCCTCCACCACCCGTTACGGAATATTTAGGGAGACAGGCGATGCGGTCAGGAGCTGGGCGCGCCTCCAGGACCGTTAGCGAGACACATAAGACACGCAGGTACAACAAACAATGAGCCATTTCATGCACATAGCCAAATAAGCTCCCAATGTATGAGCCAACATGCGTATACCCCCCTTTTTTGGTGATTTTAGAATATTCGCGTTAGGTCAAATAAATATCTGCGTAAATTAACATCTTAGTGCCGCCGACCCCGGAGCGCTCCTTCCCAACTAACCCGCATAGGAGCGGTGTCGGGGACCGACTATGTCTCCTGAATTTATGAATAATACGTAGCTTCCTCCCTGTCCGAAACAATAATAAACGCAAGTTTCCACCGCTAAGCTTACGGGGCACGCCCCATCAATCGCACATAGAGAGCTCCTCACCTCCGTAGGCTCTCCCCAATCGCAAAGGCCCGGATTGGTGGCAATCGGGGGTCCCCGATATCAAAATATCCCCTCCGCTACTATGTACCATATGGTAAATTGCATAGCCACAGCTGACTAATTATCGTTATACTTTTCTCGGTTTTTCTCATCGTCGTTATATATGTATATCGATATAGTACGCATAGCGATGGGATCCAGGGCCGCCCTACCGTCGACGTGATACCCAAAGGGAAATAAGATTTGCGGTCGAGCCCTACCGCTGCACGGCCGATCTCCGTCGAAGCGACCGACCGTGTTCCCCCCTTATAAAATATAAAATGCGTAACAATCGAGTGTAATCGTCATTACGACTCGTCTTTATTGAGGGAACAGCCTCGGTCGGCTGCGCCAATATGGGTCGCCACCCATACCGGTCCGGGAGTAGTCGTCACTCCCCCCGGCCTCCACCTCATTCATCTTCACCGGAATAGCCTGACGGCTACACCAGTACGGGCCGGAGCCCATACCGGTCCGGTGGGGAACACCATCCCACCGGCCTCCGGACTTATCTTCATCTTCACCGGAATAGCCTGACGGCTACGCCAGTACGGGCCGGAGCCCATACCGGTCCGGTGGGGAACATCTTCCAACCGGCCTCCGGACTTATCTTCATCTTCACCGGAATAGCCTGACGGCTACGCCAGTACGGGCCGGAGCCCATACCGGTCCGGTGGGGAACACCATCCCACCGGCCTCCGGACTTATCTTCTTCGTCTTCTTTGTGGCAGTCGTCACATCGAGAGGCTCCCCGGCTCGGCAGCGCCGTAGGGGCCTCCCCGTCCGATGTGCTTGACGCCGACTGAAGGTGCCGTCGCCCGTCTTCAGCCCATCAGCGAGAGTTGTCACTGCTCCTGGAATCTTCTAAGCTCTTCTTCATCGCGCACGGTGCGCTTTTCGCCCGGTCCGGTCGTCACCTCCTGGACCTTAATTGATGTCTGAACAGAGTGGGACAGCCAGTCTGTTCAGGGGCTCTAACTAGTTTTTTTGTTCGACTCTCCACCCACCTCTAATATGGCATGGCCCCTTCGATGACGTTTCGGGGTCGTATTTCATGGGTTCACTGGGTTTATCCCCCTTTTTGAAATGAGTTACCACAGAGCACCACGCACCTCTGGCCAAGGTGCCCACCGGCCTTAACCCTATTTCCGTCAGGCTCCCAGCTACCCCTATTTCCGGCAAGGGGGGCAATATCGGCCCCCCTAAGATCTCGTAATCTAACCGGCCGATTTTGAAAATTCAAAGTGCCATAGATTCCTCTGCTGCTAAACTTTATTTTGAAAAAGAAAATTTCAAAATGTTGATTTTTAAGGAGAAGGTCGTGCAAAATATAAAATTTTTGTGTATTTTTTAGATTTTCCATAACCCTTGTCTCTTTTGTACGATTTTCACAAAACTAGTTCAGATTTACAAATAATTGACCCAAAATTTTCATATACTCGAGTTACGCGAAAATTCGAAATTCAATGGCAGTTCCAGGACCAGGACTATGAGGGGAAATATATACAACCTTAAAAGTTCTTGTTACGCGGATTAGAAGCCGTCATATACTGCTTGGCATCTTTGACACATAAATAAATGAGAAAAAAGTGAAAAAAATCAGCAGGGGCGGATGCAGTAAGGTAAAACAGTGGGGTAAAATACATACCAACAATATGCGAATGGTATGCATGAGTATATTAGTCCCTCGACCAGTTGAAATTTAATTTCTGATAATTTTTACCCTCCCATGGCAGCTCTGGGAAAGGGGGTGACATAGGCGGATCAAGGACTCGTCGCGGGGGGGTGGGGGTAATTGGAAACACATTTTCAATATACAACGATATTGAGTCGCGGCGGTGATACTGGCTGGGAATATACATTTTGAAAATGTGTAGTGACTGGACACGCCTCTGGTAATCTAGAATTGGGTTATAACTATTTTGAATTTTCATATACCCAATTGTATTCGCCCTGGCACGGCTGTAAGCAGTCTTCTCACTTACTAACGTTTAGTCCTTCTTGATAACATTCCCCCCATTTTGAACTGCTGTAACCGCCCCTGATGAATACAAATAGTGACAATTGTGAATGCACTATCATCTCACATAAAAAATGATATAATAAAACCATATAACTGGTATCAGGATCAGCAGAGACGGCTTCCTTTTACAAAAAAACCCATCGCATACGATAATACTTGGTTTGTGGATAGAACCTCCCCAAAAACCCAGCCATAGCTCCGCCCCTGGTAAATATATAATCTTGAAAATTTCAGAAAACCTGCCTGTACTAGTTTTAGGAAAAGTCAGGAAGTTTCAAAGTTCTATCGCAAGCCGTTTCGGAGATATTCTCGAAAAACCTGAAGGGGGGCAATATTAGCCCCCCTGCCGGAAATAGGGTTAAACTAGCACATCCGTGTCTCCATTCGAACAAACACGCACACTCCTTCAATCACCATTCATCCATTCCCCATCCTAATGGCCAGCCCCACAACAATGTTGCTAGTAAATTTTTTCCTCCCGTACCCTTCGGTGGGGGATGCTCCTCGTGGGACACTGAAAAAAACAGCTACCTTTCCGGGAGCTTCGCCCTCCGCAGAATTTCGTAACCTTGTCGAGGCCAGAAAGCGTTGAAAGTTCGGCCTCTCCATTATATGTATTCCCCTTTTTGGCGCTCGGATTTGGATCAGAGGCGGAAGAGCCCCACCTCCCCTTTTTCGAGACGTGGTGAGACCGCCGAAAAGTCACCTTAGACGTGGAGATTTGGGTGCCATGCTAACATCATTAGGTAATTGGATAAGCCGTTAATTGTTTTAGAAAAATCCTTTCCACCCCGGCCCTGGTCCATGCTATGCAACTTCAATGCTGATACCTCTCACCTAGTCCTAGCATCGTTATCTGCTCGCGATAGCCTTCACTAAAATCCTATATAAGTGGCCTCACGTCTAATGTGCCCAGGCCTGGACAAGTCATTAAAATTTGTACGAATTTTTGTGGTTGGCACAACAAGAAAGGATGACTTTGAAATTAGTCTGATTTGATAAGGAAAAACGACGGGATACATGTAGCAAAGGACGCTGCACTCACAGAGGCGGGCTTACCTTTCGGTGGTCTCGATGTAAGCTTTTCTCTGTGATTTTTAGTTCACATGGACAGTGCAGTTTAGTATGTGCACGTATACTATGGGTAGATGCGGTAGATAATGATATTTGTTGATGCTGATAATGACGCGCGCACACTCCGACTTCGGCACCCACACTCGCTAGACTGTGTCCGCACCGGCTGGCCCCGACCGGGTAAGGCCGGGTAACCTGACCCCGGCCTCGCCCCAGGCTGGCGCGGCCCGCCTCACCGTGCAGCGGATTGAGGGGATGGGGTGATGGAGATGCCAATATTGGGTGGTATGGTGGGGATGCTAAATGGGACAGGTGAGGGATATACAGTGCTCGGTAAGAATTCTCACAAATTTTATCCGATCCCTTCCAAAGATGGTGTCAAGTTTACGCGTGCATTTTCCACTGCAGTGCACGCCAGTGATTATGCATCCACCTAACAGTTCGGTAATTTAGTAGCATTCGGGTGGGACACACAGATAATTTCCGTTAAGTTACAATTTCGAATTAACAGCTGACGTTTCGCTCGAACGTTTCGCTCATCAGTGTATGGAAATAATTGCACCGTACAGAAATCACCGTCTAAAATAACGATCAGGTTTCCGAATCCAGCCCGTCAGATGTGATCACCGAATGTGCCTACAGGCTGTGGAAGATGTCTGGTTGATTTTCTTGTAAGGTTACCTTAAATGCAGTCACCGAAAATAATGTTTCCCTCAAAACTTACTCAAGCAAAAAAAAACAGTGGCGGGCAAAGTTTGGACCTAGACAGCCAGACTCCCCGTTCGCATGTTTTTTTTTTTGTTGCAAATTTGAATTGGACGTTCTCTGGATGGTATTCCTATACGCATATACCTATCCCTTCCCATTATCTAGGGAACCAATCTGTGGTTCAGGCATTGTACGATATTGTATGAATGAAAATGCTGGATAAGCGCGAAATTCTTAACCCTGGACACAGCTGTCATCTTTGTTTAATCCTCCCCCGAAGTGGACTGACTGAGCACTCCGCTAATTGCCGATGACCCACGCGACGGACTGGTGGCGTGACCGCACGGGCACTAATACATCCGTTAAGGTCGAAATCATACCCGAAAAATATATGATTCTAAAGTTGATAACTTGCGCTCTCGATTCGAGGCCTAATTACCCCAATCGCGTACCCTGCGCCGCCGCCCCGTCTCCATTCCTCCGACAGTGTACTCGATCAAAACAGGCCACCCTGCGAACCGGCTCTGTCCAGCCGCCTGGGCGGATGGCGAGCACGGCGCCCGAGGGCACAAACACCCCTCCCGGAGCGCCGGGCGACGGTATCTGGCAGGCGCGAGACGGTCACGCGGCCGGCGCCAAGACGCGGTCAGTCGGCCGGATCTGAAAGCGGCGCTTTATTCCCTTCCCCAAGTTGTAATTTTTATTGCATGTTCGGGGTTCTGAATCAAAAACATAGAATTTGTTGTATTGCCGAAATGGGGTGATTTCGCAGGACTCCTTCAGGATGTGAAGGGTGGTCCGACCTGTGCACTCACTTTCAAACTAATAGTCGTGCGGACATTTGATCCAGGAGGCTTTGAGCGAGACAAATTAGGCTGGAAACGATTTCTCAACAACATCTTCACAATTCCTTTTTTTGGCCAAAATTATTCATGGTTATGAAACACCTCTTTAAACTATGCCGGTAAGTGGCTCATCCTTACTCTGCAGATATAGAAAGAATGCCTACGTTCATCCCACAATTATTGTCGCCACCTGCGCCGCCGCCCCGTGGACACAAGCGTCACAACAGAAGCGACCGAGTTCGGCCGCTCCCCTTCTGCGACGACCGTGCCCGCGTGAAAGGGGGGAGAGACGCACAAATATGCGCAAACAGCTATTTAGAGCGGCGGCGATCTACAACAGAAACGAGGGTGACCCGCTTTTCTCGCGACTGGACGACTGGCGGACGTGTGGAGCGCAGAGCCGTCCCTGCTTCATACTGGGTTTTCCGGTTTTTGCGGTGCACCGGTATGGAGAAGAAACTAACCAACCTTCCAGAATTTCGGCTAAACTTGAAGTTCAT
The DNA here is from genome assembly GCA_034440635.1 of Lepas anatifera. NCBI lineage: Eukaryota > Metazoa > Arthropoda > Thecostraca > Lepadidae > Lepas > Lepas anatifera. The sequence continues at coordinate 290,020 of JAOTON010000157.1, forward strand.
CTCTAAAAATTAATCAAGAGGAGAAACGTAATCGTACGAAAATAGTTGGTTCACATAATTTGTCACTTATAGCCATAGTACAATCTGGAATAAATTACACCCTCGGCCTAAGAAAGTTTAGAAGCGTGTACGAACATGTTTCCTTTAATCACCTTCTATTTATACTATAACGTCCGAACCTCACAACATTAAAAACAGAAATTGGTACGATAAGAACGGAAGCATTATCCAGCGTTGCCGCGTAGAACTGGTTCTAGTAACAGGCGCCATCTTGTCACCTGCTCATATCCGTATAACTCATACTGATTCGCTGCTAATTTCTATTGCCCCTTTTTGTCTGAACTGCCGATTTAATTCTAGCATGAAATATCTCGGTACGGTTTGCAAATACTAATTTAAACAATGTAATAATTCCACGAGACCCTGTTCCCAAACAAGAATTATGGGAATACACTGACGTTCGATAAGTACATAATGATGATTACTCTAAAAGTCGCCCGATAAAACTTAAGTTGAGTGGATTTCGACACACACAAATGTCGCAGCCAATCTCCAGCCTCAAACGTAGTCTGAATTGCCTGCGTTTTGGCGCCCATGAAAAAAACATTCATAAGGAGAAACGAACGTACCCAATATGTAGTGTGATGTTCAGCTAACCAAAGCATCGAAGGATTCCTCTGTGTACATATCGGCTAAATTTACTTTACATACGAATGTGCCGGCCACGAGCAAAGAAAAAAACATGGCGTCGAGAATTCTGTCCCCAGCTAGGAACCCTTTTAAATTCCGACAGATTTACTAGAACAGATGGCAAGTAGTTAACTGCTATTCTGTGGAAGAACCATAGAACTCTGTCCAGGCATTGTATAAATTTATATACAACAAATTACCCTCCGTTAGACCATATTCCGCTCAGCTCGTCATATTTCATTTCGTCCTTTGTCCCACACTTTCAGCGGTATCTGCGAATCAGTAGACGATCTGGACAGATTTTCCATACCATATATTTGTACACTTTTCTCGGGCAAGTTACTCATGTTAGCGGAATCATTTAGTACACTAGCAAAGGGGAAAATTTGAGTCGAGTTATCAGTATTTTGGCGCCACTGTTCCTTCATTCTCAAGCAACTCCGTAATTTGGCACATTCCTAACTAATCTTACCGGTTCACAGATGCCTGCCGCGGCATACACTCACATAATATCCTCCCCTGCCCTGATTTCCCAATGTTAACAATTTAAACAATGCATGTCCTTTGGCTTGGTGGAAGAGAGGAAATAAATTTTGAATTTTGAAGAAACGGCTCATCGTTTCTTGTACTCACATGGCTGCTGTGTCAGCGCTGGCGCGTCCTCCCAGCCTGCCCTCCGGCGTGTGTCCCCTGGAGTCAAGCCTCCTTCCTCTACGGCCTCCGCACCAAGAGTCCCTGTCTCTCTTCTCCTACCCCTCTGGGATCCAGACACCTCCCTCACGAGCCCTCATTGGCTCTCCTCCCCGCGCCTGCTGTCCCCGAGCAGGGGTGCGGGTCTCTGCTCTGGTCATCACTATCTTGTGACCCATTTACCGCCGCCTTCAGCGGCCAGAACCATGTGAACCATGGCATCCCAGATGCTCCAACCCACGGGCGGAGGCCAAAAAGTCGGTTGCTCCGGGGGCACCATCTTAGCTGAGGCCTAGGACTCAGTGCTGCATCAACATCATGTGAGCACTCAAAAAAGGGGGCCGAGTACGGTGCCTCGGCTGGAACTGGGAACAGAGGAAACCAATTTGTTACCTCCAGCGAGCAGCACCTGCTACCCTGGGCAAGGGGGTGCTGTTTACCTCCCTCACCGAGCCAATGGAACAGATGGCGTCTACGCAGCTCAAATAGAAACTTAGGACTGCATCGGCACAGCACATTACATCAGCATATATACACAGAAAGAGTGAGCGAGGCAAAAAATGCACTACATCGAAAAAATGTCGCTACATTAGTGCTTGCAAAGACGACAGTGAGTCAGTAAATACAACGTATTTGCGTCTCCTCGACCGTAACACCTGGTCTAAAACTCGGAAGATAGCGTTAAGTTCAGCAGTAAAAACTGATGCTGTCACAGGGAGTGTATAACGTTGTTCAATTCCATCACTTACATACGCACATCCGACACCGCTCTCCGTCTTAGATCCGTCTGTATAATATATCTCAAAACCTGAATACATGTCATTTACGTGTTCCCAGAAAATCTGCCGGACCGCAACAGGCGGCAGATTCTTGGTCTTAACAAGCAAACTGGTGTCCACCTGAGGCTCTGGGAGAGTCCATGGTTCTAATAAGGGATTCTGGAAAGTCTCAACCTGTTCACAGCCAACTCCTGCTTCCCTCAGCCACGCTCCAATTCTGAGACCAGGGTGTCTGTTTCGGGATAGATTTTCTTCCGAGTGTCTGATGTCATCAGAGAATAGCTTACTGTATGTTGGATGGTTTGGAGACTGTTTTATTCTTAGAGCGTATTTCATCGCAAGGACACGACGTCGCAAGTCTAACGGCATCTCGTTTGCCTCGACGAGTATGCTGGCGGTAGGCGATGTGCGGAATGCACCGATGATAATTCGAATGGCATGGTGATGTATGGTATTTAGCATAGATTTTGCTGTCTCCGTGGCTGAATCGTATACCATGCAGCCATATTCAATTTTTGATCGGATTAGCGATCGGTACAACATCAAAAGTGTTTTTCTGTCTGCGCCATACTTTAACTTAGTTATAACCTTCAGAATGTTCAGATCCTTGAAGCACCTTTCCCTTACAACCTTAAAGTGGTTGATATAAGTCAACTTAGAGTCAAAAGTCAGGCCCAGGAACCGTGCATGTGCGACTACCTGGATTCTTTCTCCATACATAGTTAATGTGGGATCATCACACGGACTGCGTCTGCGGCAAAAATGTATACATTTCGTTTTTGTCGTTGAGAATTGTAGACCATTTTTGGAGCTCCACCGCTGCAACTTTGTGAGTCCGAGCTGTAGCTGCCTTTCTGCAGCGGCTGTGGACGACGCCGTTACCCACATGCTGAAATCGTCTACGAATAGAGCTGTGTTGATATTACGTGGTAGGTTATGTGATATGTCGTTGATTGCGATAGCGAACATGGTCACAGACATCACGCTACCTTGGGCCGTTCCGCTTCCCTGCGCTCGCTCCTCTGACTGCACGCTACCTATCCTGAATCTAAACCGACGGCTTCGCAAGAAATTTGAGAGAAACCAGCTCATATGACCCCGTATGCCCAATCCGAACACCTTTTTCAGGATGCCATGCCTCCATACCGAATCATAGGCCTGCTTTACGTCGTAGAAAATAGCTATTGTGTGTTGTTTTTCAGAGAAGCCTTTACGGATATCAGCATCGAGAGAAAGAAGATGGTCGACAGTACTTCTGCCTCGGCGAAAACCACACTGGACGTTCGAAAGCAGTTGATTGGTCTCCAAGAACCACACGAGCCTAGTATTAACCATTCTTTCAAGCAGCTTACACACACAGGAGGTGAGAGATATCGGGCGAAAGTCATCAGGAGACACTCCTGGCTTTCCTGGCTTGAGAATTGGTATTATGGTGGCCTCGCGCCACTGGTCTGGGAAGTCATCCTGCGTCCATATATAGTTAAATATGTCAAGCAGTGATACAAGAGAGCAGTCAGGGGCGTGCCGCAACATCTCGTAGGTAATTGTGTCAGGTCCCGGAGATACGTTTTTGTATTGTTTAGTGCAGCCCGGAGTTCACGCATTGAAAAAGGAATGTTGTATGCAGCCGAACTGTCGTTACCAAAATTAATCGGTGTTCTCTCTTCTCGCTCCCGAAAGCGAACAAACTCGAGATCCTGGGACTCCCTGCTACATCTTGCCTCGAATGCTGCAGCCATACGGTCAGCCACTGCCTGTAGATTGCTAATTTTGACGCCGTTTTCCTCTAATACTGTGGCAGGTGTTGATCGATGCTTTCCTTGTATACTTTGAATACGAGACCAGACCTGTGTAGATGGAGTAAAACGGTTGATTGTATTGACATATGCCACCCACCATCTCCTTTTAGAGTTAACAACTATACGTCGCGCCAACGCTCTCGCGCGCCTAAACGTTATTATGTTAGGCGTCGTTGTGTGTCTTTTAAGTACTCTGTAAGCCCGTTTCCTTTCTAAAATCGCTTGTCGGCATTCGTGGTTCCACCAGGGGACAGGAGTTCGTTTGGGTTTGCCGGAAGTCATTGGGATAAAACGTTTGGATGCTGAAAGAATCATGTCATTAAAATGCTTTACTGCTGCCGTTGCCGAACCCTCAGCACTTACATCCAAGGGGCCACATGCGCCCCGGAAGCCCTCCCAGTCAGCCCTTCGGAGGTTCCACCGGGATGGCAGAACCAGCGGTGCAGCCGACCGGGCTGAACGGATGTTTATTGGAAAGTGGTCACTCCCATGGAGGTCTTCAAGGGTGCACCAGCTGAGCTGGGTAAAGAGTGAAGGTGAGCAGACAGAGAGGTCTATAGCCGAGAGCGATCCAGAAGGCAGGGTAAAGTGAGTGGGACGACCAGTGTTCAGCAGGCAGAGAGAGTTGAGATGGAGGAATCGTTCCACTGTTCGGCCTCGGGGACACGAGCGGTCCGAGGACGCTCCCCATGATGGGTTGTGAGCATTAAAGTCGCCCAATAGAACAAAAGGGGTTGGCAGTTGGTCAACAAGAGCATTAAGACTATGCAGATCAATGTTGCCACCAGGAGGGAGGTAAATAGAACAAACTGTGATTTTCACAAATCCTAAATCTACCCGGGCGGCCACTGCCTGCAGAACCGTGTTCAAGCGAACAGGGAAGCACGGGGTGCAGTGGTGAACTGCCACCATAACACCACCGTAGGCAATGGTGCTACTGAAAACGTCCTTTCTGAACGTCTGGAACTGTCGCAGGTTAAAAAGGCTTCCAGGCGACAGTTTTGTCTCTTGAAGGCAAAGCACACTAGGGTTATACTGTGATATAATGTGTTGTAGGTCAGAAAGATTCGCGCGAATACCACGGCAGTTCCACTGAACAATAGTCATTTAAATTAAGGGAAACGGGCTTAGTGAGTAAAAGAAGGGACTTAGCCTAACCCTTCCAAGGGAGACCAGAGCCCCCATATGGACTCTTTGATGGTCCCGCACCGAGGCGGTTCCGAATGGGACCACGGCCTCTACCGCCTTCCGCCGAACTTCCACGGGCACGAGCGGTTTGCCGGGACACCTCGGGAGGGCTCCCAGCAGGGCGCTTCACCGGTGACCTTCCTCGCGCTGCGGTCTCAAAGTTCTTCCGAACTTCCACCACCGAGGTTGATAACACAGATGTGTTTGGGTTGGCCACTGTGTTTATGGACGATGAGGCAGGAACCTGTTGAGTACTTTGGGACAGATGTGTGGTCTTAGGCGCGGGTTTATCTGGAGGTTCAACAGGTGACCGCTCATGGCGCCGCTGTGCTGGGGGGGTGCTTCCTCTTGGGCCCCACAACGGTCCAGTCCCCCACCCCCTCAGACGTCAGAGGAAGAGGGGCAGAGCCCCACGCACCCTCCGCGCCACCCACCGGCACGGGAGTACCCGATTCAGAGGAGGGGGAAGCTCCACCCCCGGGCACCACACCACCGGCGGAGGTCGCAGGCGGCAGGGGTACAGGCGGGGAGGGCTCCGACGGGGCCGGGGGCGCCGGCGCCGTCACGGAAGGGGGCCCCGGAGGAGGTGTCACCTTCGGTTGGGGAGCCGAGGTGACGGGCCGGTCCCTAAAGACCAGCCCCATCCTCCCTGCCATGCGGACGAAGTCCGCCACGAATCAGGAGCGGATGACCTCCTCCGGGGTCATCCGCGGGGATGTAGGCGTCGCCAAGGACGCCGCTAGGGCGAAGGATTTCTTTGGGTGAGTGGTCTCATACTCCACTCGAGCATCCCGAAAGGAGATGCGTTTCTGTACCATCAAGGTCAGGATCTCTTTCTCCTTAACACGCGCATTGACGGGGGTCTGAGCCACCTTCGCATTGACGGGGGGGGCGGGTACCCGCCCTCCCCCTAAGATCTCGAGAACCACGGTAGGTAGCGAAAAACGGTAAACGGCGTTGGGCTGCCCATCCACTTCTCCATCGAAAACATTTGAACCATTTTTTGTCAGGTCACATTTAAGGTCACGAGAGGTCAAAACATGCCCGTCATAGGGATAAATGTAAAATTCAGTTTTTCGGGCATTACATCTGAACAAGTAAAGATAGAGCAAAACGACTTAAACTATATGAATCCTCTTAGCAAGCCGAATCGAATGATATATAATTTGACCTTGCTAGGTCAAATCAAGGATTTGACCTGACCTAAGGTCAGGTCAGGGTCAAATTATATAAAATGCATATCATTAGATTTGCAAAGCCCAGGCGAGTCTAATGCAGCTAAAATAAATGCTCTATCACCATCCGTTACTGAGTTATTCCGTAAAAACCATTTTTTCCCATGTATTTCCAATGGAGAGGTCATGCGTCGCACCTGACCTTAGGTCATCGATATCAAAAATACCGGAACATATTTTAGAGAACTCGGTGGGGCCATTATGTGATATGAGTTTCAATCGGATAAGTTCACCCTGCTCCGACTTATGCTATCTTAAACTTTTTTGAGGTCGGGTCACTTGACCTGTACTGGTGACCTGACCTGAGATGACCTAACCTTAAAATTTTCACAGAAGTTGTAAAAATGATGAGGGAAAAGGTACGGCGGCGCTACGCGCCGCCGTTTTTCTACTATCTCCGAAAAACCCTAGGGGGGGCGGGTACCCGCCCCCCGTCAATGCGCGTGTTAATGAGCGTGGGACAGTCCTTATTGAACACGGAGTGGGGACTGTCACAGTTTGAGCAGCGCTCAGTTTCAGCTGCACAGTCAGCTGACGCATGGTTCTCTGAGCCACAGTGCCCGCAGAGACGCTTGTTCCTACAGGTTGTTGACGTGTGACCAAATCTATTACAATTCTAGCAACGCATGGGGTTCGGTATGTAGGCCCTCACGGGCACCTTCAAGTACCCGACATTGATGTACTCAGGGAGATCTATCTGATCGAAGGTAAGTATGATTGTGTTTGTGTTTATCATGGTGTTTCCAATTTTCCTACGCATCTTTCTCGCATCGACAACTCCATATTCGGCTAGTCCATCCACAATGTCATCCTCATGTACCTCTTTCAGGTCCCAGCATCGTATCACTCCCTTTACAAAATTTTTTGTTCGATGTGGTTCTATTTCTACTTTCACCTTTACAGTTCTTTTGCTCAGTCCATCCCTCTTTGTAAATTCAAGTTCCTTCACGCTAAGTGCTCGCTCAGCTTCGGTTGGGTTAGCGAGTTCCAGCTCCATCACGCCGTCCCTCAAGCGGTCGCATCGTGTAATCTTTCCCAACTTGTCACAGGCCTCCTTACACTGAAAAGGGGAAAGCTGGGCCAACGCACCGTCCATTCCACGCACCATCAGCACACGAGGGCAGGAAGGTCTAATGTTGCGGCGTTCGACTTCCATCCCAACACCTTCATGGGAGTGGGCATTCCCAGCGCTGGGCTGCCCTGAGCTAGGTTCAGGGGGAGTGGGGTTCTGTCTTGGGTTATCCGTAGTAGAAAGCTTGATCTCCGTCATCCTAATATCCCCAAAGATGATGGAATCCGATGACTGTAGGGAGGCCGGCGACGCCCTCACAGAGCTGGCAGAGCAAGCTCACTAAATAATCCTACTCTGGTCGGGCGCCGCCCACCCCCCTTCCCCCTCAGCCCAGAGGACCGGCGGGGCTACGCTCCGGGAGCGCATCGCAGCGCCTGGGCGCCACGCTACACCCCCAGAACGTAGTCCCCCGGTCACAGCTGGACCGAGCGACAGTGCACGTTCACACTGCCGCATTGCTAAGCCGCCTGCGGGGGGCAATCGGACGGCCTACCCCAGGTTAGATCGAGATATCAGGGCCAAAGGGGGCGTGTTGGAACCCTCGGGGCTGACCCGCCCGAGGGGAACCTCAACCCCCCAGGATCCCGTCAACCTCGTCGCCTGGGCTCGAGATAGGCCTCGAGTGGGCGCTTTACACTCGTAAAAAGCCGAAGAAGGCAGGTAACTGTGGAGCCAACAACTTAAGCATAAAAAGAGGACAGGAACTAAAAATAATCAACAAAATAAGAGCACAAAAACAAACAGGAGCTACATACTGGGAGGTGCAGGACAGAGCTGACCCGATCCAATACGGTTACCGACCAGGTAACAAAGGGCCCGTAGGGCAGTCATCAGCATCTCCGTGGACCTCATCACCAGGGCCGCCGACGACAGACACCGACTCTAACCGACCGAGGTCAGAAGAGGCGGCGGCCGCCGGAGGGCCAGAAATGATGTGTCCGCGGCGATGAGACGACGTGCTCCCCAGGGCTGACTGGGGCCCCGGGCGCGTCACTTCCCCGTTGCTCCAATCTTTACTTGCCGGACGAATCCGGCAAGTGAAGATCGGTCCCCTGAGGGCAAAACCACTGAAACCAAGCTCGGGGGTCCCCTGGGACCAAGTTCGGGGTTTCCTGAAACAAAGCTCGGGGGTCCCCTGAAACCAAGCTCGTGGAGCCCACTGAGACCAAGCTCAGGCCACTAAGACCAAGCTTGGGGGTCCTCTGAGACTAATTTTGGGGATCCTCTGAGACCAAGCTCGGGGGTCCCCTGCAACTAAGTTCGGGGTCCCCTGACACCAAGCTTGGGGGGCCTGAGACCAAGCTCAGGGGCTCCCTGAGACCAAGACCGAAAGACCGTGAGACCAAGATCAAAAGGCCCGTGGGACCAATCTTAAGATTGGTCTCACGGACCTTCTTAACATCTTAAGACTAAGATCCCAGGGGCCCAATTGGGGCCCCTGGGACCATGTTTAGGCTCCTGAGACCCACTCAGGGCCCCTGAGACCACGCTCAGGTGCCCCCGATATCAATGTTCGATAATCCGGAGCCCTTGATACCGATGATCGAGGTGCCCCTGAGACCACGCTCATGGAGCCCACTGAGACCAAGATCAGGCAACTGACACCAAGCTTGGGGGTCCTCTGAGACTAAGTTTTGGGGGTCCACTGAGACCAAGCTCGGGGGTTTCCTGAAACAAAGCTCGGGGGCACCTGAGACCAACTCGGGGGCCCCCTGAGACCAAGCTCAGTTGGTCCCAAGGTCAATGTTCGATACTTGGGAGCCCTCGATACCGGAGTACCCCTGAGACCAGGCTCGGGGAACTCCCCCGAGACCAACCAAGGGCCACTGAGACCAAGCTCAGGGTCCCCGAGATCAAGTTTGGAGGGCAACCTGACAATAAGCTCCGGGGGTCCCCGAGATTGAGCTCGGAGGGCAGTGGTACACTAAGCTCCGGGGCCCCTGAGATCAAGCCCGGGGGCCCTCTGAGACTAAGGTCGGGGGTCCCGTGCGACCAAGCTCAGGGGCCCTCGAGTTGAATGCTCGTGTTTTCCAGTGCACAAGATCTGCCCAAGGGGGTCCGTGGTCCCCAACGACTCCTCTGGCTACGGCACTGATCTGGATACGCCTTTGCCAATTGCACCTCTTCCCAGCATTCTGAACACGCCTCTGAATAAATCATCCCCCACCAGCAGTCTTCTGGAGACGCCTTTTCCACTTGAACCCCTTCCTAACAGTCTGAGACCACCTCTGTACAGTGCACTCTTTTCCAACACTCTGAGATCGCTTTTTGTACTCTATATCTTTTTTAGCACTCTGAGTACGCCTGTCTGCATTACATGTTCCTACTAGCAGTCTCCTGGACACGCCTTTGCCAACTGTACCCTTTTCCTAACCTTCGAGCACGCCTCTGTAGAATACATCTCGTTGCCAGCAGTCTCTTTTGAACGCCTTTTCCAACTGCACCCCTTTCCAGCAGTCTTAGCACGCCTCTGTCGCACAGGCGAATCCAGGGGGCAGAGGTCCCGCGCCCTCCCCGATCAGCCCTCAGCACCCCCTGCAAGGTCTATTGTCGCCCCCCTGAAATATAGCTTCCCATCCCCGCTCCGGTTGCGAAAATCAGCACCCACCAATAAGATTTTGTGCTCACCTGATAGGCTTTGCCGGTCAAAAGTGGTGCCCCCTGTTCTGGATGGTGCCCCCGTCGGAACTCCTGAATCCGCCTATGCGCTGTCGTTCTCTGTTGTGTTGACAACGTTTTAAGTACGCCCCTGCTCCTGGTATGGGGAATTATTGATATCTTGGGATATGGGGAAGAATGCTGGATTATTTCTGATCTGGTATGCAGCCTTCGGTTCCGGGCATGAACACCAGGAGCAACAGAAAATATTCCTCTGTAATAAAGTAGTGACACTTTTAATCGATGATTTTACAGTTGGCCTCGAAAGGAACATCGTGAAAAGGTACAAATTTTAAGAATTGCTATTTTTAGCTCGGCACAAAGCTTTTCTAAGCGATTGTTACATTCCTTCGTGAGTTGAGTTTTGGCACCCAGTTCTGGCAGTAACCAACCCTATTTCCGGGTAACAAAAAGTCTAATAAAACAGTTTCTAGCGAACGAAACCTCACCAAAAGATACAAATTTGTAGAAAAGGTAGTCATCTATTGTCATACTGAAAAACTTAGCAGTTGCTGCAATGGTTCAGATTTTGAGTTTTGGCAGTTGGAGTCGGCAGTGTAGTAGCATGTCCCTAGTTACTCTATTGCCTTGGTAGTAGTCCACACGCAACAACATTCAGACCAAGGCCCTAGAGAGAGAAGGTAGAACGCTCCGCTTCCAAAACATGGCAACCGCTTGTTTTCAAGGTCATTATTGTTATTGTGGAGTGATGACGAAAGATCAACCAAACAAACCGAAACTCCCCGTCCAGAGAGCATGGAAGGAGGTGAGATGGAGACTTGTTATTGGCTGTGGTGAGTAGATGCGGGGTAGGGGTGGTATTGTAACGTAGTTTTCTGGATAGAGAAATGATCGAGGAATATGTCCAGCCTAGAAAATGAGAGTTTTGCATCATAGCTTGTCACTAATACCTGTTTAAATTCGGGGATGCGTAAGTGGCGCGTTCGAGTTTGATAATGTGCGAAGAGTTTTTAGCATTTTGGGAGCCTGGAAATCGTATTTGATGTATCAGTAGGATGGGATGGTGATTTTTACATTCCGTGGACCTGAAGTGGCAGGCCCAATCGAGATTTAGCAGGAAAATGTGTGATTTTTCATATCAGAATATTAAGTTTTCCATGTGGCCCTATTGCCATTTATTTACATCATCATCATCATCTTTTTATTTCATTTTTCATATTGATAGGGAACAGAAGTAAGGGAACAGAACAGCAAAAGAAGACATGAACAGGGAAAAGCAATAAGGAGCAACAAAAGGAAGACATTTATAGGTATACAGCATCAAACAAAAGAAATCTGGCGAATACGTAGTTAGATTAATGCAAATGATCAATATAGGTAGAAAAAGGAAAAACATAAGCTGCCAAAGAAGGAGCAATACACACAGAAACAGCAAAAATAAAGGAAAAAACAAAATTTAATGTCAAACAGAAAGACTGATAAAACATAGATGGTAGTGCCTACAGGCCTGTGGGCACTACAATTATGGATATTAACTAAAGAGGAGTGTATGTAGAAGACAATATGCCGAGTTGGTTGCGTGTGATCAAAGTTTACATTACATTTATTCACTCCTGCATTGCTGTCCCAGGGAGCGGCCCAAGTCTTATGTTAATTCATGGAGTAGGTCACAGCTTCCAACTTCGCTGCTATAGACTCCCTGAAGGTGCGGCACCACAAATCACTGGCAATGGCACCTACCAATACAAAGGCACCAAACAATGCGAAGGCACCTACCAACGCAAGGTATATCGACTCGAGGTTTGATTGTCTTTCAGAAGAGAATGCCCTGTTGAGAAGTGAGCTGGATAAGCTGAGGGACAGAATGGAGGAGATGAATTCAGAGCTAGTTAATCTCCAATTCCTGGTTTCAGAAAACATTGTGAGACGAGAGGCTGTTGGAAACTGACCTCGTTTCTGTGAACTCAAAGCTGACAGATGTGGAATCTGGGCTCTCCTCAGTGAGTGAGACCTGTGCGTCTGTTGTTCACGACCAGGGAGGCTCCAGTCAGCTCTTGAAATCCAGGCTCAATATAGCCGCCTTTCAACTTTGCTCCTCTCTGGTAGGGCTATACCTGATTATGATTCCCGTGAGGACACTCGAATGTTGATCTTGGCAATCATCAGGGAGCACCTGGGGATAACTATTCATCCACTGGCAGTGTCTGCCTGTCACAGGCTGAGGAACAAGAATTTTGTCCTCCTCAGGTTTGTGAACAAGGCGGAGCGTGAGGCAGTCTATCGGCGGAGGACCAAACCAGTAAAAATGGGTCTCTTGGTTCATGAAAGTCTTACTGCAGAAAGACTTTCTGTGGTGAAGCTTGCTCAAAGGCATCCATCACCCTAAAGAGGCCTCTCCACTCCAGTCACATTATACCAACCAGGGGAGGATTTATATTAAGCCAAAGGGAGCTCAGCGAGCAGTTGAGGTTCCTGTTGGCTCCAGCAGGGCTGACATCCTGAGCCTCTGTGGGATTCGTGAGGCTCCTCCATCTCCACCCGCTGCTGCCCCTCATCGGGAACGGATGCCCCACACTTCCACTGATCAACACCATCGTCAAGTCTGTCTGTTCTCCTCCCAGTGGTACACCCACTCCGAGGGTTTGCCAGACGGACGAGACTAGAAACGGCCCACGGCGGCCGGCTCCTGCTCAGGGGAGTGAGGCTATGAGTCTGGTCCCTGATCATGCAGCTGTCGGGTCGGATGGCCGTTCTGGCGGGGAGGCATATGTTGTGGCTGAAGGCGGGTTGCTGAGGGGGAGGTGGGTGTTGCCTTCACTCAGCTGTCCCCTGGGTTGGATTGCCCCCATGATGACCCTCCCAGGGAGGATGATCCTCCCCACCCCACTGTGCTCTCGGGCTGATGGCCGGGGGGCCTATGGAGTTGGGCTGTGATCT